>OX243955.1:1225000-1547500 GCA_945859745.1 Synanthedon formicaeformis | reverse complement strand
ATGACGGTTAGCCTACTTGACAGATTGTGAAAGAGGCCCTTAAACTAATTTAGTAGTAACTTAACTGAACCAACTAGCGAATTCTGTCTTCACATGTAAAATACACGTACTCTTAAGTAAATTAGCTTATATTTAATTTTATTCGAGTCTTTTAATTTATTTTTATAAAGCACTAGTGACGAAATATCTTTAAGCCAAAGACCTAATTGTTGTGAATCAGTCGCACGATAAAATTTTCGTTGTGTTTAAGTTAAGCGTCAATAAGTTTTTATTGAAACGAAATTGAATTGCCGGAAAACTGTTGTACAGAGGAACAAAAAAAGCGAAAACATCGCAGGCTCAAATAAAAACGACATAGCAGTGCGAAATGTACATTCCAAACGGGATTCATTTATACGACTGTTCCAAATATTTCAATGTTTTTATTTAACTTTTTTTGCAGAAAGCTAAAAGAGAATGCTTCTGACAACTGAACAGGGTACACACACAATGCCCAAATTATTTTAGGTTGATATTTAGAGGGATGCACGAGAATAAGAATATATGTAATGCTTTATTGTTAACAAGATTTTATTTCTTAACTACTCAAAATATTATATCCTCATATTATAATTTATCCTAAAATATTGTTCTTAAAATTGCTTCTTGGATTTGGCCGGATGATGAGATTAGTCCAGTTTGTTCTATTTTAAAATTGTATTTTAAAAACCGCTTAAATAGGTTCTAATTAGAGGGATAAATCAAGGATATGCTTGAATCAAGAAATGCATTGTGTGATTCATATCATTCCTTTATTGTACAACAAAAGGTACAGTGTTGACTAAACTATACAGAAAGAAGTCAGAAAAGATATATAATGGTAAAATAGCCTATTTCATTCCAGGAATCTTTATATTTCTAATTACGAGCAACTGAAAGAAATGGAACAGAACACGCGAAAAAATCTTACACAATTGAACAAACATCAAAGGCTTGCGCCCTTTAAAGTATGAAGGCATCCGAAAAACATCTAAAGAGCGCACCCATCCATAACTTATCTATAAAAATTTGACTCGGGTCTTAATTCATTGGTTATTGCTCGTATACCCCCATATTATTTTCGGTTTTCTCGTATATTTTCGACTTTTTTTTCGCTACAGCCAGTTCGGACGCTCGTAAAAACGGGGATGATCCGTGCCCATCGATGCTTCTCGACGATATGAGAGATTCTCTCTACGGCTTTTATGGTTTACTTCAATTTACAAGTGACAGCGATTTCGTAAAACTGTTTAGAACAATTTGTCGTCAGTAACCACTACTTAAAGAAAATCATATCAGCAAGAGTTTTGTTGTGTTTCGGTGAGTGAGTAAAGGATGTCAGCATGTGCCTATCGCCACAACTCGTTTAACATATTTATCAGGATTCATGGTCTGTAGCGCACTTGCCATCAAGTTCCGTTTTTATAATTTATCTTTAACTCTGAATCACACCGTACATCTACTTTAAATAAACGCCATTTAAAATTGTTAAAGTAGACTAATAAATTTGCGAAGTGAAAGCAGTCATAATAAATGTTTATGCTCAAAATCTATAAACTCGCTCATAAACCTCGTAAATAAATATACTCAAATACAAAAATCCTTCACAACATACTTAGTTAAAATGTTATAAACTTTATTAAAAACTAAATTCGTAAAAAGTGAATTTTTTAAGGAGTACGCTTTGCTAAAATAAAATTATTACTAAAATTAATTTGTTGGTATCAAAATTACACTTTATTAAATTTTAGTGTCGAAAAGTACCATGAAGCGTGAAAAGTTCTTTATATGCTCTAGGAAAAATATGCGTATAGCTGTAAAACTTCAGAATCATACCACCTAGATGCATATTGAAATACTAATACAAAATTGAAATCTCTCATAACTTGGATCACGGTAGATCTCGCTGAGCAAAGTAATATTTTCAATTTTTAAATTTCAGTTCTGCCACACGGTTGCCCTCGAGATGGTGATTGAAAGTCGTACGTTATAAAGTAAATAACTTTATGTTATCGGGAAGCTGTAAATACATTTATATTGCACATAAAATGAGCTCTATTTAATTTATTATTCTTCGCTTTCTCTATGTGGTTACGTTTTAGTGTCTGTGTGTAAAAATTGAAATCCCAACAGTATATTATCACTAGTAACAGTGTATCACGAATTTCACGACTAGGTATTTCAAAAATATTACAATATAAATATTTTAAGAATGTTTCAACCTTAATAATTTTATTTATTTATATAATTTAACAAATATAAAAGAAAATGTATTTGAAATTTTTACTATAAATTTTTTATGTAATAAAAAAACCAATTTTTTTGGAAGTGTCAATATAAATATTTTTATTGATTTACTTATTAGTGAACGAAAATTAAAAAAAAAAACGAATTGGTTTAGCAGTTCTCGAGTTTTGGACTTAGTAATCGATTCATTTGTTATATTTAAATCTAAATATTGTAAAAGTAAATGTATTCGAAATGTTTATTGAATTCAAAAGGCAAAGTTGGTGCTAAAAGTAGTTTCAAAATCCACGCTTCAGCTAAAATTGGCTTCAAAATAAACGTGAAATTTCACGTGAACATTATCAGAAACAATACACGAATTCGCAAAACCACTACGTGACCAGCGCGAGCGCCCCTCTCTCATACGAGTAATAAGCTTTTATCACAACGGAAATAATTATACAGTAGTCCACCTTTCGGATAATCTCTATTTTTTAAAGATTCATACAAACAGTTCGATATTATCGAATGGTTATTCTATAACCTTTTATATATTAGAATGCTTTAGATCTTACACAACTTAAGACGAAGACTTAGTAGAAAAGCGTTATATCGTCGCGTAATTTGACTTTTTAGATTATCTTACAGTATTCTTAGAGAAAACCTTAGATTTCTGTATTCTTAGATTAGATTACAGTATTCTTAGAGAAATTACTGCCCAAAAAAACCTTTCTAGATAATTATTTTGTTTTTAAGACACGGTGGTATATAATAATATATATTCTTAGTTCACGTTAATTAGCCGTAATTTGGTTAGCGTCTCTTTCACAAACGTCAAGTAGCCCAAACTGTCATTTAAAGTCACCGGTAACCGGGGAAAATGGAGCTGATATACCTTTGTTTGTACGGTAAACGTCCCAAACATTAAATAGAAAATAATAATAAAAATTCGGCTATCGAATGATGCAGTAAATCGAGTGCATAATTCAATATAACAGAAAATTATTTCTAAAAGTAGCTAATCAACACTTTACATGTAGTTTGTGAAAGAAGCCTTTACTGTCACTAGAAAAGTTACCTGCAACTTACATTATTAATTACTAGTTGGCGCCCGCGACTTCGTCCGCGTTGAAAAAAAAAGTAGCCTATCCTGTGTCCCGTACGTCTAAATGTTTATCTACCAAGTTTCATGAAAATCAGTTAATTCGTTTAAGAGTTATAGAGGAACATACATACATACAGAAAAAAATTCTAAAAATAGTCAATTTAGTTTCAGTATCATGTATAGAGCCTATAAACACGATATCTGAAAACAAAGTAAATTACTCCATGACCGACCCTTACAGATTTATTATTAGTAATGATAAAATCGCTCTTTACGTTATTTAATTATAAGTAATTTATTAAAGTAAATTTATTAATTAATAAGCACTACTAATTTTATATTAAAGTAGGTACTTAATTAAATTGATATGTGGCGGGTTATTTAATACTCAAAATTCGACTGAATAATGAAAATATATATTCAAAAATAAATTTGCAGTTTTTGTTATTATTTATTATCATCAATACTAATAATAAATATGTAAGTGTTTGTATGTATGTATGTTCCTCCATAACTCTTAAACGAATTAACCGAGACACAGGATAGGCTACTTTTTTCTTTTTCAACGCGGACGAAGTCGCGGGCGCCAGCTAGTTGAAAACAAAATTGACAAAATCTCGAAGGCTTTTGTACTTTTGACCCTCCTATTTTCCTCTACTTTAATATGCACAATGAAAGAGAATAAAATACCAAATGGTTGTTCAAGTAAAATCTTTGTAGATAATGTTAATGGCTATTTTATTATTTGGTGAAGTTGCGTTTCTGTATTTTTATTAGTACGTCAGATTTCGGATTTACCGGCGAATAAGCGAAAATAATTCGTTTATCCCGGACGAAATTACCTATCGGTCCAGGAAATTAGCTTCCATACAAGCTGGGACATGACCTCCACTCTGGCCGCTCGTCTTAACTTACCAAATTAGTTTAGGAACAACATTGGATATTTCTTATGCTGAGATTAGTATGATTTCTTACAGCAATTTCTTTTAATTTTACCATAATATTATAGTTTTTATTGAATGTTATTATTTTGTCATAACTCAACCTTGATGTTGACAGACTACTTGTAGGCAGACACATTCACTGGCAGAGAGAAGATTTGTATGTTTGTAATGAATAAACTCAAAAACTACTGGACCGATTTTGAAAATTCTTTCGCCTGTAGAAAGCTACATTATTAGCGAGTAATATAGGCTATTAATCATATCAATCAATACTAATAATAAATCTGTAAGTGTAGTAATCTGTGTGTGTGTGTGTAATTGTATGTATGTACTCCATAACTCTTAAAAGAATTAACTGATTTTCATGAAACTTGGTAGGTAAACATTTAGACGTACAGGACAAAGGATAGGCTACTTTTTTCTTTTTATAAAGCTACGCGGGCGAAGTCACGTGCAACAGCTAGTTATTTATGAACTTAGCAATGATTTGTATTACAGAATCAACATCATCTCAGCCGTAGAAAGTCCATTACTGGACAACATGTTTCCCCATGTGGCCAGAAGCAGCCTGGATCAGAGCTATCCGAACGTTATCCATCTTAACTGGATTCGATGGTTAACCTCCTTTTGGAAGTTGGATCCAGCTAATTACTTAAGACTGTTTGTCCGTGACAAGTAAACGTACCCGTCAACAACTTCGAGAGTTGAGTTCTCAACTGTTACTGGAGTGGGCACAACATGGACATTAGATATAACTTTCGACTGATTCATCTTATTGCCCTCCCTTTGAGAAACTCGGTTGAGGTCGTCTAACATCGTGTTGAGATCTCTCATAGACATAGCCACAATAATATATCGTAAGAAAACCGATGGTGAGTGGCATATAAGTATTGTATACTCTACTTTAATGTTGAGGCCGTGTCCTTTAGAGTCTTGGCCTCTTTTAAGGAACTTTTTCCCTCATGACACCTTAAAGGGTATGGGACCAAGGGACGCATAACTGCTTACTGTCAGGTAGTGATATCCCACCTAAATGAATACATTATTATATATTATGTGATGAATATATCCAATAATGTTTTTGCGTGGAAACAAACAAATCTGTTGTATGTTTATTAAAACATGAAAGCCGCGAATCTAATTTTATCTGAGCGAATTTATATCAGCCAACCAAATAATAGGCGCTCTGTGCAGCCCACTCTTGCTGATCCGTTCTGAAGCCACAGTATGTAGAATAAATGTGGAAAATATATCAGATTGTAATCTTTTTATCATATTTTTATTAATTATATATTTATTTAGTGTAATGAGACTTAGGGCCTCTTTCAAAAACTTCAAGTAAAGTGTTGATTAACTAATCAGAAACTTTTAGAAATCATTTTCTGTTTTATTGAATTATGCACTCGGTTTACTGCATCATTCGATAGGCGATTTTTTTAAATTATTTTCTATTTCATGTTTGGACCGTTTACCGAACAAACAAAGGTATATCAGGTATATTAATCCCGGTGACAGGTGACTTTAAGTGACGGTTTAGCCTACTTGACTTTGGTGAAACAGGTGCTAAGTATTTGTACGGAATTATTTAAATTAAAGAAAAATATTTTTTGAATAAAAAAGGATATCCTGTTGTAGGTAAACGAATATATCTTGAAAACAACTTGTATCATATGTTGTTTTGTAGGTATTGATTTAGTTTTTGGAAAAAGTTTCTACTTGCTATGTAATGATGTTTCCTCACTATCGCTTCGAGTACAAGATATTGTGGAAATTTTGAACCTTTATTTCGATCCATAAAATTATAAATAACGTTTCCGTACAAATTCCCCCACATATAAATAAATATACAAAATCCGCCCTCTCCCTTAATTATTTTATTAGTATAGAAAATAGCCTGTGTTATCCTCGTGTATAAAACTATCCATATAACTAAGTTTTCTTACAGTTAATTTAATTTTAATAAGATAATTTTAATTTTTATCATGATACAATTAAAATTAAGCCATACTGTAGTTAACGACCGTGTGATGTAAGCCATTGTCTTTGTTGTTTTTTCACCATGCTCATTGTTTTGGAAACGCCCAGTCCATACTTTTCCATGAGATTGCTTTGAATTTGTCCGACAGTGTACGATCAAAACGTTTGTTGTAATATTTTTATTTTAAATTTTTTACTCTTCACTGCTCAATAATTTTTCCACGAAGCGGAAAATTTTTTTTGTTCGAATGACGAGAAATTCGTTTGTGGTTTTGACGCGCGCGGGTCATGAGATGCGACGAGTTGGGTCACTAGGGCCGGGGGCGGGCTCTCAACGAGAACCGAGCACTACCGAGAAGAGCCGAAACGAGCATGCCCTTGTCAATTTAAGTCAAAAGGCGGATGAATCCACTACTACATGTAATAGAGAATTTTCTTCTGCACTAAATTACTAAACTTATTTCTTTTTTAAAATAGGTTCAGTATCACTTAATGACCCTAAATACACAAAATCCTTACAAATTAGGCGGGCGGAAGTGCCGCCATTTTGACAGTTTGCATTTATGGTAAGTACGTGATACTGAACCTATTTTAATAAAGAAATAAGATTAGTAACTTAGTGCATTATGGATAAGAGTAACCGGCTCCTCTATTGCCTGTAGTACACGTACCAGAGCTAGTCTATACTAATATTATAAAAAGGAAAGATTTGATTGTTTGTTTGTTTGCATTGAATAGGCTTCGAGACTACTTTACCGATTTGAAAAAAAAAAAATACTGTTGCGAAGCTATATTTTCAGCGAGTAGCATAGGTTATATTTTATAAAGTTACGCGGACGAAGTCGCGTGGGACAGCTTGTTCTTTATGAAACTGTGGACACGATGTATCGTAGAAAGCTTTTTAGTAACTTAGTTACTATTATATCCAAAGTTTATTTTATGATGGTGCTTCTCTGTTTATAAAGAGATATTTGTTTGTTCAGGTGTGAAATGCTGTTCTATTGCGAGTTATCGGAGAGCATCGTATCCTTTCAAATAAATGTTAATTACAATTATAAACTCAAAGAAAGGTAGCGTGCACAACAAGCAAGTACTTTAACCGGTCAAATGACGTATTACGTCCTAAGAGACCCGAAAAAAAGGATCTAGTTTACGACCCAACACGAACCCTTTAGAGATTGACGAATAAATGGCTTCGGTACTCTTCTACAGACGTTTTTATTTCTGCTTCGTCTGTATGCTGTGTTTTGTTTTATTCGAGTAAAGGGATTAAAATTACTGGAACGAATATCTTTAAAAGTAAAAAGGTCAATTTTATTGTTTCGCTTAATCTTAAGGGAAATTTCAGGGAAATAAAAAAAATCAGTAAAATAATAAACACAGTCTTAAATGTTGCAGTCTTGTCTTACTCTTAGTTATAACGCGTTCTTATGAAACATAAATTTGATTAAGATTTTTTTAATACTGAGTATTTGTACGGAATTATTTAAATTAAAGAAAAATATTTTTTGAATAAAAAAGGATATCCTGTTGTAGGTAAACGAATATATCTTGCAAACAACTTGTTGTTTTGTAGGTATTGATTTATTTTTTGGAAAAAGTTTCTACTTGCTATGTAATGATGTTTCCTCACTATCGCTACAAGATATTTTAGTATAATTATGGTGAAAATCCAAACTAACGTCGACATCTTTGCATTGTGGAAATTTTGAATTACCTACTTTACGTATTTCATTGTCGTACACGACAGTACTTACATTTTTTTCTTCTATAAAAACTAAAAGTGTGTGAGACAACGAATAAGTCTTCATTCAATTCGTAAACAAAATTGTGCGAAACCAATACTAAACCATTGAAAATGCCAAAAATGATAAAAGATTTTGGGTCAGATATGGTAGGCTAAAAATTAAATTTTTTTTTTATTATATCGCTGCTTAAAAACTAAAGGGCCACAAATCAAAATTACTCTTTTTACAGGTGAGTTAATCGAAAAAAAAAATATATTATTTTTTGTCTATTTTTTTCTTATTAGATATATATCATTAAATGTTATAAGTACTTTTATAATAAACTGAATACTAGAAGAGATATAAGCATATAAGTTACTTTTGAATATATAAAAAATTATCAAAATATACTAAATATGGAATAAAACAACCGTAAGTCTTTTTGCAACATACAATATGAAGGATTGTGATTGTATTTTTGCAATAAAAACATTTTTGGATTTTTTTTGTTTTATGGCCCTTTAGTTTTTAAGTAGCGATATAATAACAATCTAGTGCCCCGATTATAGAATTACATTTTTTTAACTGGTAGGTACCCCTAAAATTATATCAAAGCCCTCGTTCAAATGTCGAAATATCATCTCATAGTTAGATCAATGTCATGTCAACTACAAAAGTAGGCAAGATGTCACCAAAAAGGTTTTCGCCTGACAAAAGACAATATGGCCGACCTTATGTTAGTTAAATGTTTTATACGTTCGCGGACGTTTTACATCCGTCATTAACCATGTAACGGTTACGAGCAGACTGGCCTTTACACTGTTAGATGACATGCGAGTGTTATTAACCTTTTGGACAATTTGCACCTTTATGTGTATGAATATTAAGATTCACATTAACTTGTTATATCCAACATATTCAGATACTTTTATTTTCAGACATTTCATTGCGTTATTTTTCTAAACTATGTAATATTACCTGTACCTATAAGAAGGTCAATTTATGAGAAAAAACCGTTTGACAATGAAAACCTAATTAGGTCAGCGGGTCATTCGCATCATTTAACTTACAGACACCTTTTATTGTCCTTATTAATATAAGTATATATTAATACACACTATACAAGTTTTAAGTACATGGCTTACCTATTAAAAGTAAAGTTTAAATCTTTAAAGTAATAAAAGTAATTATATAGAAACCTAAGTAAAATAAGTACCTACATAATTATGAAATAAGGCATGTATTCTTTATTTAAGTATCATTAAAGACGACAATGTTTTACCCAACTCAAATATTATAAATGTGAATGATGTGAAAGTAATTCTTTTTGTCGGTCAGGTTAGGCTTTACGAATATAACACTAAACCTAATTTAACGAATTTTTGCGAGTAAAATAGCTTATGATGTTCAAATGTAATGGATTTTATATTCAGGGAGACAAAACAAAAACTAAGCTTAAGCTTGTCTCGGATGTACAAATGTTGACATTTTCTTTGCTATTACATCACAATATCAGAGATTCTGTTGGCAGTAAATTTACCTTTGTGCTAATATAAAATCTTTTATTCTCCCCACAGGACAGGCTTAGCCTAGAAAGGGGATTAGCTAAATTTTGTACTAAAACACATAAGTAGGTATAGGATAACATAATATTTTGTTTGTTTTAGGAAATAAATAAATAAAATAAAAACCAGGTTTTTTTATAAACTGATACAGTAATTTTTATATGTACTACTACTATATATATTACAAAATTGAAGAATCCGTTTGTAATGTCAAAATAATGCTCTTCACTAAATGTATGTCAATTAATTAAGAAAAAACTATTAAAAAAATTTTGTCTGTCGGTCTGTTTGTTCTTGCTAATATCCGAAACGGCTGGACAGATTTTGACAGTATTTTCACTAGCAGACAGCTGATGTTTAAGCAGTAACTGAGTTAATAATATAATTTATAGTTATTAAAATTATTGGAAATTGAAAAAAGCTACTACTGAAACCTAAATTATACGATTATTTGTCTTTAATACAAATTATAATTTTTATTGGACCGCAAAATAAAAAATAGTTATTTATTCGTTTATTTATTTGAAAAGGCTTAACAACTAAAGACATACTTAATCACAATATAAAACACTAACAGAAAGGAACATTACAAGAATGAATTTAAATTATAGGAAAGCACAACATTATTAGAGATTAATTAAATTATATTAAACCAGCTGTTGCCCGCGACTTCGCCCGCGTAACTTTGTAAATTAATACTAAAACCTTCCTCGAGAACCACTCTATCCATTTACGAAAACAGCAAGGTGCAGTAGTTTTTAAGTTTATCGCGAACAGACAGACAGACGCGGAGGAGAATTTTGTTTTATAATATGTAAGGATTATTATAAATGAATCAACAATTGTCAATGAGTTCAAAAATACCTAACAACTTACATATTATTATTGTAATACTAGCTGGCGCCCGCGACTTCGTCCACGTTGAAAAAGAAAAAAGTAGCCTAGCCTGTGTCCTGTACGTCTAAATGTTTATCTACCAAGTTTCATGAAAATCAGTTAATTCGTTTAAGAGTTATGGAGGAACATACATACTTACATACATACATACATACAGAAAAAAAATCTAAAAATCGTCAATTTAGTTTCAGTATCATGTATAGAGCCTATAAACACGATATCTCTGAAAACAAAGTAACTTACTCCATGACCAACCCTTAAAGATTTATTATTAGTATGGATTGATGATGATGATAGTTATATTAAATTGTTAATTACTATCAACATTAATAAGGTAAGGTAAATCAGGTTTAAGATGGAGAGAGAAGGTTGGTGGGAGAGGTACGAGGTACTACATGACTTATAGGTAATTTCCGTGCTTCAACACTCGAGCATGTGGAACCTAACAGCTTGCTGACATAATTAATAGGCACTGCCTTGAAACAGGGAATGCTGCTTTTAGCTAATATTACGACTTCATTAATCTGTCATCTTGGGTCTTTAATAAGAAAATGAAACATTGACATTGAACATTCGACTTTTTTCTTGTAAGTAGGTCAAATTGGTGTGTCTATTCTTTGGCCATACTAAACAATATGAAGCTGAGTATCATTTTGATTTGTGGTTTTTTTTTTAAAAAAAATACTAGCGATCCGCTCCAGCTTCGCACGGAATTGAAATTTAAAAAAAAAATCCTTTCGAAGCGAATGCTAAGTTATAAAAGAAACCTATGTGCCAAATTTCAGCTATATAGACTTTAAAGTTTTGCAGTCAGGACTAACAATTTTATGAGTTCCAGCCTAGTTCCAGAACTAGGCTTTTAAAACAGCAGTCGTAGGTTCGATTTCTTTCAAATTTGTGGCTTAAATAATGTTTTCTTGCTCTAACAGTAAATTATAATATCGCGAGAAAACCTGAAAACACTAGAAATTTTTGAAAATTAATTGAACTTCTTTAAAAATTTAAAAGATAATAATGTATAGTAAAATCAGACACAAATTGAATTGTAATTTGATAGGAGATGATTCAGATTTTTATCACATTACCTTGGCTTTTGTTCTAGGACAATTTCAAAACTTATTTTATTAACTCGCTCTCCAAGGGTACACAGTTTCTTTATTCCGAGGTCGTCGTTGTAAATAGTACCTTTATCACGCCTAACAATATCCTAACACCTTTTTGCTCAAACCTAACTCAAGTTCATTGGAAGGGATTACATCGGCCTTTGTTGTAACTTTTGCGAGACTCCTCATTATAGCTTCCATTGAGATACTTACTTTTGATGTGGTAGATAAGTTTCAATTTCTTCTTATATTTAATGTAAATCTTCTTGAAATACAATTGAGATTCAGTTTAAGACGCAGAACATAAGGGGCATCATTTAAATTAATAGCATATTTTAATGGTATAGGAAAAAAAATTAAATCGTGATAAACCCGACTTTATTAATGTTAAGACGTTATTGAAATAAAAAAAAAAGAATCAAAGAATGAAATCATTGAATAAGGTTTATTCCCATCTCGGCACCTTCCCGTCTCGGCACCCCGAATTTATATGATAACTAGCTGTTACCCGCGACTTCGCCCGCGTAACTTTGTAAATTATATACTAAAACCTTCCTCGCGAACTACTCCATCCAGCACTAAAAAGCACTAAAGGACTTTGTTTTATAATATGGAGTGATATTTTTGTTAGGTACAGTTAATAAATTTAAGGCAAAAAAGTGTATCTAAAGATTTATTACGATTTACTGTATTGAAATAACGCCGTTTTGATATGGCCAATACCTTCAATATTTTTGCTTGGTCTGTCTCTATTTGTAGCCTTGAACGCTTTTAACTGAGAGCGCATCTGCTCCATACATCCATCCATCCATCCTAAATATCTTGACACATTACGTGTGTTTAAAAATCAAAAACCGCCGTTTTTTGTTTACAGTTTTTGTATTTTGCACTAAGAAGTGCTGCAAAGTTCTACGGGAATAACAGAGCTTTTGAACAAGTTTCAAACCGATTTTTTTGGTCGAACTAAAATACTGTAAGGATTCACATTTCATTTCATTTAACACTATTAAAAATATATATATATAGGTTTGTTGCAAATAATTGCTTTTAGCCTAAAATTTCCATTTTTACATACAAAGCATAGATTTTAATTTTTTTTTTATATAATTGTTCTACCGGCTAGGGTTCCTCTGACATGGGTCAGAGACCCTATGTAGCTAGTAGAGTTAACGATCCAAGTTCACTTGCTCTATAAAGTTTGGTACTGCTGTACAATGGTACAGAGTACTGATCGACCATTTTTTTTTCGATGTGTTAGAATTGTTTCGTAGTACCTACTTACGTAAGCTTTGGATAATGTAACAAATCATTGGTCAAAACTTACACAAAACTTAAAGCTTTTGGCTGCTTTAGAAACCAAATTTGCATTCAAGTCTTGATTTATTAATTAGGTGTGATGTACTTAAAGTTAAAATGACGTGTACTTGTAATGGAGATACGATTCAAATGTCTATAATAGGCTTTCAATGTATACAAAGAACTCATATAAGCAATGACATAGATAGTTTAAATTATAATATGGCTAACCTACTTGTTACTTTATTTGTCTTCATTTTATTGTGTATAGACTGCGATAGTGTTCTTTCAGAAAGGCTTATCCATATTTAATTTCCTAGTTCTACTGCCCAAGCTATTTAGATGGTGAATAGTAGTTGTGTTGCTTTAAGGTATGTACTGAGTGTAGATGATGAACGTTTTTATTTATTTCAACTTGATTTTATGATATTATATTAGGTTTGTATTTTTGCTAGCTCTTATTTACGTTTCTTTATAAATTACTAGTGAACCGCCCCTGGCTTCTCGCCGATGCATTTTTTTCTGCAAATTAAGTATTAAGTACACTTACACAAACATTTCACGTTTATCCCTCGTTCTTTTAGTGAAAATATCAAAATCTGTTGGATGACTTAGAAGAAGTAAGGGGAGTAACATACATATGCGGTTAGCGGTTTTGTATTATAAAAAGTATGCATTTCATATTAATATTATTATTATAATAAATTATAAAATTAATATAATTAATATATACTGTAACTTTTATGAAAATTTGGTTAGTAGTTTTTGTTTTATTCGTCCTCACATATTTTCGGATTAATAATATAAGAATAATTATTTACTAACAATTTTATAAAGCATTGGTTGACTTTGTAAGTTAGTAACAGATATCAGTTACTTCACGACAGAGGAACGTTCAGTGTTTTCTTCATTTCTCTTACAATTTCCGTCTACCCGTCATCACTAAGTGGTCGCCCTTATCAAGGCATCTCCACACAAAACCTCTCAGTATAACAGAAAGTAATCTTGCAGAAAGGTTTTGTCGTGACACATTTTTATTTTTGACAATGCCTGCTTCTTGAGATTCTAGACGTCTCGACTGAAACTTGGAATGCTTCATAATTGACTCTTTACACCAATGTGGTTTAAGTTAGGAGTGACGTTTAATTAATGTCAAATTTATAATAAGAACTTCCTTTTCTAATTCGGTTATTATTTTAACAAATTATCTATTAGGGCCTCTTTCACAAACTACATGTAAAGTGTTGATTAGTTATTTTAGAAATCATTTTCTGTTATATTGAATTATGCACTCGGTTTACTGCATCATTCGAAGGCCGATTTTTTTTTTATTATTTTCTATTTAATGTTTGGGACGTATACCGCACAAACAAAGGTACATCAGTTCTATTATCCCCGGTTACCGGTGACTTTAAATGACAGTTTGGCCTACTTGACGTTTGTGAACTGTGATTTCTAAAGCGACAAATCACCTTGCAGAAGACCACCTAATGAAAGAAGTTTCGGGGAGTGAGAAATGATGCCTGAGCTCAATTCCTTATCCCTATTCTTAAATCCCGTGTTCTATACTATACTATAGTTGACAGCGCACTTGCAAAACCCGTGGCGTTGCTTGTTTTATAGCTACCTAACATCAAGAGCATTGTCATTTTTTAACTTTTCAGCATTCACTAGTCTAATAATAAATCATCAATACTAATAATAAATCTGTAAAGGTTGGTCATGGAGTAAGTTACTTTGTTTTCAGAGATATCGTGCTTATAGGCTCTATACATGATACTGAAACTAAATTGACGATATTTAGAATTTTTTTTCTGTATGTATGTATTGTATGTATGTTCCTCCATAACTCTTAAACGAATTAACTGATTTTCATGAAACTTGGTAGATAAACATTTTCAACGCGGACGAAGTCGCGGGCGCCAGCTATTATGACTACGAAGCCTTAACACATACAAGCCGATAGGATAAAGGATAACTGCTAGAGAGGGGATAGGGAATGGACTCTGGCATTCCACATGTATTCTATAAGTTCCTCTGGTATTCTATTTCAGAAGTATATAAATAGGTTTGGACTATGCGCCGCCTAATAACAACAATGCAATTAGAGGCGTAGGTAAGGTACTGCCGAGTATATAGAATTATATGAGCCGGTTACACTATAGGCATTTTTTATTTTCACATGCACAGGTATAAGATAACAAAAGCTTTTTTTTAACAACGAAAGGGGCTCTGTGTAAATATAATAGAACCAAAAATAAAGACTGGTTATATTTATATGAAAGGCAAACATTTTATATTGAATCTGTAATTGATTTTTTTACACTTTGGGGACTGTGATAAAACATAAAGTATACATAAATATTAGATTAAAATTAGGTGATAACGTCTCATTAATAACAATAAAAACGTCAAAATTACAACAATACAATGCACGGTTACGGTTTCAATGCATTTGGAATAAAAAAAAAAAACATTTCTACCTGATCAGGCACCGGCGCTTAACTTTAACAAAAAAATATTACGTGCATCCTTATGTTAATATTGATAGAAAGCGTTAAGGATGTTTTTTTGTTTGCCATTTGGAAATGTTGGCTTTATTTTAATTTTCTATACTTAAAAAAAGTTAGATGACTTAGTTGCTCAATAAATATTGATTTTCAAATTCAATGCATTTTGTTTTGTAGGTAATAACGAATATTTTTTATATATATTTATCTGTTAAAACTACAATGAAGCAGAGTAATAATATAATTTAAAAAGTATCTATTATGAGGAAATAATAAATAAAATTTGTTTTGAATTTCGTATTACTTTAGCTATGATGTGAAACATCTTTTGCGAATTCGTACTGAGGACCGCATAATTATAACAAATCTTGTTTAAATTAAACCAAAGTAGTCAACTTTAACAAACTCATTGTTTTTACCATTAATTTTGAAATCAGTTTTCATTATTACGTTTATTTTTGTGTGGCAGCTTACAGTATGGTTTTCATAGACTAAATAGTTTCATTGATCATTCTTATTTTCTACTAGTTGGCGCCCGCGACTTCGTCCGCGTTGAAAAAAAAAGTAGCCTATCTTGTGTCCCGTACGTCTACATGTTTATCTACCAAGTTTCATGAAAATCAGTTGATTCGTTTAAGAGTTATAGAGGAACATACATACTTACATACATACATACAGAAAAAAATTCTAAAAATGGTCAATTTAGTTTCAGTACCATGTATAGAGCCTATATACACGATATTTCTGAAAACAAAGTAAATTACTCCATGACCGACCCCTACTTTATTATTAGTATTGATACTCGTAATTATAATAAAACTAACTAAAGAGTAAAGTTCCAAGCCATCGCAAGTTATAAAAATCAGTACTTACCTTTTTCTTCGCGTTGACTGGTCCCATTTATATGAACTTTTGATTCCGCGTCGAGTGTACCATAAGAAATATAATATTAGGTACAATTTTCGTGTCCTAAATACCAAGTTGTCCATTATTTTCTAACACCATCAGTCATTGTCGCTTGCGGTCGGACAATGATGTACCTAAATTGCTTGTCTCTGCCTCATTGTGTCATAGATGACCGGTCCACCGTCGTATAGTCGACGACAGAAACTATTGTATATTCATGTGTATAGGTACAGTAGACACTAATATAAAGAAATAATATGATGCTTTTAGAGATTTTTAGGTATAAATTATTATTTTTTAATCTTTTTGGTGTAAGATAATTATTTTGATAGAAATTCAAAGAACTAATTTGTATGAAAACTTAGCACGATCATAGAAAATATAATATTCTTGATATTTGTATTAATATACAAAAATCTAGTACAGAAATTCTTAGTGTTTTGATTTAACCTAGAATAAAAATTACATAAAAAATACATACTTAGAAAATTAATTTTTCTAAGTAGATCTAATTCTAAATAAATAAAGAAATGTTGGGGTCCAGCACTTTCTATCAGCTGTTAGTATATCGAAGAACTCACATCGTTTAAAAAGAACTTTCCAACTACACAGTTAAAACTAATATTTAATTTAAACTTCAATTTCTAATAAAAAATACAAAGTTAATATTAGTGGACGTTTTACTTTTATGTTAGTCAAAACCTTTCATAGAATGATTTTTTTTTCTGATCGAAAAAATTCATAAATACTGATGAAATTTTTATTTTTAAAACTAACTGAATCCCCGGCTAGGCGGTATTGAAAACTGCTAAATATAAACAATATTTATATTAATAATATTTTTCTTTTCTTAAAATAAAAGTAGCTTAACTAACATAACATCAAATATAATCCCATCTAAATCTGTCCAGCCGCTTCGGAGATTATTCGGAACAAACAGACAGACAAACAAACAAATTAAAAACATGTAAACAAAAAACTTTGTACATTTAGCAAAAAACAGTTATTTTGACATTACAAACAGACACTTCAATTTTATTTATAAGTAAGGCATCATTAATCGCCTAAAACATTTAATTAGGTATAAAAAATTATAAAGCGGCCGAAACCGCAGAGCACAACTAGTACTACTTATATAGGCTGACACACTCAGCTTCATTATTTCAATTTCGCCAAAAGAATCTAAACCGTAATCCCCTCATTAACACGTTTTTCTTCATGTATCACAAAACTGTAAAAAAAGTGCTATATATTTATTCTCACAACTGGAAGGTCTGAGGTTAAAAACATAGCAATTTGGAAAATCCGTCTTACTTAAAGTTTATTGCTTTAAGCATCGGAATGAAAGCGTTTCAAGGAGTGTAGGGGAAGGTATTCAGTGCATCTGTGCGGTCGACTCAAAGGGTCTATTGCGGACATCATGCCTGCTCACGTATTGACACCATGCTGCATTTAGCTTTTAGGATAATTCTTAAAATTAAAATAATTAAGATATGTATACAAAATTGTTCTCTTTTTTATGTCATAACAACGACGCATAACAACAATAATTGATATCGTTGTTGTGTACGAGTATAATGATACAATAGTGAAGTGAGTATGTCTTCTCGCGTAACTCTTAAGCAAGTATGAAAAGATGAGAAAAAATATATAGATTGAGTAGCAAGCAGAGTAAGCCCAATTGGTTTGAAATCATTTAGGTTTATAAAAACACATTTAATCTTTTTTTAAACATATATGTTATTAAATCGACGCGACACGGTTTCGCTTGGTTGCATTTGAATTGCAGTTACATTGAGTCAAAATTATACACAAGAGATCCAAATCCATCTGAAATATACCATATTCATCCATATCCACACCCATCTTTAATTTACCTTTCAAATAGTGAAAGAGTCTTTCAAATGTATAAATTATCTGTTAGTGCTAAGTATATATAACATATAAAATTCATTTTTCTCTAGGTAACTATATAATATTTTATAGTTTACATAAACATCTACCAGAGGTATTTATTAGTAAGAAATCATTTACTAATCTACTCGTACCATAATTTTTTTGCAAAATAGACAAAATGTACAATGTACATGCAACATAGATTTATACAAATAAATATGTCCCAAGTATTGAGTTTACATGGTAACCATGCACTTGAAGGAATTTAGTGTTTAATGACTGGGCATTGCGGCGAGCCAGGAGATGCTTTGCTAAGAGGATTTTAGTTGCCAGATTTAAGACTTTCCGAAGTACTTATTCCCGAACATCTTTCTATAAAAGTGTAGGTATTTAGGAACTTATAAGGTGTGCAGTTTTAAAATGTTATTACTTGAAATCTATATATCTATACCTATCCGCCTCTGTTTGTTTCTCTGCTAACTTCAAAATCACCCAACGGATTTTAATACGGTTTTAACTCTATGAAAAATTAATAAATAAGGAAGGTTTGTGTATATACTTAATTTATAGAAAAAAACTGCATTTTTGTTTTGACGACCAATGTTTACCAAACTACATGGCGTCATAGCTTTTAATATCTTGAAAGCTTCACTACAAAAAATCTTCGTTTCACCTTCTATCCATTAAGTTTCATAGTTTCAATGTATCTGTATCCGAGTCAAACTATAACATATCAGTCACCACGAACGCCAACCCTGTACGGATTTACAATACTTCATATTATATGCTCGAACATTGTTAATATTCTAGGAAACCGAGACTTCCTCACGATGT
Organism: Synanthedon formicaeformis; assembly: GCA_945859745.1. Classification (NCBI taxonomy): domain Eukaryota; kingdom Metazoa; phylum Arthropoda; class Insecta; order Lepidoptera; family Sesiidae; genus Synanthedon; species Synanthedon formicaeformis. The sequence goes on along the minus strand of OX243955.1, from coordinate 1,528,496 downwards.
TTTCTTAGAAAGTTGGATGGTGTAATATTGGGCTGAAGTTTTATAATTACGCTAACGTTAGTAAAGTAACTTGAGCAACTTTAAGCTAGACAACTCTGTGTGATAAACTAATAATTTTCGTTACGTAATTAAGCCGAAAAAGATATCATTCCGTTCTGCAGTAGTATGGCAGTAGTAGAAGCAAACTTGATTAAACTTGTTTACGTATGAACATATTATCTTCCAGCAGCTGTTCGGAACGGTCACTGCGGTTTGGCAATAGCGCACAAGTTTTTGCACCGATTGTTGGCAAACGACTCAGTCTTAAAACTTAAATTGAGTTATAACTCAGAAGTATGGTCAGCCATACGGCCAATATCAGGTTTTGAACTCATTCGATACATTATATTATTACTTTTATGTCTATTCCGTCATTCTCTTTCACACCTCTCATTTTCACACACTCAATCCATAATCCAATCCACATTATTCCACTTACATAAGACATGAGATTCACACCTCAGATTTTTAAAACCTGTTTTAATAATTTGAGATGCACACATACTCAATGCACTACATATTACATCCTATGTTCATATTAGTTTTTATACGTTACAAGCTTTTGAATGCGATTTCGTCTGCGTATCTTTTTTCAATGGTAGCATCTTTAAAATTTATTTTATGGGTTCAATAAAAATATTGGGTTAAAAATATTGGATATTTTTATTGGCCCAACAATCAACACCTTAATAAATATTAATAATAAAACACAAAATGGAGTATTTGAACGAATTACCTTACTCGTGAAATCAATGATCTGGCAATATTTTTGTTCACTGAAGTGTACCAACATTTCAGATGTTAATAGGTTTGTTTCTTATAACAGAAATAATTATGTTTATTTTTTTAAGTTTAAATAACAATTTTATGTCAAATTCATAGCCAGTGATGGACTAGCAAATTACTCATTAGATAGATAGAGAAGGGACAAGTTGAGAATAAGTGAATAGAATTGAAATGAATGAAATGAAAATTTGAGATTAAAGAAATTGATGAGTAAGATTTTCCATATCCCTTCTTAATGTCTTATCCTTAAAGTCACACTTGCAGCACTTGTGCTGTTGCTTGTATTCTAGGCGACGGTAGCCACCTACCATCAAGTGGACTGCCAGCGTGTCTGATGACCTTGACATAAAAAAAATTATTGCTTTTGTCAAAAACCCTATAATTGAGTAAGAATGTACTTCTATTTTATGCTAACATTTCTCTGAGGGGAATTGTGTTGTCAAATGTATAAGGGGAAGTAATATGAATAAAATAATAAAGTTCACAAAGTGAATACGTTTCTAGAATTATATCTTGAACTCACCGCTGGGTTCCATCAGTTTCCAGAGCATTGTAGATGCGGGAACGCTCTTAACAGCTAGTTTGGAGACGAAATGGTAATATTACCAACATATCATGTTACCACTACTAATAAAACTCGATCGAGTTAATACATTTAAAACTTTTTCTTCGTAGTGTGGTAGGTGGTAATATAGAAATTACCAGTTACATTTTTTCTCCATTTGAATATTATAAAGTTAAAATTAAAAACATATTAATTTTTCGAATAGCAAGAAAACAAAATTTAGTATTACTGTTATTAATTTTTTATTTATAGACGAAGGAAGAGACGCGATCCTGGAATTGCTTCGGCCGAGCGACTGTTACTTGACAAAGACAAGTTTAAGGAGTTGACGGCTAAGCCTTCAGGACTAAAGAAGTACTGAGAGAGATAGAGACATACTTCAGAGATATTCTAAAATATTAAAAAAAATAGAACGTAACTATAACGCATTCGAGTTAATAGACAAATCGACCGAATTTATCTCGCCCGGGTCGGGCGAATTGTCATGTTTATTTATTATTCTTATAGTCTACTCGCCCGCAACGGTGATTCTGTTGTAACAATTTTGATTTTACTCCCAAAAAATTTTATACCACGGGCTTATACAATATAATATGCAAATCGATTCTTAAGGAGTAAACACCAAAAAGTTGTATCGAAAGCCCTTGGTATCGCACAGCGTTAGATTCTCGGCATGTGTCACACCTTAATATCTACTGTACGTACGCGTTCAACTATTCTCGCTATATTTTATAGTTGGATTACGGTTTCAATGCGATATATGTTCATAATATGGTTGCGGTCAGCTCGTTGAGTGTAACATCTCCGGAAATTGAATATTTTATATTTTAGTAATAAACCTTTTTGATTATATAACCTTTATTCAAAATACTTTTAAGGCTAAATGCTTTTCTCATATTGTAAGAAAATAAGCTGTTATTAACAATGAAAGAAGTAATTCTCTCCAATAATAAAATTAATAATTGAATTCAGGCTCTCAAATAGCAAATCTATATAAGAGAATAAAAACAATAATTATAGATGTCCTTAAAATTTATTTATATTTTCTTAAATATGTATTGTCTTAATGTTGACTTATCTTAGAATTGGTCCGAATTATACGCCTTAACTGACTTTAAAATACCTACATTTGTGAAATCAATAATTTGTAACATGATTTATCTTATTTATCAACTAGCTGGCGCCCGCGACTTCGTCCGCGTTGAAAAAAAAAGTAGCCTATCCTGTGTCCCGTACGTCTAAATGTTTATCTACCAAGTTTCATGAAAATCAGTTGATTCGTTTAAGAGTTATTGAGGAACATACATACTTACATACATACAGAAAAAAATTCTAAAAATGGTCAATTTAGTTTCAGTATCATGTATAGAGCCTATAAACACGATATCTCTGAAAACAAAGTAACTTACTCCATGACCAACCCTTACAGATTTATTATTAGTATTGACTGATTCGTCTCTCGTCAATTCGTAATTCGTAATGCTGTGAAATACTTTTAAATTAATTAATGGTTTGTACTGAAAATCCCAAACAATAATACTATATATAATTTTAATAGAAATACTGAGGTCGGATGTACGAGTCATTGGTTTGTGGTCGGGAATCACGTACGAACGGACACCTCTTGCATGCCCTGCCATACTCTCTACCGCAGATAAACATAATCATAAATATATTTAATATTATACAATTTGTACATTTACTGTAATGTGCTGTAGATGAATGTAGTTACTTAATTGAGAATAATAACCTTAGTATACGTGAAATGGAGAAAAATTGTGAATAATTTGAATTATCGCTTTATATTCAGAACATAAAGCTATTACCTAAGCCCCGGGTGAGAGCTGTATTGAACTAAGTAGGTAGTTATAATTATATGAAAAGTTCGAAATCCGTGATACATCTATAATAACTAGTTAACTTGGATTTTCATTTTGAAAACTAGTGGGCCGCAAATTCTTCAATTATATTATAGAAATCCTTAACGCTTTATTCCTCCTTTAACGCTTTTTCCAATAGCGAAAATCGCATTTAAATCCGTTGCGTAGTTTAAAAGACTTAATCGTACATCAGAGGGAAAGACGGTGGGAAGCGACTTAAAGATATTATATCGCACCTTCGGTAAGACAAGGGCATAACTTACAATTTTTTTTAAATGAGTTAAACTTAAAATATATGCAGAAATGTCTAAAAAAAAATTTTTAATTATGACTATGGGGCTTATTTGACAAAGAATTGTTTAAAAGCAATATAAGCAGAAGAATATAACTTAAAATATATGCAGAAATGTCTAAAAATTTTTTTTTAATTATGACTATGGGGCTTATTTGACAAAGAATTGTTTAAAAGCAATATAAGCAGAAGAGTATTGAATGCAAAAAAAATAACTTTAAATGGCTTTCCTGTAAAATTACAAAAAAGTGCACTTATGCCCTTGTCTTGCCGAAGTTGCGATATATTATATCACAAAAATATGAATAATCTTCGGCGATCGGAATTTACATTGTAATAAATATGTTTTAAGTGAGTTTGTGCTCAATTACAGTAACGAATTGAACGCAGCATCGGTGCGGTCAGTGTGCGGCTAAATATATATTAAATAGATTAGATTATAAGATAATGGTTAACATACAAAAGAATACATTTATAACTAATCTAACTCTACGATAAATTAACTTTTCTATTTCTTACTAGAAAATTAAAATTAGCATTCTAACTAGAATATTATGGTCCGATTGGAACATTTTGGTGCACGTCCACCCGGTCAAGGAGTTTATGACATTCAAGAAAGTTTTACGTACCACTGACCAGTGTGTCTAGTACCTGAAACTTAAAAAAAAAAACTAGTTAATGTAAGTTACAATATATAAATCATGTAGGTTTTATAAATATAGCCAAATGTCTAAAATTTAAAAATTTTTAAAATGAAAAAATGTAAAAAATTTAAAAATGAAACTTGCTGGATTGCTGTACTTTTTTTTGAAAAATCCTTTATGAATTCTGAAAATGCCCAATACCTACTTGCGGAGCAGAGAGAAAAATGGAAGACACAGGGGGAGACTTGAAGTTTCAATGAATTGTTAAATGTTAAATTCAAAAGTTTTTTTTTTTAAATATTTTGGTGAAGTAATATTTGTTATTGTTATGCAATATGTTATGCCACTTACTAATGCTGTCATAACTGTGTGTTGTTATTTTATGTAAGTATTCCTGGAGGGTTATTGTTTGAAGTAAATTAGTAAAAATTTTATTTCTTTAAATAAGTACATACAGATGCCAGTTTTGACCACTCTCCCCTTGTGAATAAACTATTAAAATCTGATCCCTCTTTCTTTATAACATACAGTAAGTTTAACTTCAGCTTACTAGTCAAAGTAACTTATTATTTTAAAACCGTAAATAAATTTATGTAAAGCGACTTTCACCTATTTCTACTACGTGACTTTTATTTAGAAAAAATTGAAGCCTGTATTTTGCTTCGACATCAGAATTTGCATACCGCATCGCGATAGTCTCATTCGAAGCGCATGCGTGGTTGAGCACTTGCCTACAAATACTGCCTTAGGACATCAAAAACAAACAAACATGTAACACACCCTCATAAACACTGCTTCTGTTCAAATAGAAACCTTATTTGCTTAACGCAAGGTCGAATGCTCATTTTTCTGTCGTTTAAGGTAGTTTAGTTTTTATCCACCTACGTTTGCACTAAGAAAATTGAGTTCTCAATCAAATTTACTCCTTAATGCTTTGTTTTTAGGTATTAGATTGTGGCGGGATGTTAATTGAAATAAGGTTATAAGGGATAGTTGCAATGAAGCCGCGCTATTTCATTAGCATTTCAGTTGTGAGCCGATAGATTTAGTTACACTCGCTCCTTCCTAGCTGAGATACGTATCGCGAACGAAGTGCTTAATGCATACGTAATAAATATCTAAATAAAGTAGCACTTGTACGGTCAGGTTAAAAACAGGGTCTTTCTATTTCTTTCTATGAAAATATTTTTATGCTGGCACCGGCATTTTTTACTCACGAACCAACACAAAATTCCAAGAGCACAAATTATTAGAAGTAGTATTATTAACAAATGTAAAACGAACTAACCGATTGTTAGTTGATTAGTCTATACTATTCACATGTCTTGTTTTCGTCTGCTATAAAAACACCTAAGTGCTATGAAAGCTATAATCAATTGTATTTATTTTCAACCAACTTCCAAAAAAGGAGGAGGTTCTCAATTCGACTGTATTTTTTTAAAATGTTTGTTACCTCAGAACTTTCTACTGGGTGAAACGATTTTGATGATTCTTTTTTTATTTGAAATCTGGTACTTCCCGTGTGGTCCCATTTCAATTTGGTCCAGTTCTGACAATGGCATCCATGAGAAAACGGTTTGAAGCCGGGTTTTTTTGTTGATAAAAAGAGTTATTTAATTGTTAAAAACTCGAACCATGAAACCATGAATTAAAAGATGTGACAGTATCATTAAGAACGTAAAGAAATTAACCTTTTCATTGCTAGAAATGTTCGTCGCTTGAATTACAATAAAAATGTAACATGGTGTAAAAATATTTAACCGCGAAATGCCACAAACAACGATTATTTATACGTGTTTAAAATCTCTGAGGTTTTATTTATGAAAATTTCAGATGCATAAGTTATTAAATATAAATTTAACAATCATTGTATGTGAATTTCGTTTGTTTTCTTTTTTGTATTTGTTACTGTTATGTAATTTCGTATGGATTAAATATAAAAATGTCGCATTATTGCCTAACATATTTAGATAGATGTCATATATAATCACACATATACATATAAGTAATAAAACCGTTTTTTGAGCATTTGTGTATTTACCGATTTGAATTCGGTTTGATGTATTGTAGACAGTTTTCCGTAACATTTAGTGTTTGTTTCATTTCAATCGGATTACATACAAAAAAGTTACGCGCTATTCCGAAAGCCACGCGTACAAAGTCGCGGCTAGCTTTTTATATATATTTTACAGTTGCTGTCACTGTATCTAACGTTACATCTTCCCTTTAAATTTCCTTGCCCACTTTCATTGTCTTCAATCTATAAAATAAGTCATTTGGATCGGTATATTCCTTCTTCAAATTCCCTTTGGCAAGACAAGGGCATAACTGCCCTTTTTGTAATTTTACAGGAGAGCCATATTTCTTTTAAACGATTCTTAATCAAGTAAGCCCCATAGTCTTTTAAATATTTTTTAATTAAATAATTTTTTTAAGACATTTCTGCATTTATTTTAAGTTTAACTTATTTAAAAAAAATTGTAAATTATGCCCTTGTCTTACCGAAGGTGCGTATTGTGTATGCGATCTTGGAGAAAAATTTCAAACATATCCTCTGCCTTTAGTCCCTGCACAACTAATAATAAAGAAACAACTGATGTTTTTCCATTAAACTTTGTCAAGTGCTCGCAAATGGGCGAGATTAACTTTTTTTGTTTGTTTAATTAATAGCCGCTAAAACAATGTTCCAGACTGGAAACGGCTTGAGGCCACAAGAGCGGAAAATTAGCCGCCATTTAGAGGCTTTAGCTTTTTTCTTTCCCCATTCCCCCCTCCCCCACTGTTGGTAATTAAATGACAATTACCAAGCGCCAAACGGGCAAAATTTTACGGCATTCTTAATTATTCCCCTCTTAATAATGTTGCAGATTATTTTAGGGAGAATGCAACTGAAAATTAATCTTCGTGTCATGATATTTCGTATTTAATTGTCCTTTTTTTACTCCTTCTTTAGAGATTTTTCGATGTCAACATTCAACTAAGTGGAATCAGCTCTCTGTGTATACCTCAAGTATACATATAGAAAAACAAAATTAAACTACTCAGTAATAATAGCTAATATTAACCAAAGGATATTCTCGGAAGGGTTGTCAGTAATTAATCCAGCCAACTGCAGCTCTTAAATCAAGTGTACTTTTTTGCCAATAGATCATCCTTTCCTAATCTACAATGTTTCTCTGCGAATCGCGGCGTCCAAATAACAAAGACCAAGCAATTTATTACCAATAATAAACCCGAAACGAGATTTATTACTCTATTAAAGTGTTTCTGCTAACTTTGGCATAGTTTCGCAATGAGTTGTGTGAGAACGTAAAGTCGGTTAAAAATTTATTTTATGGCCCGTGTGATATATGTGGTATGGTCCGATCACATTAGTGCTCTTATGTTCCGGTTTGGAAATATCAAGACCCTTGAGTCAACAATCACTGAAGTTTTATAACCAACTGACATTTGTAGGTTTCTTACTTAGGTATGGTTACATATGCTGTTAATTAAGGATAAAGATAAACTAAGATTATTATAGGAGTGATAAATCAGTGGGTAGAATCTCAGTCGACATAAAGCATATTCGAACCCCGGTTAGGTCTGCTACAGTGACATTTAAGAGGCTAATAGGGCTTTAGCAGACTATATTGACGTTTAGCAAACCCACCTAATCAATTTTAAACGCCGCTCTTAGAAAAATATAATGATATATTTTAAGGTTGACGAGCCCCTTTAATGGGTAGTTAGGGTACCCGGGGTCGGACGTAGCGGTGAGTGGGGATCCGAGGACAAGACCTCGCTGTGAGCTCGGACCCACACATCACCGCTGATGGTGGAATCCGGAGGGGTTTTAGTGGGTATTCCCGGTGATAAGTCACTTCACCAGGCGAGTTCCATACTCCCCCTCGTCGACTGTCCCCGTCGACGAGGGATAGTGCAAAAACGTCATCTCTCCCCTCCTAAAAAAAAACTTTTCAGAGTTGTCTCTGGTCTGGATAGGCGACGGTAAGCATTTTTTTTGTTAAAGACATTTACAGAGTTTTGGTTTCAAGTTACATTGTTAAACTAGACATTTGTTGTAACTGACAAATATAGTCAACAAATGTTGCTATATCATTAGATAGAGTTCTCAGGCGTATGTTCCTTAACGTCTCACCCTCTCTTCAATCATGAATACACACCTGCCGTATTTGATTAACTAGCTGGCTTAATTAAGGCCAACTTATCGCGACTACGGAGAATGTAATTGAACGTTATAATGCACCCGAACATGTTGTATCAACTCTGCATAAATTACTAGTGGTGTGGCAATTTTGGTCTTTTCGGGTTGGTGTTCAATTTGCTTGAAGAAGTTTAAGGCGTTTCCCTCCAAAATTCGTTATACAAGATTACTTTTTTTTTAAAAAAATCTATTATTTGTGGATGTGAAAAAAAATATATATGAATATTGAGGATATCATCTCAAAAAAGACAGCTTTCGGTACAAGATTTATAATACTTCTCTCGATATTATTCCGAGAGATGGTAGACATTTACGGGTGGGTATTTGAGGCAAGCTGAAAATTTGTCCTATAACTCTTCTATAATTTAATTGCAGTGAGAAAATAAACATTTGCAATCATCATTTCTGAAATAAAACATGATTCATTGAACATTAAACAAAACCTCACATGATCAAATTCGACCCCACATCTATAACGCCTTATTTAGTGGCGAACGATGCCGAATTTATATTTTATAGCGAAATTTTTAGATAGCCCAATAAATTTCCGATGCGTAATACATAAAGTGTATTGGAATTAGCATAAACGGTTTATCGAGCCGTCCAAACATAAAACATTGCGGGGTTTTCTTTTATTAATAAGACCCGACTCCGACACGATTTCAGAGATGCATGTTTTTTTCATCTCAGTTGGTGGGGCAGCCTGTGAAAAAAAATGTGAAAATCAGTTCAATTGTATTAGTAATAAGTACTAAATTTCTTTACACGTGAATCCGAATAATATAAGAGCATTGCTTTTAAGTCCCAAGTTTAAATTTTCGCTGTATGTTAGCAACTTAAGCAACTTAAGATACTTAAGCTAGATTAGAATATTATTTCTTAGTACTAACAAATTTCACCTCTCTTTTTATAATAAACTATCTGTGCCTCGCAGCTTCACCTTCACATGCCTTTACAAATTTTGCAAATTTGAAAACTTGCCTTTGAAGTCATGCCTCCTGCCTGGTGGCAGTAAATCCCCTTACAGAATGATCACCTTGAAATAATAGCAGTTTCCGGTATTCTAAGGCGGCAAGGTGCTGTTATAAAAGGTACAGTCTAACTAGCATTTTAGTCGATATAATAGTTGTTAGGAAAAAATAATGTTTTATCAAAGGAACAGCCTATAATAAAGCTATCCATACCTTGACATTAATAATGCTTTTCCATAGAACTTGTATCCCGTTTTAAGTTGCTTTTGTTTTATAGGTGACAGTATCTAATTGTATCGCGTATCATATAAATAACATTTAAAAGCTTTTCAATTTGTGGTTATGTGAGAATATATTACATTATATTATATTACAAATAAATATAGTAAATATCTATATAAATTACAACTACATTTTAAAATATCTGATTTTTTAATTGTTTTAAATAAAGATCCACACTGTTATTATTAGATCAAAAGTTTCTCGAATATACCGCATCGTGTAAACGTCCCTCGAGACTAGGACACTGTTCTTAGAGACGTCCCCAGTCAGTAACATTATTTATTGTTAAACTTGTTAGTTTGTGGGGCTTTGTTCTCGGTCGTTGAAGTATAGGACATCTCTTGACTTTTGTTGTTCCTCATATAAAGGGGCTATAGAGTTTAACTTTATATAATATATAAAACAAGCAGTAAACTGTAGCAACTAACTAACTAAACTATCTTAATACCTATATAAAAGGCGATGTGTGTGTGTGTGTGTGTATGTTCCCTGTGGACTCCAAAACCGCTGAACCGATTTTGAAGAAACTTTCAGATTAGTCCATCGTGTAATCCTGTGAAGTTTGATAGCGATCGGACGCGGGCGAAGCCGGGAGCGGGTCGCTAGTTACATATGTTCTTGTTTCGCTTTATTAATATTTGTTGATAGAATCCTATCTTTTCTACAGTCAGTCTTGTTTAATCGTCTTAATGTGTGCCCATTTTCTTTTATCTTTCGTATTCCTATTCTCATATTGTTAGTTATTATTTTATATATATCATCAAAGTCTCAAGAATATATTTCATTACGTAGTTTGTGGTTCAAATAAAATAAATTGGACCTTACTTGGGTGATGGTCTGAACAAGCTTCAAATATTTCACGCGTAATATTTTGCGATTTAGATATTTAAGGATCTAAGGTTTGAACCCGTAAATAGTCGCAATAAATGTTTTCATTATTACTCGATAATTATTTTTAATACAAAACAAATACGTTTAGTGTTCGCATCTGCCTCTAACATTACTTCTAGAATATTCCAGAAATCCGTTATTAGACTTTCTTTTTCCTGTCTAGGAAAAGACAACGTTGAATTAATGAAACGAAACTCAAATATCTTATCAGTGTCAAATTTTCAAGTAATTTCTTTAATTATGTATGTATGAAGTAAAGGTCCTCCTCGAATTTATGCTATGTAATAGGGTACCTACAACAAAACTATAAGAGAACAAACAGATTTCCTTTACGAAAGTAGCCTCATTTCTTAACGTAATGAGACAATTTAACTAAGTCACTTTGTAATGGTTTACTCGTGTATTGTAAAACGAGGAAAGCGCCTTTTTGTGTAAACCCACAACGGGGACTGTAACGTGTATGAGTGAGTTTTCATTACGAGATAACATCGGTGGGCTAATGTGAACACAGTCGAGTATGACACGCAAATAAAAACCTGGTAACTGATCACAAAAATTACTTCACTCTAAAGTTAGTTTGCTTCATACTTTAATATAGGACAATTAACAATTTTTAATACATTTTTGTAGCACTTTAAGGAAGTTTGACGTAAAAGACCATACCATACTAAATTGCAGGTTAATAATTCTTTATTTTCTTAGATAATTTTTATACTGTTTCTTCAGTATATAAATTATCAGAGAAGTAAAGAATTTTTACTACGTTCGTCATTGGCTGCCCTTTTTTGGATTAAAAACAGATTGTTTTCACTGAAATAGTGATTTAAATGCAAATTTAGCAAAAATTTCTTTAGTTATCGAGAAACTCTCAATAACTAAGTCTTAAAACTCAATACATAAACAAATAATACACAAAGGTAACACATTCAACAAGAGGATTAAAGATATGAGATCAGAACGATAAAAAAGATTGTAACAAGTAAATAAAAAAATATTTGCAGAATATATTGTCAGTTACCGTGTCCTACTTAGTAATAGAACATTAAAGGGACTCTTCACCCACAAATATGGTGACTTTTTGCTCCGGGTGGCGTCCGAGGGAGGTAGGGGGTGCACTGGGTATTCCAACTGTGAGTGGTGTTCCGTGTAAACAGTGCTCGTTCTAGTGCCCCGCGGCGATCGTTCTGGATTAACAATATATTGTAGGTACGTTGTGTAACAAAAACTATGGGCAATATAAATGGCATGTGTGGATTCAAATCTTCAGGTACTTTCCCGACTCTTTGAAAATGAATATTATGAATCCCTTTTTTAACTTTTTTTTGTTATCATTTTTTACATTTGAAATAGAAAATTAAAAATTTTGTAAATAGAAATTTGAATTTTTTAAACTGCGTTTAGCAAACTTGAAATAGGGTTGAAATAGGCAAAGTGGCTGCAGTAACCACCCTTTTACATAAAACCATTGTCTAATAATAGCTCGAATAATATTTCGCTGAGATAGTGAGTTCTCTTGTTCATTTGTTCTCTTTGTTCATTGCACTTGCATCCTTCCTACTATCAAGTTGACCATCAATATTAGATTAAAAAAATTAAACATAATTTTCAAATTGCTATGCCACTTAATTGAAAAACCACTTTCTATCTAGTGTAAATCTCTTGTCGTTTTAGACACTAATTTCCACGAAAAAACTCTTGTACAATGAGATAATATTTTCATTCTGATGTTATTATGACATGTAAGTATATATGGTAAGGATGTTTACTTTTTCACAGTTAGTTAATTATAACCTTTTTTTAGGATAAAGACTAATTTTATCAAGTCCATTTTTAAGAAGTTTTTTAAAGAGATCAATGAAAGTATTAATATAATTAAATATGTAACGTACCAAGTACAATTAAGTATATGCAAAACATGCACAGGGATATTTTTACAGAGTGTAAATGTACCTTCAAGGTTTCAGGACAGGACTCGCTTTTGCATAGGTGTGTTTCTAAGTAGTGTATGGAATTAAACGTTTGATCTAATTTTGTGCCTATGAGACCAGTTAAAAATGTAATGGAATATTATTTTTTAAATAACGAAATACCTCGAGGCCAATACAAATACGCTCGATTTTGGTAGGATCGGAATTTGCATCGTCATATTGGATGGTTTTTGTCTTCATAAAGTATAAAATATCGTTTTATAAAATGTTAATAAAACGAAAACAATAAGAAATAGTTAGGTAGTAAAAATATATGTTTTGCCAACTTTGAAGACATGTAAAGACCTTTAACCTGCTCACACTGAAGGAGAGTGAGCTAGTACATCTTCACTTCTAGCAATGTAGGAAGTCCATACATTTCAATGGAGATATTGACAATTTGGTGCTCAAATTATTATTATGGAAATAGTAATAATAAAATCAATTACTAATATCAATCTGTAATCTTGTTCATAGCACTTTATTTGAAGCCCTCTTCGGTTCTGAACGGTACCACCCATTGCGTTATTGTACACGATTTGAATACAAGCTTGCACATAAAATGTCGTCCATAATGTGACATCGAATTATAAAAGGGCATGCTACATTCACGCTATTAAAAGTTTGGGGTGACGATTTTTATTACCACTTAGAAGGGGCCAAGAATAATAAGTTAATTGTAAAGTAAATTATTAGAGCAATATAACAGCCAGACCAGCTGCTAATTTGTCTGAAAAATGTATATGTTTGTATAATATATCATATATAGAAATCCAAAATTCCGTAAAACATGTTTCAATTACAATAAATTTTGAATTCAATATTATAACATATTTTTTAATTATTTGTGAGGACATCCGTAGGATAATTGTTTATTAAAGAGTTGATTTTCTTTTGTAACAATTTCACGGGTAATATTATGCGTTTTGTAATTTATATTTTACTAGCGACACGCCCTCAGATTTTTTTATGCTAAATAATTATATACACAAACCTTCCTCGTTTATCGCATTTTCAATTAGTGAAAACCGTATCCATTGGCTGGTTTAGAAGAATTGAGCGCAGAAACAAAAATAACCTAGTGAGTTTGACTTTTGGTTACTTACGATAACAAAAATTTAATCATAGTCTTGAAAAGAAAGAACCTTCCTATACAAATTAATTAATTTCTAAAATCATAATACTCGTAATTTTTATCACTTGGACCACAGTAGCGTTATCTCCCTTCACTGAAACCAGCTGAAAGCGTACCGTGACAATCAATACATCTCTGCATCCAGTGTTGATACAACAGGATTAAGTCATTCAATGTCGAATCTATGTTTGATTTATTCTGGCGTTATTGTGGAACAGTTGTAAGGGAAAATGGATTTTGATTTAGTGTGCTCACTTCAGTGGGAATAACTTCTCAATTTATGTTAAGGGTAGGTGTATATACATTAAAGGGTATATATACAGGCCCATGCAGGATTGGAAGGTTAAGTGAGAAGGTGAGAACTACTGCTGTTTTGCTAATTTGTGTACGACTTCAAGCAAATAAATACAATATATATAATGTAATGCGTTACAATTACTTTGATTTCAACGTAATACATACTACCACACTTGACAAGTTGCTAATAATATTTATGGTTTAAAGATACCATCAAAAAGGTTTGGTACCATGTTGGGGGAACTTGAAGATACGCTTGATTTATACCCCTTTAATATTTCACCTAGTTCTGAACCCAAGGAGGTAGGGATATTAAAATTTGTATGTACATTGTTTCATAAAGTGATGGACACCGCGCATCTGTGCCATGACAAGGGTCCGCTCAGGTCCGCTGAGCTGACGGATCGCGCTGTTACCATGTTTTGATAAACTCTTGTGCCTTGTCCAGTTATAGGTATATTCCTTTGGTGATACTCGTAGTAGATACGTTTTCATACGTTGGTTTTTATAAAATAACAGCAATCGACTTTTAACGATACAATCATAAAAAAATAATTTTATTACATAACACATTTCAAATGTGAAGTTTCCTTTAAAGACCCTCGCTAATAAGCCCAAACAAGATATTCCATTTTGTTAATTATTGTAAATGTCATTGATATCTAATACAGTATTAATACAGTATCAAAAACTTAAACAAGTTGTTAGTATCTAATACTAACAAAATTAAAACATGACAATTCGCCCGACTCGGGCGAGATAAATTCGGGCGATTTGTCTATTAACTCCACCTCAGGTGTTATAAGCGCTTTGCCGACCTTATTAGGATAAAGGTTAACGGCTTACTCATCGAAATATTTTTTAAAGTTAAGGACGGTAGACAGTCCTCTTGTTGGTAGATGGCGACCATCGCCAATGGCATGAGCAACGCCACACGTGCTTCAAACTGCAAGTGCGCTGTATACCATAGTAGGATTAAGGATTAGGGATTAATTCTGACATCCCTTACTGTTACTTAATACTACATTACTTACTTATCGAAACACAACAGCACATTCTGTTAATTTATGGTGGTCTTCGGCGAGAGCTTGCTTACTGCAGCCATACGGGCTGCCCAAATGATTGCGAAAAGCAGTGTGCCCTGTCTCTACTAAACAGCACACGTACTGTTATTTCACAGTAGTCTATTATTGCCATTATGCCTTGCTGTCTAATTTATGAAACGCAATGCGAAGCGCAGTGTGTCCTGCCACTAGGTAACTCGAGAACCACTCTATCCATTGGTGAAAACTGTATGAAAATTGGTGCAATAGTTTTTGAGTTTATCGCGAACATACAGACAGACAAACGCGGCGGAGGACATGGTTTTATAATATGTAAGGATTATTTAAATGAATCAACAAATTGTCAATGAGTTCAAAAATACCTAGAACAATTTACATATTATTATAATTATATAGTTATATCGAATTGTTAATTACTATCAACATTAATAAGGTAAGGTAAATCAGGTTTCTCAATAATCAATAATCCTCAGACGAATACACCAACATATGGTTTCAAACCGAAACCACATAACAGTGAGAGCAAAACCCAGTACACGAGGAGCACTAACTCTGGGAAGTTTGTTGCCATAGTTGACCCCGCTAGGAATTGAACAGAGTTAACACCAAACGCTCTGAACGCCGTGAACTCTGAATATTTAATCTTTCTGGTGGTACCTGCACATTCATAAAAAATATACTAAACAATATACATGCTCTTTTCATATTTTTTTTTAAAATATTTTATTTAAATTAATTTTATTAAAAAAGCTTTTGATTGTAATATGAAATATTGAGAGGATACGAAAATTAATCTACGGTACTTAATTATGAATTTTAAATAAACATGTTTGAATATCAAAATAGATATCTTTAATGCGAATAGAAAATACATGATATATATTATTATTATTTTATTTTTTATATGTGATATATAAAAAAAAGTAATCTATGAGTATGTAGTATATCAACTGTCTGGTATCCATAATACAAGCACTAGTTGCTTACTCTGGAACTAGATGGTGCTGTGTGGGATGTGTGAAAATATTTATTTATTTACTACTATTTATTACTATTTATTTATTTTCATGAAACTTGGTAGATAAACATTTAGACGTACTTACGTAAAATATATTCTGGAACTATTATAAGATTTTTAGACATTTATAATGACAAAAGTTGACAGGAATCTGCTACGACTGAGTCCTATTCACTGCTGGACATTAATTAATGAAATTAGATCTTCCCCATAATTTGGAAAATGGTTTTCCATTGAATTTAAGTTCCTTGACTAAAGAGCAACGGATATCATAATATGTAGATTGTTATATTAAGAAAATTAAATCTGTCATATTTATGTACTTGTACGAGTAAATATTGAAAGTGTTACTCGAAAGACCATTGACATACTTTTTAAATGAATACAATATTTATGAGTATTCGGACAATTGAAAGTTATTTAGCGTGGCCTTTGTCAGGTAGAAGTTAAGGCACAACAGTTGACTAAGAATTGAGGAAAGATTTCAATAGTGATTGTCAAAAAAGCCACTCTCAGATTTATTTCATATTAAAATAAAGCTCTTAATTTTTCTTTGTTCATTAAACAATACTTATGACCGGTGATTTTCTCTGGAATTCACAATGAATAAGTAGAAGGCCCCGGTTCATCGAACCTTAGTTCTAGGAATAATATCAAGGAAATGAAGGGAACCTATCGTAATTAACTTACATAATTATGTTGATTTATAATTATATAATATCAAAAAATATTGTTTCTTTTTTTGTAATTGTAGTTTGCTCTCCTATTAACACAAGAAACAGCATAGGGATATGAAAGCGATAGGGGAATGGTACGTGGCATCTTCCGCTCATTCACCCAACCACATAATCTTAATAAGTAAAGTTGAAGATAAGCAACGCCATGATCTTTCCTTACGACCCTGATAGCTTATAGGGGATATAACGAAATGGGTTCTGGTAATACAAAGTGAAGGCTTCAGCAAGAAATTTTATGCCTGTGGTGCGTACACTAAATAAAATTGTGACAAAAAATATTAAAAAGACAAGAGGCGCGACCTCTTAAGACATTGTTAACCCTCTTAACCCTAAATTATTAACGCGGACAACCCAAACCGTTTCTTTCGTGAAATATTGCTGACAATGTAACACTCGGTACACATTCGACATTAAAAATTAATATTCAAAGGGATGTCACATTCAAGTTTTACGATAAATATTTGACACATTTCTTTGTTGCTAATTTTTGTCTCCAAAAAAGGATTCCACATGAATAGGATACAAAGTTGGAATTTTATTTTACGACGCGTCAGCTAGATAGGAAATTGTATTGCTTTATAGCATCGTAAAACTATAACTGAAGTGTAATTCACTATGAAAGACTCATGTTGATAACTGTTATTATTGCTGACAGTTAAAATTCTATTCAGAGAAAAATAATCATTTTGTGAACCTAGATCAAGTTCAAGTACCTACAACCCAATAAATGAGATTTTTTTTTTTTTTTTTTTTTTTTTTTTTATGGTTTTCCCCCAGGGGTTACGCCACCCCCGCAGGCCGTTTATTTAAAGTAAAAATAAATGAGATTACTAGAGGTTAGACTAACCTAACCTAACCGGGTATGAAGTAGGAATCTTGATAATAAGATACTACTGAAAGTTTCTAGTGGTAAATATTACACAATAAAAAATAACCGGCTTCTGTTAGAATTGTACAAATTTAGGAGCGTGAAGTTATAATAATCTATTAGAGCGCTACCTCACCGGGACGTCACGGCCACGTCGCTGGCGACGTGCGGTCGCCAAGTGAGTGGCCAGTGGCGTCTTGGCTACCGTCTGTCAGACAGTTCTCTCAGTTTTCGTATAGAGAATGAACGCTTGTATTTCAACAATGAACCTTCGGTATCGAAACTCATTCTTTTTACTATAAAAACATACAAAATTTAAACATAGAATACGCGTGCTAACGTCTTGGCCACCGGTTTGGATACTGAGTGAGTGAGACGCAGTTTACTCGCATACATTTTACTGGCTACTGGCTCTGGTCTCCACGCAGAGCGCCGACGTTCGTGGCCACGCTTCCAAACTAGCGACGCTTCCAAGCCGCCAAGTACGTTATCTGCCATACATTCCAATATAATATGTTGGCCACGTGGCCTTGGCGTCCCGGTGAGGTAGGGGCTTAACAAAAGCTGTGTTTACATGAGTGTTATATCTGTTCTTCTTCTTTCTGTTCGAATCACTCTTGGCAGAGTTCTCTGTTGAGCAGGTTGGTAAATCCTCTTGGATACCCGGCAGTGTAGGGGTCACTGCGAGTTATGCCGGATTCGTACCAGCTTAAACCCCACGACTTGTACGAGTAGCGCGGCCGTTGATGGGCGGGGTCGCGGAGACGTTATGACACGACTTCTGTGCCCCGCCACGGCTATCCAGCACACATCTAACGTCCCTAGCACATATACATGAACATAAATACTAAAAAAAACCAAAAGAGTTTGTTTTTGGTTGGACGAGTTTATTCTCTAGTACTACAACTAGAATTAGATTAATTCTTTTCACAGGTCAGTTCTTGTGAAAAGATACGGTATATTTGACATTACTATACGAAGATTAGGAGGCGAGTGAAAGAAAGTCAGAAGGAATGCTAAGCCCGACTTTTTTATTATCAGGAATAGTAAGTATAGTAATATATATATAACAAACACTCATTTGATTTTTCATATTTTGTCATAATATTTTAAGATACCTTGCAGTTTTTACTACGAGCCTAAACTGGACTTATGAAAATCAAAATAAATAAATTCATTTCGGTTAATGGCCTCTGTGGAATGTCTGATTAATGTGTAAAAGAACTTGTACTGTACGTTCCTTATATTATAGCATCTTAAACAAAAAAAAGTATGCCCGCAATAAGAACCAGCCAATAATTATATTTTAAATATTATCCCATTGTGAATACTGGTAGTCGAGTGTTATAAGGTGTGACAGCGTACACTTTATTGCCAATTGTAGGGACAGTTGCGATTCTTTCGCTCCAGTTACGTTTAAAATTTTACCGTTGGCCTTTGACCACCTCTGTTGCTCCATAAACTTTGGAAAAATGTCTCAATGCGGTGTTAAATGCCAGCGAAATTCTGTGACCCCGTTGCAGAACTGGTCCCTAAAGGTTAACGGACTGTGCCACCTGCATCTTGCTCAAGATGATATTTTTTGGTAGTTTTTACATGACACATTAAAAGTTTACATAATTATTGCGGCAATAATTTATCACACTTTGTGGCAGGTAAAAGGGAGTTGGTGCCTTCGTCAATAATGATACACTGTACACTGGAGATCGAATATCGAGAAAAAATTATATAAAATTACTTATAATATACAAATTCTTTATTTTTTTTAAATGTTAAGCTCGACAGACAGTCCGACGCTTTTTTGTTTGTTTTTTTTGTTTTGTTACAATAGTCTGGCTGATAAACAGACCGTTCGGTCACAGTTTTACAATACTTAGTTCGGTGGTAGCTGGCTACAGTCGCCTTACTAACACGAGCAATTGATAAGAGTTGCAAGTGCGTTGCCAACCTTACCTAATAAGATAAAATAATAAATTCGAGTACTTCTTTATTAAAACTTAAAGTTTCTGTATATTATAATTTTTAACGGGAAATTGACTAATAACAAACGCCTAAACAAAGCTTTTTATATTGACAATTAAATGTTCTAAATAAAATCTGGAATTTCGATTGTTCGAGTCATTAGTAAATGACAAGTTGAAGTTGAACTACAATCAGAGTAGTTTTTTGCCAAATATAAAAGAAGTATTATTTGAAGTATAACTACATGAATACATTAATTAGAATTATCTTCAATGTCATGGAAATATTCCATAAATAAAAAATATGCAATAATAATAATAAAATTTATATCTAATATATAAAATTTTCGTGTCACAGTGTTAGTTGCCAAACTCCTACAAAACGGCTTAACCGATTTGCATGAAATTTTATATGTATATTCGGTAGGTCTGAGAATAGGTTTATATCTATTTTTTATAATTAAAAAAATTAACGATAAAAATAAAAACAATAAAAAGAAAATTACTATAGAAAGAAATTGTACTTTCAAATCGTCAGAAAGAGGCCTGTCATTTGCCTGTCATAGACATAATCTAGCACCTAGCAACCGTTGTTGATAACTTTTTCACTGTCATTACTCCACTTCGAACTTCAACTTGATTTCAAAAGATATCAAGTTTCATCCTTCAACTTCAAGATTTCAAACTTGATTGATTCAAAATCAAGTTGATCTACTTTTTAATTTGCTTTTATGCCTTTTATATTTAACCAAATTTTCTTCAATAAATCTTAGCGTACAAATATGATTCAGATACAAAATGTAACGTGCATTCACAGATGTTTCAAGTCGCAGTAAGAAATGGCCCGGTATTTTTCACTCTCAAAGATTTCTTGGAAATGGGGTGACGGGTTTGAGTAGGTACTTCATATGATGTGAATAACAAATGAATACTTTAGTGTAAAAATCTGAAGCAATGTTCGATGTAATGTAACTTATATTCGAATTCGAAATTTGAATAATTTCGGTAATTTTTTTATTTTGAATTTCACTCATGAATTTTGAGTTTTTATTCCATTAGGGACGTAGACGTTGGATTCGTTACATTCATCTAAAAAAAATTTTTTTTTTATTCTAAAAAAATCTAACATACACTAAGAAGAACTCTCGGAATATATAGTTTTAAAAACATGGTTCGAAAAATCTACGATCCCCCTAAAGTTTTGAACCCCACATTATAGTTGAATGAACATGCAAATAATCTATTAACGAGTGTGGTATATGTTAGCAAAACTCTAATGCAATATTAATGGAATTGAGATGGAATCAGATTAAATGCGAAGTACCTACTTCATTTGGAACCCTGCAGCGAGAACAGATTAAGGCAACTATTACACAAGATTCATTGAACATATTATGAAAAATTAAGTTAATAATTCAAAAGTGTATAATCTAGGATTAGATTTTGCCTCTTTCACCAACGTCAATTAGGCCTAACTTTCATTTAGTCACCGGTAACCGGGGATAATGGAGCTGATATACCTTTGTTTGTACGGTAAACGTCCCAAACTTTAAATAGAAAATAATTAAAAAAAAATCGTCTATCGAATGATGCAGTAAACCGAGTGCATAATTCAATAAAACAGAAAATGATTTCTAAAAGTAACTAATCAACACATTACTTGTAGTTTGTAAAAGAGGTTATGGTGATATTTTTTTAGTAGCAGACCAGCAAATCGATCGACTACAGTTACTAATAGAGTATATAATACAAATTTGTCAAACAAGTGCGCCTGATAGGTTATAAAGAAGATGATGGATTACAACACCAAAACACACATTGGTTACTGCTGCCAGAGGGATTGTTCTGTTTAAACTTATAACGGTTCACTTGACCGTAGCTTGTAACACTTACAACGCCATAGATGCTGCATAGGTGTATGATATATATGTATGAATGTATGATATAAGATATATGACGATATCATTAAATATATATATGTATTATTATATGTCATATTAACTAAACATTTTTACTTCTAAAAGTTAAGACATATTAAATTTTCCGTATAACATTCAAGACGCATGAGTGATGCCGCTATGTGGACGGAAAAAGTTTATTGCTTTTTGAGACCGCCGAAACACTTTTATAGCGACATTCGTATGAAATTTTATATAACAGATATGCGCTTGCAAACTACTCAGGGACACGCACACATCCCCGACTCTGTAAACGTACGAAACGTTTTCTCTCGCGTTTTCATATTCATTTTCATCGTGGAAACCGGGGTTTGGTCGGACATTCAAGCTAGCGACTACCGGGGAATACACTGCGGCAGACGCTCTAGCGGCTATTAAAATTCGGATACTTGCAACATTTTCATATAGTTTATAATGTTTTACAATATTAATAAGAATCATTTAGGTGATGTGACTTTTGAAAATGTCTGTTGTTTTCTGTCTTTTCTCCGCTAAATTTTAAACGACCTAACGATTTTTGATACGATTTTTACAAATGGAAAGAGTAATAAATGAGGAATTTCTGTAATGCATCGGTACATAGCTTTGATAAACGATTATACGTACATAGCCGCGGGCGCGTCGCTAGTATAAAATAAGACTAACAATTAAAATGTTTTGAATGTATTATGGAAATGATGCCCTTATTATGGCATTTCCGTAATGTGCTTTATCATTTTATTTAAAGGTTTATCTAGATAAATTCTACTTGGATTCTAGAATCCAAGTATAAATATCGAAAATGAATAATATACAGATATTTGTTTAAATTACACGTGTAAGTGCAGCAGTATGTTTCATATCATAATTTTTAATAATGTTTAATGAAGGAAACTGTATAATTTATTATCCAATAAAACGGTTTCCATTTGATATCGAATAATTTATTTCATACATGCATTCATTATGAGTGTGCCGCTTTCGTTATTATTTCTCACTTTATTGGTTTTCATTACAGTACAAAGTGGTAAGTGTTACAAAATATTTATTCAAGTCAAGATCGTCGAAGTATATTAATTTAATAAATAAACAATTTTTATTTCCAGTGCCTCCAGAGGTATGTTTTGCTAACTTCAGATGGGACGACTGTGGCAGAGCACCGAAAGATGTCTTTTACTATTGGAAACCAGGATCCAGATGCGAGATTGGTACGTGGAGAGGTTGTCTACCAAACATTAACATGTTTAAAGACGAGTATGAATGCGTAGAAACCTGCATTTTTACTGTTAGAGCTAGGTCCGGTGACTATCATTTGCCGAACGACATCTACAATGAACCCGATTTAGATGATAATCATGATTTTGACGAGGAATTAATAACGGAACATGCTGATGATAAAGACACTGACACTGAATCGACAATAACGGAAGCTGATAACACTACAAAAAGTTCGACGCCTCTTGATAATGGTGAAGGTGCAGACATTTTAACAAAAGCAGATACAACCGGCGAAGGAACAACTGCAATAGATGTTACAGGTGAGATTACGACTGAATATGTAGATGCAGAAACAGACCCTGTTCCACTAAAATTAAAAAAGAGCGACGCATCTAGCACAGTTGCAACAGAAAAACAAAAAAGTACCGATCCTGTAGATACAGATGCTGAGAAAGATATACAGGGAAATATACAAACTGAAACCACTAAAATAAATACACCACAAAAAGAAAAAACTGAAGGGACATGAGAACTTTTTATAATCACACAAGAATGTGCTTAATAAAGTATATTATGTAATAATATTGTATTGTTAATCCAAATATTACTTTCAAATAATTATCAATATATGATATAGAATTTTTACACTATTTGACTGGTTGGCAAATAGTATGGAAGAATATTATATCGAAGTCAAGTCTGTTGTACAAGGGCATACTTAATTTGTTTTTTAAACCACTTTTCAAGACGTTTCACCTGACGATGAGCAGCCTTAGTCGCACTCCATACGATAACTCAGTATCGACACACAACTCCATACATGCAGTTATTTTACAGTTTTCTTCTGTAAAGGGTTAAGTGCTGCTGCCAAACGGGCTGAGCGATGTCAGATGTAACTGCGGAACGCAGGATGTTTGCACGATGGTAAACATTTTACGTTTCTTAGAATATCAGTAATATTTGAAGACATTTCGCTGCTTAAAAACTAAATTTTTGTCTAAATATGTGCATCGTTAGAAGCGTAAAAGCGTAAAAGTTTTAAGTACTTTTATAATAAACTGAATACTAGAATAGATTATAAGCATATAAATTACTTTTGAATATATAAAAATGATCAAAATATATACTAAATATGGAATAAAACAACCATAAGTCTTTTTGCAACATACATTGTTGTGATTGTATTTTTGCAATAAAAACATTTTTGGAGTATTATGTTTCATGGCCCTTTAGTTTTTAGGCAGCGATTTGTGGTTCTACTAATTCGTAGTGTTGACAATCGAAGTCGGTCTGAGGAAATATATAGCCTCACATTAGGGAGAAGTTCTTATCCAGTATATTGAAGGGTTATACGAAATGTGGACATATGCTGTTATTTCACGGTGGTCTCTGCCTCCAAACGGACTACCTATCTGGCTTGCCAGTACTTAATATGAGTTAATCTTATTTATCTGTGCAAAATTAGAAGTTACTGCACTTCGCAAGTTTTCGTCACAAAAGGCAGACGCCGCAAGACGCTGTAAAGTTCATAATAAAAGTTAGACAAGATAATATTAGTTGTAGAGTGTACACTGAACCAAGTTATTAAAACTTCACGTTATATCGTAGAATGTATGCGTTTAATTACCGTAAGAATTTCACCGCAAGTTATCGCTTTGGGACGTAGTGCCTCTTATCTAATAAGACTGAGGACGCCATTAACTAAATTTAGGTATTTAACTTTTGTCTAATATTTATTATGTCCTTATTTATTTATAATCATTTTTCGTTGAACTTCCTCATCAATTCGACAGTCACTGTCTTACTGGCAACACACACTGATAGAAAACGATATTTCAAGTACGAGGTCTAATCTTATTATATGACCTGTCCGGTTCTGCTGTTTTTCTGCTGAACAGCTGAATGAAAAGAGCGATAGACAAAAAAGGTTTGTAGAAATAATTTGAAAAAAAAAAAAAAATGTTATTCGTGAGAAGCCGGTAGTAACTCGCTAGTATCGAATAAGGGTAAGCTCTATAATTTCTCAAAGGCTGCCTAGGCGATTTAAAATCGTCGTTTGACCTGGCCTGTGTACATACAAGGCCTTGGTAATTTTGTAGACCTATTTCGATTAATTTTCGAAAATTATTATAGGTATGTGGAATCATTCCGTAAATAATATTTACTCATTTTATCTATTGATATGCCAGTATGAAAAGATATTATTATTTATATAATTTATTTAATTATTTCATTTTAATTTTTTTACAATATAAATTTATAAAAACTATAAATATTATAAAAAATTTAAAACTAGAGTGCTGCAAGATTATTACGACAATTAATATTACAAAACCATTATTTTTGTCTTCGCACTTTATGTCTAATTGTAACATAATTAATCATATAACTGATTCTACCTGTCCAAGGGACCTTAATCTGAACAGGGTTCATATTTCATATGTAATGTCATCCGAAATTCCTTGAGAGCTACCGAATGATGACAGGAGACTATTCTTCAATTTCGGCAGCTGTCTTTTTGATATATCGTTATTGTGTATTACTACATAATATCATCCAGTTTAAGAAGACCTACACGAATGCTTCATACATCTTCCGTTTACTATCTAAATTTATATGTTGGGGAAGGAACGAGCAGATCTCTTTAGAGTAGAGCTTGCAGTGAGTGTATCGAATCACGGACATATCCTTCGAATTTTTATGGTCCTCTGGGAGCATCTTAAATGCGTTTAGAAACTTTATATTAGTAATATATCTACATACAGTTTAAATAATCATGAAAAACTTTTTTAATAAAAGTTAATTTGTCCATGTGTGTAAATTATATGTGAAAAAGACAAACCTGCATCAGTTTTTTTTGTTATGATAATTTAGTGGCGGACACTTTGACGATCGATGGTACTTAGTTGGCTACCGTCGCCTACAAAGTGATTGTGGTGAAAATAAGATTTTAAAATGTCATAAATTGCAATTAAATATATTAACTTAACCTATTTATAATTATGTGTATTAAAACGTTTATTTTAAAATGTTTTAAAGCGATGTATTAAAAGTTTGAATGATATAGTCGTTAAGTACAATAAGAGATGCCATCCTTTGTCTAATCTCAGTACCTATACTAGCAGCCAAAGATTTAAATCGAGAGATGCATATACTTTCAGCATATGCAAGACAAAAATATAAAATACATATACTTTCGTCTAAATACACTTTTAAACACAGACAACACATTCCTTACTTCAAAAGTGACTGTGACGTTAGCGACGCCCTCAACAAGCGACCGTCACTCACTGTAGCTGGCGTGCAACTGTAGTTGGGTGTAGCGCCTGCGCTAAACTCATTGTTAAGAATTTTCGGTGTGGCGCGAGGAGATTACGCCGCATCTTTCGATTTAAGTCTTTACTAGCAGCCCCAATAAGTTGACATGGGCGGTATTCACTTTCTTGTGTCTGATACCAAACTATAATTTAAAAATAATCTGCAGACACATGAGTTGTAAAGACGGCATAAAATCCTATTCATTTATTTATTTATTATTATTATCAAACGCGTATTCACACAATATTATCACAATGTCTGTATACCACTAATGGTTTGTCTAGACATTTAATTAACAACAATAACACACAACACAACAACAATACATTTACATTACATTTTCCTATAACAAATAAATGACATTATAATATTATTCAAATAAAAATCTAATCTACTTCTATACTTTTTACATTTTACATAACAATAAATATGTTCATTGAAACATATAAAACATAAAGGAAGGATCTGTTAAATATCAGTTCAATCGGGACTTGAAGCCGCCTTTAGCAAAGTTATTGCACACGGAGTTGCCTTCGGCAGTGATCGGCAATGTTCGACTTGGCAAGTCCAGTGCAGGTGCTTGGACTGATAAATTGAGTGAGAAGAAACTTTCAACTCTTGCAACGAGCTTCTGGGGAAATCTTAAAACGATAAGCCTACTCAACTTTGTCGAGAATTCGGATTTATCTAACATCAACTAAGTAGAAGTGTTTTAAGAATTCAGAAAGGAATCTCTCGTTTATACCAACAGTTAAGTAGCTGTACAAATCATTTAATATTTTTTTTACACCTATATTTATTTACTCACAATCCCTTAAGTCATTTAGATTCATAATAAAGAGTGTTTCTAATAAGGAAGTATTTTTTTATATATATGGCATTATATATTACTTTTCTTATTATAAGAAACTAGTAGATGCCCGCGACTTCGTCCGCGTCCGATCGCTACCAAACTTCACAGGAACAAAGTTTCATCAAAATCGGTTCAGCGGTATAAAACGCCTTTTATATAATATATTAAGATTTCTAAAATATATGTTTTCTAAAATCAAGTAATTAAATTAACAATGACAACAACAATAACAATTATTAGCAAGAACACAGCATCTTTTTACTACCTACGAAATAGCAGTTTGGTTAAATTGGCACTGAATAGGTAGGTATTAGTTATTATTAATTAAAAAGTCGTGTATGCTTATTTAAAAAAAGGGTATTTTTTAAATAAACTTTGGTAAGATGGACATATTGATTGTTATGTTTACGAAGAGCAAATTGTAGAACAAACTACCAGCGGCATATAGGTAAGTGCAACAACTAATATACAAAGAAGGGGAGTTAGGAATATTAATGCAAGTTCGAAACTTGTGCTTTGGTCGAAACTTCTCTCTCTCTCTCAATCGCATTGCAATTTTGAAGACCACACTACGCTACAACTTGTTCCGTAGTTAAGTAAGATAAATTGTGTTAAACGTTGGAAATTTTCAACATGGCTGAAGGGCGAGTCTGTGTTAATGTCATAATAAAATATTATATGGATTCATTTATCTTATTTTCAACTCGGGTTCGTACATCTGCACGTCTGTGAGTGTAGTATAGCAAAATAATATGTCATTTGTTTCAACTCAAAAAAGACGATGTTTTGAGGGAACTTCTGTGAATATTGGGAAGCCTGTAATATATATTATATTATACTACTAGCTGGCGCCCGCGAAAGAAAAAAGTAGCCTATCCTGTGCGGTTAGTCCACCTAGTTATACTACTAGTTATACGATATAACAAAATGAACAAAAAAAATCCGAATAGTTATACTGAACAGTATAACTAAACGGATCGGATTATGTCTAAATTTTTATCTACCAAGTTTCATGAAAATCAGTTAATTCATTTAAGTTATGGAGGAACATACATACTTACATACATACATACAATACAGAAAAAAATTCTAAAAATGGTCAATTTAGTTTCAGTATCGTGTATAGAACCTATAAACACGATATCTCTGAAAACAAAGTAAATTACTCCATGATAAACCCTTACAGATTTATTATTAGTATTGATACTAGAGACCCGTTTCCGGCTTCGCTCAGGAAAAGGCTTAATGAGCTATTATTAAAAATTAGCTAACTGATTTTGAAAACGGCTTCAAAACCCGTTGCATGTTTTAGAGGACTGGCCACACACAGACGCGCAAAGCGACTTGAATGTATTAAGTATGTAAAGAAGATACATGATATATCGTATATGGAAAGATATTTTTGGTTACTAAGTATGCCTATGAATTATAGACTTTTCGGAAACGCCGTACTTATCACGCAGAAAAACGAAACCATTAAAATTACGAAAAAAATATATCTTCTAATCTTTATGTGTCTTTATTAATAGAACATTTCCTAGATAGAAATTTCCACAGGTTGTTTCTAATATACAATAGAATTATCTGAGACAAGCGGTTCTCAAACAGTCGAATTCAATTGGAACAACCAATAATGTCTCAACGGGATCGGTTTTGCATACACATACTGACGCTCGCGTGAAAGCAAACAGAAGTACCTACACGAGTGGTGTCCAACGTTCGGGACGATTTCCCTAAGACAACAGTTTGAGTGCCGCTGGCTATGTTACTGTTCGCATTCTTTGACGAGACGATTATTTGACCACAATTAATTTAAACATCTTATATTCTCACCAATATTGATGTTTATTTAAAACATGTTTACATAGTTATCTACTACAAGTACAGAGATATGGCAATTATTAACTGCAATAACTAATAAATTTCCTATTAAAGATAAATTATTTTCAATAGAAATATTTTCAATAGAATAATATAACTATGGTTTATTAAATTTTGAATAATTCACTTCTATATGTAACTTCTATACGCACACACACACACGCGCGCAACACACACGTTCACACACGCAAACACACACACACTCACGCACACAAATCGATTATACCCTACCCCAGATCCCTCCCCCATTGTTTAGAATTAATAATTATTAATTAAATTATACATAATTTTAAAGCCTTTTAAGTCCTACACTGAAACCCTGTAATTGGCAATGTAAGCAGCAATAATGTGTCTATTCTATGTTATTTTGTTTTGCTGTAGGTTTTATGTTCAAAATAAAATATATAAGTAAATAAATCAATAATATGTTAAACATTGTGTTCAATATCTTGTTTTTGTAAAACATGTTTCAGTATTCAGTAGTGGCACATCAGGTAAAAAATGACGTCTTATAGCTTGAAATGGATATAAGCAACAAGAATTCGCCGGACATCGTAGCATGTTTGCCGAAGGCTTTACCACAGGCCGGTATTGTCTTACGACAGCCCCAATACGTTCTGAATAATGGCTTGTTTAGGTAGGACTATTGTACTATACTGAGAAAAACACGTGGGATATTGTTAAAAAAAACAACGTCACCATACCGCCTTCCCCTTTCTCCCATACAGACGTACAGCTGGTTACCATCCTCATCTTGTCGAAATCCCTCTTTTTCGGCGTTTTAAAGCGTTTTAAAACATCTTTTATAATGTACACTGCCAAGGTTTGGAACTCCCTTCCAACTCTGTGTTTCCGAGCTCATATAACCCAAAATATTTTGAAATTCGATTGAATAGGCATCCAAAGGGTGAGCTCGCTCCAACATAGGCCTCATCTTCGCTTCACAGCTGGATGCTGGCCAAGAGCAAACCCATCTTTAATAATAAAAAAAACACCTACAATTAAAATAAATTGTATTATTCAAATTTTCCTCTTTTCTCAGTAGTTCGGTTAACAGTCCGGTTTATTAAAATAAATTGCACAAATGGTTTTAAGATAATATTTTTTACAAATTAAATGAATATTTTAGATAAAGATAGACTTTTATTTAGTCTTGTGCATATCTTTATACAAATTATACAGTAAAGCCACGGTCCGTCTCTGTCTGCTCCTCTGCTGACTTCTTCTAAACTACTAACGGATTTTGATACGGTTTTCACTAATGGAAAGAGCGATAAACGAGGAAACTTTGTATAAGTATACAATTTGCCGGAAAAGACACATACGTGCGAAGCCTGGGGTCGGTCGGTAGTTGTAAATAAATAGTTTAAGGGTAGTCAAATATGATTTAGGGTGCACGTGTCATGCGTGTGTCTTAGCATAACATTTTAGTAGGATTATATTATAGTAATTATGTTTACCCCATTCAATCTTCTGAACAAACAATGCATGTTTTTGCTATAAACAAAAAAATATATAGCAAAAACCATAATTAGTCATGTACTTAATTATTAGTTAGACCATGATTACACACTCGTCGCCTAGAGGTTTCGCCGCAGCAGTGTGTCGATTAAATGGTACCTACCTAAATATATCTGCAGTAAAAAAATAATAAAATACAGTGCAACCTTGGTAAGGTTGCACTGTATTTTATTATTTTTTCCAACGGGCTCGTCATATAACAGAAAATAACAGTACATAAAAATAAATGTACCAAATAAGAGCACGTGTGCTGTTTTGATTTGGTGTGTGATTTCTCTATCTCGTCTTAATCTCTATAATTAATCCTAATATAGTCAGCAGCGCACTTGCAGCACCATTGCCGTTGCTTGTGTTAGGCGACGGTATCCACCATAGGTAGCTGGACTGACGGACCCTCAGTCTGTCTGAGTTTAATTTAAAAAACGAATTATAATAAGAGATGTCTCCATTGTAGCATAATGTCTTATTGTGATATTTTAACTAAAAACGTCAGTTATATCTCTCCTGACCAAAATCGGTGAAGAATAGACATATATTTATTTTTAATATTAAAAAAAACTAATATGTCTCCTTACGGGGTAGGCAGTGCACTAGCACTCCCCTTGGTGTTGCTTGTGTCCTTAGGCGACGGTAACCACCTACCATCAAGACAACTGAGCCGCCAGCTTATCTGCCACCTTTGTATTATAAAAAAAATTCAGTGCAATAATTGTTAATAGATACACTTTAATACATCAAAATAGGACAAGACAGGGGGAGATCTTCATGCGAGATACTAATGTATTAACATAACGAAGTGGTCAGTCATGCATGCTGGCTTATCTGCAGGCAGAGGTGAATTCCCGTTATATACTCTTTCATTTATTACAATAATAGCCACTAGTGTTAACTAAACTCAACAACTCGAAGAGATGACGCCGTCGACCTTAGTGCGACTACTCGCTCAGTCGCAATGTCAAACTTAAAGCCCCGAGTACACGGGTAGAGAAAGTGGCCTAAACTCTTACTAATGGCGGAGTAATTATCTATATATATATATATATATATATATATAGATAATTATATATATATATATATATATATATATATATATATATATATATATATATATATATATATATATATATATATATATATATATATATATATATATATATATATATATTTATATATTAAAGTCGGTAGAGAGGCTGACGGTCCACTTGAATGGTAGGGTAGCTATCGCCTATAACACAAGCAACGCCACAGATGGTGCCGTTTCACCATTTCACGTTGGTCTTCTGTGAGGGGGTGGTAACTGCCGTTAGACAAGCTGCTTAAATTATTGCAAAAACGCAATGTGCCCAGTCACTACTTTTCGGATCCAGACCAGAGACAATTATGTTTAAAAAAATTCCAAAGTTGACCTTGCCGGGGAAAAAGCCTTCTCGATGGTTGTAAAATTATTGTATTCTGTGAAAGGTCTGTCCTAGGTTGAACCCGTATTTTAATAACTAGTAATTTATGATTGTACTAGCTGGCGCCCGCGACTTCTTCCGCGTTGAAAGAAAAAAGTAGCCTATCCTGTGTCCCGTACGTCTAAAAGTTTACCTACCAAGTTTCATGAAAATCAGTTAATTCGTTTAAGAGTTATAGAGGAACATATATGCATACAATACCTACACTCACGGATTTATTATTAGTACTGATGATTGATTGATAAAAAATAATAAAAACATCAAAAGTGATGTAAACTCCAAAGTTTCTTGTGAATCATTTTAAATGCAAAGAAATCCAAATGAAATCCGGTTCAAATGAAAAATGGGTTTATCGGTACTCTTACCCATGGAGCTTGGTATCGGTCCATCTGAACGGCATGGTCGAACGCGTTGCGCGTGCTCAACATTTACGCCCGAGGGTGATCAGGGAAGCTTGAAAACTAAGCCCTTTGTAATTATATCGCGTTTTAACGCTTCCTGCTACAAATTTCATGTTCAATCAATGTTATCGTAAATTGTATTTTGATACCTATAAAAGTTTGAATTTTTTAATATCCTCTATTCTACAACACTTCCTTTATTCTATTGACAGGTAGTTGCTTGATAGTAGGTGGCTACCGCAGCCTATTAACACAAATAATGTTATAGTAAGATAAAAGCTAAATAAGACTAATGACTAAAAAGATAAAATAGAAATAATATAATAAAAAATATATACATATAATTTTATTTTCAAATATATGCATATTTAATTTTGTCCTGATTTTTAACCTACCAAAAAATGTCATTTATGATTGATAATTCGATCTTTGTATTTTATAAAAAAAACTTTGACGTCATTTTATTTTTTTTCTTAATAAAACTTACTTCTGTATAACAGGCTTCATATACATAGAAATATTACCTAGTAGATGAACAAGGCATGCGAGACCAACTACCGCGGGTACAGTCGCTCTCAAAATAATTTTGATCTATAACGAGAACTGAAATGAGATAAAATAGCTTTAGTCTCGATAGTATTTAATTTAAATATATTCGAATGTCAAGTAAGCTGCTAGCTTTGGTTTACAATAATTTATTAAGATATATCATAACCATTTTTAGTAAAATGTAAATATTTATTTTTTATTTTTTTATTTTTTTTATTTTATTGAAACACAGTCAGCCCGATTAGGCCACATTTCGAAAAGAAAAGCCCTTTGATTTCAAACAGAACTTAGTAGTTAACTGTATTATGATTGTCAATGAAAATTTTCACCCAAACTAATATAAAAAAAATACATGTGCTGTTACAGTTTGGCCTCTCGTTTTTATTTGCTAAAACGCTAACTGATGCGAAATAGTCATCTCGGAAAACAGTCAGTAATTTTTTTGATTCAGTAATAGTAAAAAAATAACACTTTTTATCGCGACAGTACACACGATGCTATCTCGCTCGTACCTAATCAGAGAAATTCAGTGTTATCTCTACGCGCTATGAATGTAATATAAATTAATATAATTTTATATTACGACGCTCCGCTCGACGGGTTAAATTAATTATTTTCTTTATTACAAGTTAATTAAAACGTAGCAAATGTTGCGTCCCCCGCGACGTCTCTGATGTAAATCGCCCGATGCGTATCTTGGATTGAATTAATTTGTTTTCTGTAATTTATTGTTTATATTTGTTGTTTTAGTTGGGCAGACGTTTGAATTGGAGATGAATTAAATTAGTTAACGCTGTTCGGACGAATTTGTGTATAATTTTGAAGATTGTTGAACAAATATTGGGACGTTGAACAGATAATTGAATAGCATCACTTGTCTACACTAATATTATAAAGAAGAAAGTAACTTATTTTTATGTTTGTTCGTGATGGATAAACTCAAAAACCAATTAAGTATTTTTTTAAATTCTTGCAGTCCTATAATATTACATTATCTATCCG
The DNA here is from genome assembly GCA_945859745.1 of Synanthedon formicaeformis. Taxonomy (NCBI): domain Eukaryota; kingdom Metazoa; phylum Arthropoda; class Insecta; order Lepidoptera; family Sesiidae; genus Synanthedon; species Synanthedon formicaeformis. The sequence continues at coordinate 1,494,755 of OX243955.1, read as the reverse complement.
ACCGTAGGTACCACCTCGTTAAAGAAGTACTATGAAATAGTAGCACATATGCTCTTTTGTTTTAGTACATGAGTAAGGAACGCCTTACTTAATTTCGCCATCACCACCTTACTTCTAATCTTCATGCTGACTTGTAGATATTTTAGACGGCGATAGTCACTTATTATACACAAACAAACTGACAAGTCTATTATAATGAAAAAAGAAAGAAATCAGACGTATTTAACTACAATTCAACAACAAATATAGACAATGATATTAATAAATTAGATATCTTGATTTTCAGACAACCTTTTGAAGTAATATAATACCTCACTACCAAGTAAATTTACTTTAAGAAATAGGTAACGAACCCGCGACCTCTGTAGAGGTTTTAAAATCTGTATGGTTTCGTAAGCAATCTCTTTGCGGCAAACACGCTCTGTTTATCTAGTTTACATGTAGCTTTTACTAAGTATAATATTTGATGTACACTCGACAGTCTCGACAGTGGTTGGGTCGGGATCGTATGTTGAACTAACATCTCGATGTATATACGAAATATTTTGTCTTGTTTTGATACAATTTATAAAATTTATATTTACAATATATGTATAATTTGATACATATTTACAAAGCAAACCATAAAATAGAAAGTATTTAATATAATTTCAAATATTAATATTCTACTGATTAAAGTGAAAAAGTATAAAAAATGCGAAGTGAATACTTAAAACATGTGAATTTTCTAATTACCTAGATGATAAATAATAGAATGGGTGAAATTGATGAACCTGAACAAAAACCTCCAATATTATTTTGTTATTAAAAATTGTATTAAAAAATCTTAAAAATTTTAGAATTAAAGGAAGATTTTTAGAATTAAAGGAAAGTATGTCACAAAATAATATAGCTGCATTTGATAATAATATGCCGTTTTGTTACATTTTACGTTTTGTTGTATGAATGTATGTATATATTCATACTATGTTGTATGAAATTGGCTTTATACAAGTTTCAAGATCACGTAAAAACGAAAAGTGGCTGCGATTTCTAGTTATAGTTGATTCTGCAATGATATTTTTAAAATTTAGGTAGTATTTTTCAGTTAGATTTTATCTAAGCGATTAATAGGAAGGTTATGTGTACAGCAATCAGAACAATTTTGAGTGCAAAGTGAATCAGCAAATCAAATTTGTTCGAGAGGTTCCTTGTAAGATTAGTGAAGATCTTACAGGGAACTAGATATGGCAACGAGGCGTGCTTTACTCACAATAAGTAGATTCAGCCACTGTAAGGCTCGCTTTATTTTATGTTTATTAAAGAGGAGCACTGAGGACTTTTTTTTAATTTTACCATCTTCACACCCGTCTTAACTTCTAAATGAAATGTTGCATTCCAATTTTTTGAAGAATAATTTATATGTAAGTACATAAACAACCCCTTACTATGAAACAAAATAATTATTCATTTGGATAAGGATTGATATCATGTCACCCTTTCGTTTTTACTCTTGTTTTGAGGGACTAATTTGAACAAAAACGGTTATTGGGAACTTATTTTTCTGCAATGATGTGTGAACTACACATTTTTTTTATTTTTTTTTTTGTAGGGATCTAGTTTTTTGATACAAGCAAACAAATATACCTACTAAAATATAAACATACAACAAATTAAATATTTCCTCCTAATAATAATATCCCATATTTCAGTAGATAATAAAAATGAAAGTGTCGATTCCATTGAATTTACTTCCATTTTTCTCTATTCGGTATTCATCTGACAAAATGTACGAAATTAAATTGGAATCAGAGTCAACACGGCCGCTTCCTACCTCTTAATTTCGGTTTACATTCTTAATAATCGCTTCGTCGAGTGATTTCTTTCGTTACGACCTTCTTTTGAGTAATTTTAACAGTATCCAGCGGAGTGTCTCTTTGTGTTCACAGGAAAGATATTCATTAATTAAATATCAGTTAGCTGAGAAAATTTTGTTTGTTTACCTTAGTTCATATTCCTAAAAGACATTGAAATAGTTTTTAATAAAAAAACGCCATTATCAATATCAATCAATACTAATAATAAATCTGTAAGTGTAGGTATTGTAAGTATGCATGTTCCTCCATAACTCTTAAACGAATTAACTGATTTTCATGAAACTTAGTAGATAAACATATAGACGTACAAGACACAGGATAGGCTACTTTTTCTTTTTGAACGCAGACGAAGTCGCGGGCGCAAGCCGTGACTTTCAATCCAACTAAAAGATTGATATTAATTTATGATTGTATCAGTTTGCAACTGTTGCAAGGGATTTAATAGGTAAAGGCCTCTCACTCTATTGAAAACTCCTTTCAAGGAATAACTCTTGTTTACATTTTATCCTTAAACATGATTACTTATTAATAACATATTCTTGTCAAGCAAAGCGACATGAAAATATATAGTCGGGAATGTTACAAAACAAACCTAAGATAATATTGTAGAGGAAAATAAATATCCGACGTACCGCATATTTATATGCCTCGGCACATTACACAGCCGAGTTGAGAAACAGGCGTCAAGATGAGAGATTACATGGTGCGGTGTCATATTTCATTTAGCCGGATTTATTGCTTGTATCGCGTTGTAAGCAATGCGTGCAATACGTCTCGATGTCTTGAGACTTGGGACGTTGATATGAGCTTGAATTTTTTATATTTTATTGGAAACTTGTTCCGAGCAGTTATACGGTTTGGTATCAAATAATAGTATACCTACATGTTTTTAAATTTTGCTCACATATTTTTGTCGAGTTTTGATTTTCTTATTTTTCAACTCTTTAGACGATGTCGCGGGCAAAAGCTAGTTTAAAGTACTTGTAAGTTGTGATTTAGCGTAGTAAATACATCAAAGAGCATCGCAAATGAGCAGTAAGCAAATAAGTACGACATACAAATTAATCGATAACGTAAAGTTAAACTAAAGACGTTTTAATACAAACTAGCAGTCTAAATATCTATAAAGGAGAACTACGCTTTCAAAGCCAGATAGTTCAGACAGAGGTCTAAATGTGCGGTAATATAAGGGTGTGTACTCACCATCTAGTTCATATTCATAATTTAGAAATTTTTACATCCATATAGTTTAGATTTTCTAGTAATTGATTATATATTTGTACTAGCTGGCGCCCGCGACTTCGTCTGCGTTAATAAAGAAAAAGTAGCCTATTATCCTTTGTCCCGTACGTCTAAATGTTTATCTACCAAGTTTCATGAAAATCAGTTAATTCCATACATACATACATACATACATACATACATACATACATACATACATACATACATACATACATACATACATACATACATACATACATACATACATACATACATACATACATACATACATACATACATACATACATACATACATACATACATACATACATACATACATACATACATACATACATACATACATACATACATACATACATACATACATACATACATACATACATACATACATACATACATACATACATACATACATACATACATACATACATACATACATACATACATACATACATACATACATACATACATACATACATACATACATACATACATACATACATACATACATACATACATACATACATACATACATACATACATACATACATACATACATACATACATACATACATACATACATACATACATACATACATACATACATACATACATACATACATACATACATACATACATACATACATACATACATACATACATACATACATACATACATACATACATACATACATACATACATACATACATACATACATACATACATACATACATACATACATACATACATACATACATACATACATACATACATACATACATACATACATACATACATACATACATACATACATACATACATACATACATACATACATACATACATACATACATACATACATACATACATACATACATACATACATACATACATACATACATACATACATACATACATACATACATACATACATACATACATACATACAACTTACTCCATGACATACAGATTTATTATTGGTAGAGTATTGATTGATATTGATTAAACAAATAAAATACAGTAAACATTAAAATGAAAAATTTAAAACCTATATAATATTACAAATTATTAGTTCCATTTTAAAATAAGACATCTTAAAAAAATTAAAACGGGTAATATATATCATTATAATCATAATTTCAGGCGGCGGACGTTTACTGCTAGACATAGGCCTCTCCAATAAATAATTTTCCAGTAGGAAAGGTTAGCAGCAGCCTGCGCATACAATGTCGACCTCCGGCTCTTATTGGGTAATTTTGTGGGTTATCTTCAAAGTATTCACTCGAAAACATTCCGTTGATCGTATGTATATCATAGTTTTATGATATGTTAAGTTACATTATATCATGATCATATATATCTATCTTTGTATTAAAGAAAATAAAAAATTACACATGTGTAAATACAGCCTAAACGAGCTAGCTTAGGAACGCCTACCCGATTGAACTTACGCTTTGACTGCAATGGATTAGTTAGTGGCACGATATTTGGTATGTTCCAGTAAGAGACGAAAATCGTTGACCAATTTTGAACCTTATTGCTAAGTGATAGGCTTTTAACGTTGAACTAAACAGTTGTTGTCTACACGACAAAGTTTTGGCAATACGTTGTTCATGCGGTTTTGAATTCTTTAGATGAATATTCAGTACGAAAATGTAAATTACTTTTGCGATCGGTTTGCTTGTTGTGGTTTTCAGTATTTCAGTGTTTTAACTTGTGGTCGACTTAATCCTTCTACTGCTGTATAAACCTACATTTTTATACATATTGACGGTTAGTCTATTGAAACCTTTTATGCCGCATGTTTGACCAATGATAATCTCTGAGTACTCATAAAAAAGTATAACTAAATTGAGGTACTTCTATGATCCTACGTGAAAACTTTTTTGTTCTATTTCTGATGATTTTTACACTTTTAATGTGTAAATTGATACCTACTTGATCGATACTATTAAATAAAATTGAATAAAATAATAATCAAATTGGCTGATCGTTTTCTCGAGTTTTTCGCTTAGCAAATTACTGTTTGTTTTAATTGTTACATTAACCAAATTGGCTGGACAGTGATTTGCTAAGCGAAAAACTCGAGAAAACGGTAGTTTTAATGTAACAATTAAAACTAATAGTGATTGACTAAACGAACAAATCGAGAAAACGGTCCAGCCAATTGGGTTATTCTGTTATTCAATTTTGTTTAATAGTGTAGATCAAGTAGGTATAATCTAAAACCACTTATTTTTTTGAATATTATTATTTTGAAACAATTACTTTTTGAGTTAAAACAATTTAATACTTATTTTGGAGTATTAAATTGTATCGAGATATAAAATCATATTCTTAAAACTTTGTCTATGTATATACGTACATAGTACTTAAATACATATCTCGAGAGCTGCAGTTGGCTTTGTGAGTGAACAAGTTAGAGATAGTTGGTCGAACTTAGTGTAGGGTTTGGATAGAATTATTGACTTCAATTGTTCGGGATAAAGCTTAGATAAAGTTAGTAGAAATGAGAGCTATTTACTTTGGGAAACGGTCTGCCCGAACAAATAAATTCGTTCAGATTACGCGTTATTTTTTTATACTAACTTACACAGTTATTCCATTAAGTGAAGTTGCGTAACTTTGCTTATGTACTGCCACAACTTATGTTTGTTGTAAAAATATAGATTTACTATTTTAATCTTTATATTAAAAAAATATTAAGTTGGTTTATGTACGCTTCAAAAACTTGAGAATGGGTAAACCTTTTGGTTTTCACTTATGGAAAGGCGGATAACATAGAAGATTTTTATTTATAATTATGAATTATATGTTTGCATATTCAAATATAAGCAAAAAAGTTTTAATATTATTATAAAATAACTTAAAAAAAAAAAACAAACTTAATATTAAAAAGTTGTCTAATATAAATAATAAACATAATTACCATAGGAACCTTTTGAGAGGACTACATACAGCAGTGGACAGACACAGGCTGATAATGATAATGATATAATAGTTAATCATAAACCTCATTAAAATAAGAATAAAATAAGATAAAAAATGATTCACCTATAAAACTCTGTGGTTTTTCAATACTCTCAGCGACATGTTATTTGTGTAATTAAAATTAGAAAGGAAATTTTAAAGTTTTTATAAAATTTCTACACCCAACTTTATACAGTATGTCTAAAAGGCATATGCAGGAGAACATTGTCATTAATATATGTAAAATGAAGTATACATTACCTTAGTGGAACAAAGTGGTATGTTTAAGTTATATTCGTTTTCTCTGCCGCTGGGCGTGCGGACGTGCCGAGTAATTTTTACTCAGTATATTATTTTACTGGGAACAATGGCGCATCTACAGCGGTAATAGGCAGGTTTGTTGCAACTGCTAAATGGTTATCTTGAGCTCGGGGGCTACTCCGTTCGGGGGCGGTACAAGTCATAAGCAACCAGAGATAACCAGAGCACGCCCTAAAGACCAAATAAAAGTCGCACAAGAGACTTGGTTGTCCGTTGTCTAATCCTAGAATGTAACACACTTCCCCCTAATTTCGTTTATTTTTATAGGCGACTTACAATTAGGAAATAGATCTAGTAATATTATAAATATGATGTTACTCTTTCATGAGAAAATAATTGGACGGTTTTTGATGAATCTTTATATGTAGTATAATTGTTTATATCCCAGAACATTACATATACTCGTAGACAATAACTTATAAATCTAGGACTTTTTTAATTTTTATTTTATTAGAGATTAGGATGAAATCGGGAGCAAAAACCACTAACCTAAATATGACGTATCGTCATACTTTAACTAAATTCATATAATAAATTTTAAACATATTAAGACTATATCGCTGCTTAAAAACTAAAGGGTCATAAAACAAAAAAAAAAAACCAAAAATGTTTTTATTGCAAAAATACAATCACAACCTTTCATATTGTATTTTGTAAAAAGACTTTTGCAACATACAACATACAACTGTTTTATTCAAAATTTAGTATATTTTTTTTATATTCAAAAGTAACTTATATGCTTATATCTCCTCTAGTATTCAGTTTATTGTAAAAGTACTTAAAATACTTAATGCTACTTAAAAATACGCTTCTAACGATGTATAATATGCATATATTTGTTATATACTCGTATCAATAAGAAAAATAGACAAAAAATAATTTAATGTTTTTCGATTAGCTCTCCTGTAAAAAGTGTAATTTTGATTTGTGGCCCTTTAGTTTTTAAGCAGCGATATATCATAAAACATTCTGTCGCTTTAATCTTGTATCTTGGACTGTAAAATAATTGTTGCGCACCTCTGCCCCGGCTACTTCCCGCTCTCATTGTCGGCCAGCAAAGGTTGCCAACGCCCGTGTCGGATCATACGCGAATAATTATAAAGCTTGAATTTCTGCATATAAGCAGAATAAGGCAATTATAAATAACCACAATTCCTACAAAGAATTTTAAAATATTCACGGCAATTACTGTAGTAAAACATATTCTTACTTAACTCGTATGCAGATTTACATTTTATAGTTTTATTAATAAGAGAGGAGAGAGGCGCTCTGATCGGGTTACGGAGTTTTTTTCCGGTTAAGGCAGGGCAAAGTCTCCCGAACAAGTTAGTTAAAATAATATAAACAGAAAGAGATATCCCACGCAACCCTAAGTTTAAATATACCTAGCATTAACTGTCTATTTGTATTATTTAAGTATGGTATAAATAACCAATATACTGAAGCGTTTGAGGGCTAAATTTGAATGCACCTACAGCCATTATGTCAATCAATGTCCGCAGTCATTAGTGCTACAGACATAGGCGCTATCTAAAGTGTTTCTTGTGTTAAGGCACATCCTCACTAAAGTGATTTGCTATTTTAGTATTACTGCTTAATAGTTTATAAGTGAATCTCACCTTAAAATGTGTAGTTCGTAAAATCTGATTACCTGAAAAAAGAGAAAAAACAATGTAATTTCTGTAAAAAAATTCTATCAATACCTTTTAAAATATATAATTATATAAGCACTTAATTGTTTGTAGTTAATTTCAACTCATTATTAAAAGGTTTGAATATGGTGCTGTTTACTCTCTATTATTGCTATGCTGTCGAACATCCCAGTCGGAGGTGGTCCAGCTTAACGCAGCCTAGAAATGTGTAGAATTATAGGTAGTATCAAATTTAAAATAATCTCAATAACATCCGTATCAGCTACATTATCCTTCGTATATGCAGATTGCTTTGCAAACAACGCACGTACTGGCTGTATGTAAAAAAACGTGAAACACTTACGAAGTACGAAACACTCGTGCTGAGCCCGAAACTAGGTCAACATATTTCATTGAGCGATATAGTGAGAGAGAAGCCTATAAGTAATTTCTTTATTCCCAATGTATTTACATGTTTATTTATTAACTATTTATATGAATTTTTATATAACAACTGGGATTTGATATATTTTTTTCAGATTTATTTCCACAATTTGACAATATTGAAAGAATGAGTCTTTCAATATGAAAATAATAACTAGTCTATTATGTGGATATCTCAAAGACAAATCAATAGCAGAACATAAAGAACATGCGTTGGGTAATGTTTTTTGACATTTAAAATAGGCGATTCTACGATAATGTCCAAACGTTGCTCCTTGAACTTTTCCTCTAAGGATTTATCGGAATAAAATGTCATGTTTTATATAATTTTAGATTTCTCAAGGGGCGTGCGACAACGGCCGAAGGTCGCTCGATCGAATGATAGATCGATATTGGCGGACACTCTATACAGACAGATTCTAACACAAATCGTGTTCATAAATCGCGATAGAATCGAGACGTGCTTTGAAAGGAAGATACTATCGATAAAATATCTTACAATTTGGTGGTCATTTAATAAATTTTTAAAATATGGAAGCAATAATCGTAATTCTTATCATACTAGTTTAGTTCTGCGGATTTGCTTGCATAACATGAATTAGTTTCGTAATTGATAATTCAACTGTTGTCAGCGCTAATATATAATTTGTATATAGATACTAGCTGGCGCCCGCGACTTCGTCCGCGTTGAAAAAGAAAAAAGTAGCCTATCCTGTGTCCCGTTCGTATTAATGTTTATCTACCAAGTTTAATGAAAATCAGTTGATTCGTTTAAGAGTTATGGAGGAACATACATACTTACTCGTACATACATACATAAAGAAAAATATTCTAAAAATGGTCAAATTAGTTTCAATATCATGTATAGAGCCTATAATGATATATATCTTTGAAAAAAAGTAACTTACTCCATGACCAACCCTTACAGGTTTATTATTAGTATTGATTTATACGACGTTAATAAGTAGTTTTTAAATTTATTAAAAACTAGCAACCCGCTCGCGGCTTCGCCCAAAAAAATCTTCTAAGGTTAAGAGCTATTATTTTACCTATTTCTAGAACTAAGTATCTAGTGGTTGGGTCTACGAACTCTCTCGGATAAAATCCCTAAAGCAGCTTTTAGATCAATAGCACAATATTAGGTTTATGCGCTTAACACGGACGCACCGTGCTTTCGAGAAACACTCTGAAGTGTTAATTTAAGATTCTTTACACGACCGGTTACGTGTTGAGATTAAATACGGGCGGGGAATAAAAGCGATAATGGATTAGTAGAGAGCTTTGTAAGCTCAGAATTTTCTCGTAAATTCCTGCAATGTGGATACATGTTTTCTATAGGTACCTACTTGCAGCTAAATCAAGCTAAGCTAAGCTAAGCTAATAAGCATAGTATAATTCGAAGTCGCTTTCCGCGACTGTTCTGTATGGCGATGCGGTTTTCACCATCACTTAGATAAATTTTGACGTAATTTTTATTATTAAATAAAACCTAATTAAGTGTCTTTCTGGACTGGGAGCGGGTCGCTAGTAGGTTTGTAATTTTATATTTTTTTTTTATTGTTTATGGTTTTAACACGTCAAAAATATTAGACAATAATCTAATAGTTGTCGGAGTAACATTTTTTTTTTATAAACTTTAATTACCCCTAAAAAATTGATGGCGGGTGCCTATATTAACTTTATATAATACTAGCTAACGCCCGCGACTTCGTCCGCGTTGAAAAAGAAAAAAGTAGCCTATCCTGTGTCCCGTACGTCTAAATGTTTATCTACCAAGTTTCAGGAAAATCAGTTGATTCGTATAAGAGTTATGGTGGAATATACATACTTACATACATACAGAAAAAAATTCTAAAAATGGTCAATTTAGTTTCAGTATCATGTATAGAGCCTATAAACACGATATCTGAAAACAAAGTAAATTACTCCATGACCGACCCTTACAGATTTATTATTAGTATTGATGATTAGATTTCTGCGAACCCTGATTCAGATGGAGACAAATGTCTATTGCTAAGAAATCACGAATTGCTATTTCACCTTCCCACGGGCTATGGAGCGTTGGTGGAATCGTAATATTATAAAACGAAATAAAATTAATTTAAATGCTAATGAATGCCGGAATCAGGAGGCTTTCTAGTGATATAGTGCGCTCTCGGGATTACGAACGGAAATGAGTGTTGCCTTCGGAATTAAGGGCATAGAGGAAAAACAATGACTTTTTTGTTGGAACCTAGTTGTCGGGGATTTCTCCATGTTTAATTAAAAGCATAGAAGAATGTATTGCCCGCGAGAAAAGTAACATCATATTGGTATGACAATTAATGGATAAAATCTTGCTTATCTATATCGCCTTCGGCTTCGCAAGGATATTTTTCTGCAAATTATATGTAAAAACCTTCCTCCTCTAACGCTCTTCCACTCTTTCCATTAGTGACAACCACATCAAAATCCGTTGTGTATTTTAAAAAAGCTCACATACAGAAGGACACATGACTTTGATTTATACCTACTGTGTAAAAATAAACACCAATTAACTGCTAAATGTGTAGCTAAGGGAAAAAACTCGAAAACAGCTGGATCAATTAGACTAATTTCTTTTTTTCAACTATTTGTTGAAGTCTGAGGAAGGAAATATTGTAAAATCCCTTTCTTGGATTATCCTTTTCTTATGATATTTAAAAATAATATAAAAAGTCATTAAAAATGAGTGGAATTAATGAAATAAGAGTACATTGAAAGTCACGCTGACTTGGACGAGGAGGACATTTTAAAAAAGGAATAGAACATCGCAAGTTCTGTTCGCAATACCTCAAGACTGTAAAATACAAAGAAGTGACGTCACGATAATAACCCATTTTTGCGACTCGCTATTCAAGATGAATGTAAACATTTTTCATGTTTGTATGGAAGTGTATTGTGTTTAAGTTTGTATTGTTATTTCAAATGTATTACGAATGGGAATCTGGAACAGCGGAAAATGTTTCATAGTTAAAAACGTGCACGCGTTTTTATTTATTCTCCAACTGATGACTTCACTAAGTACTAAGCATTTTAATGAATTTATTTTTTATTTTTTATAAACGTATGAAAACAAATTTTCTTGAAAGTTTTTTTTGTGAATGACAATATTCGAATGTACACTTCTTGAATTATAAGAACATTTTCATGCTGAGCTACGCATTAGCTGTATTTATTAGCCGCACGCTTTACTAGAATAATAAGCAAAAAAAAAAATGTGGGAAAAATCCACAACACTTTTGGAATCGAGGTGATTTTTAGAGCTAAGTATTATTCCCGCTTTAACTACATTTATTCATGAAGCTATTCCCGGTTTGCTTATCAGATTGTGGAATTACGGCCGCGAATGCGCGCTCGCCACACTTGTTATTTAATATATTACTTCCCCTATACGGTCTACTGTATCTTTATATGGAATTTATTTTACGGCGCAAGTTTATATTTAATTTTATTAAAAAATAATTTCAAACATGTTATTAATCTTTCTAATTAAGCTAATAGTCCAGTATTCCTCAAAGGAATTTTTTTCTGATTACTAACAGGCTGAATCTTCGTGAGTAGCTTCAGTTTTCCGAGACGAACAACTTTTCCCTTTGCGAAAATTCTCGATACAGGTAGCTAAAGGAGTTAGCAGCCGTAAAAAACTTTCAAGCGTAGGACTGGGAAAACGTACCACTCAGTTTGTAGGACTATGCGGCCATTTTGTTATACAAATGTTTACTAAGCTGCAGACAAAAAATCAGCTGGTTAGTATACCCATCCCTCTCAAAAAAACCACTCCTTGTTGGGAGTCATGTCCTTGTCATAATAATGAGGTTATAAAAATTATTACTAACTAACTGATTTTTTGTTTGCAGCTTAGTAAACATATTATGGCCGCATAGTCCTACAAATTGAGTGGACCGTTTTCCCAGTCCTACGCTTGGAAGTTTTTTACGGCTGCTAACTCCTTTAGCTATCACTATCGAGAATTTTCGCAGAGGAAAAAGTTGTTCGTCTCGGCAAACTGAAGCTACTCACAAAGATTCAGCCTGTTAGTAATCAGAAAAAAAAAATCCTGGGATACTGGACCATAATGGCTTAAGGCTTTTAGCGAAAATAAATTAATATACTATTTTTTTTATGATGGTGTACGAACAAGATCGACATATAAAATAGTATTTCACAACTATTAAAACGTAATTGTTCGACTATTATTTAAATAATAGAAACCTAAATAAGAACTCTAGTAACATAAACAAAACGTAATATAGAATATGATGTAATCCATATTTAGCGCAAAAGAAAAACGTTTAATAAATTACCTATCAAAGTAATAGAAGATAGAAATGGAAATAAATTAATATATATACTCAAATATTATTCTCTCTTTGATCCTTAAACAGACTAACTAAAAAATAACAAGTAAGTACTACAAGATTTCTTTGAATCTCAAGACTTATGAAGCCTCTCTTGAAGCGTCTAATGATTATATTTCAAGTTTAATTGAAATAAAAATAACATGTTTTAAAATAACTTAAATTTAACTTAGGTAATTGGACAAAATTATTTCAAAAATAGTAATGTCTAATTAAATGCGAAGACATTTATACAATTTTATTACGGTTTATAAAAAAAATCTTTGTACTTTTTCTATTGTCTTAAAACTTAAAAGTTCAATATAGTTTATTATGAAATAATAATAATTAATTAATTGACGACCTGTTGTAAGAGTGTTTGCCTTGGCGCTCTGTCTCAGAGGCCCTGGGTTCGATTCCAGGTAGGGTCAAAATGAGCTTTTCAGTTAGCTCTGGTCTGGATCTGGAAGTGGCATACTCCGTTTCGCAGAAATTTGGGAAGACCTTCTGGTTGTAGTAACCGTCCCCTTACAAAAGACCACCGTGAACAGCATTTGTGCTTTCGGTGAGTTAGTATAAGGGATACTAGAGCCTATCTCTATCCATTCCAAAAAGCTTATCATTAATCCTACTATAGCCGGCAGGTTTATTGCAGCACCTGTGGCGTTGCCTATGTTATACTCGTAGGCGAGTGGGCCGTCTGTCTATCTTTTGACCTTAACATAAGAAAATGTCATAAATAATAAAAATATTAAACAAAGGGCCAATTTTCTATCGCTTTGAATTCCTTTGCCTGCGGAAGTGCGATTAGACTCATAGCAAAAACTAAAACAATTCGTACTGTAAAAACTAACATAGCGATACGTGGAAAATTTTAATTGCTATTGTTATTTCAGTAAACGATGTAATGTTTTGTACAATGAGCCAAGTATTTTTGCTATTATTAGTATGTATTCTAGAGAAGTATTATGATAATATGGGGAGATGGAGGCCCTATGGAAAGGCAAAGAGAAGTCTAGAATATGGGGATAAACATACAGGAAAGGTACAGTTACACGCACAGTTAATGTACAGTTTATTAAATTTAAACGTAAAGGAAACGCTTCAATTAAAATATTGATTTTTTTTAAATTTAAAGGTTTTTTAATGTACGAGATGACAGAGCCCATTTCCCATAGCTTCCTAATACTTTATCATTAAGCCTAATATGATCGGAAGCACACTTCTGTGGCACTGTGGCGACTGTGGTTTGTGTTATATGGGACGGTAACCATCTACCATCCATGTAGACCATGAACCTGCTGTTGTATTATGCAGTTTCACTTTTATGTGAAGGATACATTCGTTTAGACGTGATTTAAAAACTCATGACATAAGTTTTAGGAATTGCGAAGTAGAATTAACATAAATTTTAGTACTTTTGAGTATTATTATAACCCCTGAAATTAAAATTAAGAGCAGGATCGTTTAAATTGCAAACACCACTCACGCTATACATACATAAAGAGATAGGTATGTATAACAATATGAGATAGGTGTTTACGTGACTGAGTGTACACGGAGCGTGTGAAACGGAAACTGTTTTAATCTGATTATGAGCTGGCGTGCGAAGGCGCACAATTAATGGTCTATATTAGCTACTGCAATTGCTTTGTTTAATGCCTACACTGTTTTTAGTCTAGACAACAGTTGAATTTGTATTTTAAAAATAATTATTTCAAATTCACTTTATTTGGCTATTTAAAAAAATACAAAAAATGTGATGTTTTGTTTGGACTGTGGATGTTTTGTAAAGTTGAAGTATATTACGCGAAAAGAGAAAAATTGTATAAAATAAATAATTTACAAACAAGATTGATTTTGCACATTCGGACCTTTCGTTTAGAAGTTACGACAGTATAAAAATGCTAAAATTAAAAAATAATGTCGCGGTTTAAGCGAACTGCCCTATTTTTAGTCTATTAGTTACCTAAAAAAAATTTTTTTTTAGTTTATAATATATCCACGTAAGACAAAGTCGCGTGCAACACATTGTATATTATAAATATGATTAGTATTGAGGTCATATATTGTGTATGACTATTTTAAAACTTTTTAAACTGTTTTACAGGTTAAGTATTACCTTTAAACTAAGTTAATCTAACGTAAGCCTTTATCAAGACATAGTTTTGGAAGTAAGGAATACTTGTTGTTAAAACGACCAAGTTTCTAGCAATTAAGCTCTTGTACCAACAAATATTAGTTGCTTCACTGTTCTAAACACAATATTAAATTTATGGAATAATTTAAATTACATTTAAAAGATTAAAAAACATATTACTTTTTGATTAGAATTTTGCTTTTACACATATATAATAAGTACTATAATGTTATATAGGCAAGATAGAGTAAATAAAAATGTATAGACGTGGAAATCGCCAGTGTGTGTCTCTCAAACTAGGCAATGGTGTGGGTAAACATCTGAATGTAACGAGTATACCGTAACACGGAACGCACATTGCCAAATTCATTATTAGACTGTGTAGTGCGACTCTCGGCATGCTCTCGATTAACGCCTAAGGCTGTATACGGGATGTTGGAGGCTTCAATTCCGTGTCTTGATTAGTGAGACGTCCTACACATGGTTCGCGAGCAGAGGAATGTCATTACCGCTTCGGTGATTGCAACACTGTGGGCCGACATTTGTTACATTTATATGGTACCTACTTAAACAATAAGTTGATACGTTTTACTATTTTGAGATAATATATGTTACGCAAATGAACAATGTAGGTGAAAATTATTTTTATGTATAGAAATATAAAAATAATTTATATATACATCATATAATATATATTATATAATATAATATAATCATTTATATAATTTGTATAAATGTATACATCAGAGTGTGATCAAATTACATGGGTCTGCTTGATACATGGGGGGATTTTCTTTCGAGGCTGCATCGTAAACCGGAGTACTGCTAGTGAATAGTAAAAATTGAATCAAAAATATTTTTCTAATACTCGTATAATTTAGATTACAAAATGAAGCGACTCCACCTACCATCAAGTGAACCGTCACCCTAAAAATAAATTAAAATAAAATAGTACTCTACCAAGAGAAGACTACCAAAGAATAATAAGAAATAAATACTATAGACATAAAATAATCTTTAGGTACATAAAGTAAACAAAGAGTATTGAGAAAAAAGTATTTATTCGTATTTGGTGTATACGCAGTAACTATCTTAACAACTATCGTAAATAACAACATTTATCCAATCGTAACACTATAAATAATGTATAACGCAATGTCTCGTCGTGTAAGTAAGCATTTGTATACATTTGCGTAAACTACAACGGGCGTGCCTCTTGTTGCGTAGTTATGAAGAAAAATGGCGACGCATGTACGAAATGGTACACTGGTAAATTTATTATGAGATAGGTAATAGGTAAGTAAGTATCTATTCTAGTGTTATCTTTTTATATTATCTTCTAACGATCTCTCAAGAATTTAGTTTAGGCAAAAAAATGTATGTTATGTGTGATTTCTTAATTATGCCTTTAGAAAGACAAACGGTTCACTAGTTGGTAGAAGACTATTGATTAAGGACAAGGGATTGGGACAAGACCTATAGGGAAAAGTTGACCCTGCCGGGAATCGTACAGGAGACTCCTGCCAAACACCTTAACCACTCGACCAGGGGAATAATCAGAAATTTTTATTTTATTCACTGTAATTTTTTTACTTATATATAAAATATATAAAAATATTTTTATATTATATAAGTACTAAAACAAGGAAAATTATAATCTAAGTAAATGCTACAATAACGTGTAATCGTGTGTTACGCATTAAATATTTATATTACTCATCTAAATAAGTATTTTTGAAGGTAAAGCCCTAAGAATGAGGATTTATATTTTTAGAACAATTCTCTTGAGTGGTAATATAATAATTTATTATCGAGTGGTATTACAATTTTTTTGTATTGATTGTATCAAATATTTTTTGTATAAGAAAAATCTGTAGGTACTCGTATGTGACACAATTTTCCATTTCACTAATACATCTGGAAGAGAGTTTATCTCTTTACGAAACGCATCAGAATGTAAATGTAACGACACTAATGCATAAGCAATGAAACGATGGTATTATCCATAGTGCCCCATTTTTATTTATTGTTCCTCACATCCCTATACGTAAACTATACAGTTTAAGAAAACTTAACTTTTATTACAAGAATATTTTTGCACAGAAGCAAACAATGGAAATTGCCTTTTTTAATTAAGCATGACACTATGGGCCTCTTTCACGAACTAAAAGTAAAGTGTTGATTAGTTACTTTTAGAAATCATTTTCTGCTATATTGAATTATGCACTCGATTTATTGCATCATTCGATAGCCGATTTTTTTATTATTATTTTCTATTTTATGTTTGGGACGTTTACCGTACAAACAAAGGTATATCAGCTCCATTATCCCCGGTTACCGGTGACTTTAAATGACAGTTTGGCCTACTTGACGTTTGTGAAAGAGGCGCTATGAGTTATAATATAATTCTACGTACGCAGAAATATTTCATTTTTTTCAATCTACTGTGAGAATAATTTCTTATGCAACTTTAATTATTTATGATCTACCGAAAGGAAAATTTTATCTTAAAATCTTAAAAAAAAATTAATAATAAATAACACAAAAAAAGTCTCTAATGAATTACAGTTAATTACAGCATTAAACAGCAGTAATAACAGTTGATAATAAAATCTATAATAATTACTCTATTTAATGTATAGGTCATGTCATAGGGTAACTGTTCCCTACATACATGCATCGCCATAGGCGCTGCCTACCTCAGTAGGATAAAGGATAACTGATTAGGAGGGGATAGAGAAATTGGTATCGGTATCCTTTACTATTTACCCCATGTCCCCATGTCGTGGTGACATGGGTGACTATTTACTTATTTATTTATTTATTTATTTATTTATTTATTTATTTATTCCTAAAGGTACAACAACAGCACAAAAAAAAAAGAAATATATTCCAAGCTTTGCTGAATATTTAATATAACTATAATATCTCGCCGCAATTTTATTCATATAGCTATGTCTATTTGCTACGCCGTAGTCGCTACGAATTCTACGAGTGATGCGTAGCATATTATTATAGTACGTATTCCTATAATAATAAAATTCTATTAAACTTGAGGGCGGTGGATATATTGCGATAAAATCTAATATATTTGTTACATTTGATAAATAATTTTTAAGCGTGGAAAGCGAACATATACAATACTTGTAAAGTGGAATACCCAACATACAGGGTGTAACAATAAATCACCGCACAGCTTGCGAGCGATCGCACTTCGAAACTTGAGTCGTTTGTTCACATGCTTTCACTGTATGACGGTTTGTAGACGCTGCGCGATATTAAATTAGAGGATACGTGTTTTCACTTTTTAACTTAAGAGGGAACAAGGTGGTCGAAACATTTCAAGAAATATATGAGTTGATAACTTGTCGCGTTACTGTGATATGCTCCCAATACCGAGGGGATATGATAGGCTTAGGCTGGATACGCCTAAAAAATTCGTCAAGTTAAAGGTTTCGTTTTGTCTTCCAAATCTTAACTGATTTTAAAGATTCTCACAGGAAATCTGAAAAACATCCAGTGCCAAAACTACCCAGGAAATTATGAACTAGATTTACATATTGATGAAATATATTTTTTAAATAACAATTTTTCATGTAAAATTTTTATTTAATTAAAATACTTATGTATATTTGCTATAGTAATTCTATGTTTGTACAATAAAACTTTCAGCCTAAATTTTGTGCGGTATTTGCTATTTTATCCATAGGTAAATTAATTTATCTTTAACAAATTTCCTTGAATTTAGCTCCATTTTGAGATAGGTGTCTCGTATCAATATTTACTTTTATGTGATGTCACAGAAAAGAAAAAGCCTGTCTACTTATTTTATGGTGGTGAGAATACAAACTTACAAACATGTTGTTTTGTTACGTTTGAAATGGTGTAATTTAAACTCTCAAATTGTGGAGAAGTGGGTCAGCTCTTTCATTAAGTTGTGGCTCTGTTACTCAAAATAAAAATTATTATTAAAAGAGACCGCACTAAACAATTAAACATATTTACGAAATCTTGTATATTTACGAAATTCGACCAAAATTCGAATGTTGAGGATCAATTAATCAACTGTCCCAATTTTTTTTAACAACACTACAGTTTTTAACAATAGCAAATAACAAAAAAAAATTGGTTTACCAACAAAGGTTTTCAAGGTATTTTTTTAACTGTTTTTTCTTTATAATTTGTTTAGATAAACACACTATAGTAAAAAATACTACTAATTAATCAACATATTTCTCGCTCGCCAGAGATAAACATTTGCCCCTAGCGCCCTAATGGGATTTGAACCCTAGCGGGATTCGAGCTAGACCAGAGAAATTTCTATTTTTAATTTATTGTATACCTATTAAAATTAAATCTGATTAAGTACCTGTGGTAACAAATAATAAAATTCTAGTTTAGAAATTCTTTTAATACCTCTATGTAACGGACTGCGGGCGTTACATAGATCATTATACTAGCGGGCGAGTTGTCTATAAAAATAATAGGTAAAAAAAAATATTGTTATTTCAATCTGGCAAGAAAAGGCATTGGGAAAAGGCCTCCACTAATTCTTGCCATATTTCTTGTTCCACTAGTTATTGCCAAATTTTGAAACTTTTTTTTATGTCATCGTCTATTTGTCTGCCTGGTCTTTTGCTGTCTGTGCCAGACCAGAGCGTCCTTTACTTAAGTATTGATTAAAGTATGTTTCAAGCATATAAAAACACTTGTAAGCCTACGATGGTAAATTGTTCATAAAACATTATAAATACATGGTACAAGTGAATTTAAACAGGGCAACCGCAAAAATACACGTCCAAATTAAATATTGACGCCGAACAGATATCGGCCCAAACCCGAAATAGATTACTTCCAAAATCCGAGTATTCAATTATCGCATTGTCTGTGTGTACCGTGTTAACATGCAAATTGGTCCATCCGAAAATTTCGTGGACCCCGTCCCTTTTGCTAATAGGAAATGGGCCCTTTCCGTTATAATTCTCTTTGGGCCCGCATTGTACCCTTTGTTTTGTCTTTGTAGATTTGAAAATTATCCCGGGCCCATTAAATCGACAACTTTCGAGGCACTAAGTGGCCGCTATTGTTACGTTATACGGGAAATATGTTATAAAATTATTTCTATTATAAATTCACACATTGCTTTTGTATAAATTGAACAATTTAGACAACGTAACAATTTAGACGTACAGGACACAGGATAGGCTACTTTTTTCTTTTTCAACGAGGACGACTTCGGGGGCGCCAGCTAGTTATAAAATAAAATAGTTAAAATTGCCAAAATTATTCCAATTACGGCATGAAAAACTCGTCCTTCATAACAATTACGGCAACATAATTCAATAATTAACCACAATATGTACTCATACTCGAGCTAAATACTTAAGCAAATTCTCTCTACCTATGTTTAATAATTATTATAATTACCGAGCTTTATTAAACAACATGCCTGAAGAAATACGCAACGAATCCTCTTAGAAAGAATTTCTCTAATAAGTTATGAAACACTTGCTTAGTAGATTGTAAACCTATTAGGCTTTACTTTGCTTACTTATTACTTACTCTTGAGCGGTTCTCTCTAATTTATACATTATATAAATACATAATAATGTTTTGATGTCCTAAAGACAAAAATTTCAATGGTTCATAAAATGCATCCACTGTCAAAATTCCAAGTAAACTACTATCAGTTGTGGTTTAAACTGTGATTTATATTTTAGTCTTTAATAAACAGATTCTGTACATATAATTTACATTAAAAATGCACCTTTTAATTTTCCAAACAATTGACAAAACGTTTTAATTGGTCGTAATTTGTTATGCAGACGTCGTTACAAAGAAATCATTAAATTTTAAATAAAAAAGGGGGCATGACTCTATACCCAGAGGCAGTCGATTTTTGATTAAAACTGAAACATACTTGCGGCCTTAGCGCCTTAAAAAATGCTAGGTATTTTAAAACCTTTCCCTCTTTGTTTTAGGTAGGTTTTTAAACGCTATATGAACCTCATGGGATTCTTTCACGGCGGGGAGTGCTTTTACAACTTTTAATAGAGTTGTTAGGGATTTTTAACGTGATTGTAGGGTAGGACGCAATACAGTGCTTGCAGTCATGAATGTGAAATTAGGAGCGTTCGAAATTGTAGTTTATTATTTTATATTTGTTGCTGCAATTCCAATGTTTGCCAACAAGCTTTATTAACTTTGCTATTATTTGTTACTGGCCACTTTAAATCGTTATTTTGTTCTAAATACTAATTAATTTTATAGTAAAACTTTAAGCCAGTTCAGTGTTAGGTTAATTTCTTGTTGGGCCATATGTTTTTTTAAAGTCAAATTATCACTTAATAAAAACGTAAATTCTAAACAACATTTATATTTTTTCGCATGTAGTTATTAATGTTTTTATTAAATAGTAACTTTATTAAAAAAAAATTAGTTAAACAAGTTAAGATAAATATAAATACAGTCAAACCACATTAGTCTTCTGAAGCACGTCATTTCGTGATAATGGGAGCCAATAATTGTTCTGTTGACCTATGCAAGGATTGGCAAATGGTGGATGTCCGCGATAATTACCTGACGAAACCACCTGGCTTATAATCAAAACCAGATTGATTGATTCACATTAATTATTATGAATGACTATTACGTTTGACGTCGAGAAAGATAATTGTTAAATATTTTTAACTGTATGTGAAATACATAATCCAAATAGCAAAAGTTCTTCGTCATACGAGTTTAAGAGCGTTTTTCTAAAGCACCTTGTCCGGAAAGGCTTCACCGGAAGCGGCTGGATGCGAAGGACAGTATAAGAGTGTGAGTGGTAGCGAGCCTTGGGAGAGGCCTACACCCAGCAGTACAAAAAAAAAAGTAGTATAAAGACACGGGCTATTGATGATTTCCGTAATGTTTTTTATTATTATAAGATAATCAATGTAATTAATTATCCTTGACTTGAAACTTATGTAAAACAAACTTTTAGAAGACGGGGTTTTATTCATAGTACCTACATCGATTCTAAGCTGATTCTAGACTAAAAATAAAATAAGGCATTTTATTGAATCCCTTTATTTCTATTCTTTGAATTATACAATTAGAATCATTTTTAGTTTTAACATATGTATTGCTAAGTGTAGGTATATTAACTATTTATAAATTTGTTAATTTTTGTTCTAGAAAGCGGAGGATTTCCAATTATTTGAATATTGTATATGTTTAGTTAGTGGGACGTAATATTGTATATTAACTTACGAGGCTCTAAATATCCATGTAACTTGTTTGTTTAGGCAATAATTAGTGCCAAAGAAATTAAGCAACATTGTTTACGAAGCACGCCAGAATATTTAATGATAACTTCAGGAGTAATTTTATGAGTTAATGCGCGAGTAAAACACAGATGAGCGTGTTAAAACGCTTTATGAGAAATTTTTGTCGCGTCATCGTCGGGGGGTCCAAAATGTACTCCGCGCGGGACTAAAATAATGCCGTAAATAAAACCTTTAAAATTTTTATCACCATTATTAAAAGCAGTGGCTTAGCATTTTATTACGGGGTTATTTATGTGTCGCGTTATGCGGGAAGACGATTTAATAATGCGTGGAAATTTTATTCGTTTTCAGCTGGAAATTTTCTTTCGGTAGGGTTTAAATTTGGAAACATGTTGATATTTTATATTTGAGTTAAGGCCTCTTTCATAAACTACATGTAAAGTCTTGATTAGTTACTTTTAGAAATCAGGCACTACACATCCCCTACTTAACGCGGGCGAAGTCGCGACCACCAGTTAGTTGTATATAAATGATACACGTATACGTTCAGCCATGTACTCGTATATAACAAATTATTTACTATGTAATATGTAATTTATACCCAAAATGGGTTCTTTGAAATGTTCATTTCAATAGGTACATGATGTCGCCAGGAACCAATCGACTAAAAAGTGGTTTAAAAGTAATTATTTAGTCAATATTTTAATATTAACTTCTGTAAGATCTAATAAGTGAAATATAAACATCAGTGGAATCTAAAAGTTAACTCAGACACATCGGAACGTTGTACTAGATTCTACAGAGCAGATAAGCTTGTCTCGACCGGAAATCGAATCCCGAACCTTCCGCTTGGCAACCAGTAGCCTATTTAGAGACGAGACTTTCTCCGTCTGCTTTCCCTTAGCAATTTTCCTTTGGAACGATAAAGACTTTGTACATTCGCATTTTAAAATATCATAAGTCAATTATCTTTTATAGCGTTTACAATACAATTATAATAGCTAACTCTTAGTTTTCTATGAAAAATGTATCCAGTTATACTCTAAAGTTAGTAAGCACAGTGTTTTTTTTCTATTAGAACCAAAATGACATAAAATTAAGCTTACATAAAATTAATGTAAATTTGGTTATCCTGTTAATATAAATATGAAAATCTTTCACGCCTTTAACATGAAATTTCGCATTTATATTGTCAGGGATACAGAAAAGAACATAGGGTACTTTTCACCCAGAAAAAAAGCACTATTCAAGAAGGATCATCTAAAAAGAAAATAAAGAAATTAACGCCTGTCATGAAGGTTGAATAAATGTTTAAACAAGTAAAAAAAGGCTGACGAAATCGCAGGCATAAGATTGCTTTTTTTTTAATGTATCGAAATAAATACACATTCGTTTTAATACACAGTCGTTTTGAGTGACTTTAAGGAACTTGTTTTTTATCTTTAACCAGCAGGTGCCCGCGACTTCGTCCGTGTCCTCTATAGCCTATAGCCTTCCTCTATAAATGGACTATCCAACACGAAAAGAATTTTTCAATTCGAACCAGTAACTCAGGAACTCCTGAGATTACAACCAAACAAACAAACAAACTCTTCAGCTTTATATATTGTATATAGATTGTTATTTTATCTGAGATAAAGATATAAAATGTAATAGACGCCTATCCAGCAACATTATGTGAATGGGATATAAAAATGTGTAACTCAAATAATATCAAAAATGGAGCAGCTAGTGTGTCACGAAGCAGTCTACAAAAAGTGACACTTGGTTGACGAATGACGTCACCTCGTCGTGGGACAGCACGTGCCTATATTTTATTCGGCTCGTACATCAACTTTGACACGTGACAACCGCTACGCGCCATACCAACTATAGTCGTCAACTATACATTTATACTTAACTCCTGGGCTCGTTTGTAAATTAAAAATAATAATGTAAAGCCAAGATTCGCTACAAAATTAATTTGATAAGGAATTTTTTATCGAAGCAACATACACAAAAGGTTCAATCTTCTCTATTTTCAAATTACAATTTCCTCTCAATTATTTTAATAGGAGACAATAGACGAGTAAACAAAGCAAGTGTCTACGACAGGCTCTTCACCTCTCTCTTGGAATAATGAGAAATTTGGGTCAACCAGAGTTGTTTACCTCGCGATAATAAAATATTAACTTGTACTTTGCTTTAATAATGTCTGTAGTTTGTTGTTTTAGTCAATTTTTATATTGACAAGACAAAATGTGGAAAAATATTTTATAGCAGAAATAAAAACCCAATATTGGCATAATTGGTATTTTTAGAAGTTCCAGTTGATAATCGTTACAGAAAAATCTCAATATTTTCCAATCATAATATTAGTAGAAAAATCATATTAAGGTACTTCAAATTTATTGTTTAAACATAATCAAAAAGCATTTTTAAGGTTAACGTATGAACTAATAATAAAAAATTCCGATTTTACAAAATTATTAGTGAGAGTGATGATAACGTAAATTTTATTCCAAGTACTTTAAAAAACGTCGAAAATCCTATTTCTAATTTTCCGACCTTAATGTGAGTTTTTCTGAAAATTCATGATTGTTACGTCACTTTACAGTATAAAGTACGTAGTCAAGACTGCAACTGACTGTTCCGGTGTAAGCCTTACCACAATACTTTCTATTAAAAATGTCCCCACAAGTTTCAAGTTGTGAACACGATGCAATGAAGCGATGCGTTGCAGAATGCATGTGATTTGTGCAACCGGCGCACATTGTCCGTTGCATGACTGCACTCAAATGCATTGGACGGCAATATTGAATATTGCCAATGAATTATTTCTATTGAGCGTCGTTCCGTTTTATTTTTGCGTAAAATTTGCATCGCTCTATATTTTTTATATTGCGATTGGTATTTCGCTCGAGTTGGTAGTCGTATACCAGGCAGATATTTAGCGCCGTAAACAGATAATGAAAGAATTCAACTCTATCTAATTCTGGATAGGATTAGTTTGTTTGTTTGTTACTCTTTCACGCCTTAACTACTCAAACAATCACCATGGAATTTTTACAGACACTTTGTCAGGGATACAGAAAAGGACATGTAATATACAGAAAAATTACAGCTCTCGTGGGATCGCCTAAAAATAAATAGTCAACGCCTGACAAAATTATAATATTGATCAATAAATATTGCATAAGATAATAACTCTTCTTAACGAAAAATAAACCGACTTCAAACCGTCTCATGGTCTTTTCGCATGGATGCCATTGTCAGAACTAGACCAAATTGAAATGGGACCACAGGGGAAACACCAGCTTTTAAATAAAAAAAAGAATAATCAAAATCAGTTCACCCAATCGAAAGTTATAAGGTAACAAACAAAAAAAAAACAGTAGAATTGAGAACCTCCTTCTTTTTGGGAAGTCGGTTGAAAAAGGGCAAAAGCTAGTCTTCTACTCACATAAAAACGTGATTAGGTTTTATTACATTATATGTTTAAAAGTTCCCTGAAAAAATATCTAAACAGATGGTGAAAACCGTATCAAAATTCTTTGCGTAGTTTAAAAGAAGTTAGCGGACGAGACTTCAATTTATACTTATGTATAAAGGATGACTTACCTTATTATTGTCATAAATAACATTGTTTTAATATGTGTGCACCGAAAAATAAACAACAGTCGGATGATTGTAGGCTTCCTTCTTCATTGATTTTTATAAAATCTATTTGATATAAATAGGGAGATATTACATCTAATAACAACTCTCATAAAATATATTTCTAGAAAATGTAGCAATTATTTAAGTATTCCTAATATTAGCAGACATTGTATAGGTATACGTATTTATCCAGGTAGATGGCCAATCCCAATCTAAAAGAAAAGTATCTAGTACAAAAAAAAATAGACAAGGGTCGACAGAGTATATACAAACAGACTCTAATGAGTTTTGTTTACGCCATTGTATAAAAAAAAATGTAACATTATATAAATAAATAAAAAATAATAATAAAAAGCTACTTACTTGAAACTACTTTGGAAGTTGCAATAATCCTTGAAGTAAACACGAAACACTAAGTATGAAACAATTCCACAAAAAAAAAAGTTAACTTGAAAAGTTTCTGCAACTTAGCAAGTCGTTATCGCAAACTGTGAAAGTTCGAAAATGTTCACTCAAGAAGGCTTCGCTGGAATCCGCCCTGCGTCCGTTCAGTAAGGCGGATAGCCGTTGACTGAAGTCCGCCCGCCCAAAACTGTGTTTTCATGAAAAATATATTCATTGTTTATAAACAAATTGTCATTATCATGTTATTTTATAATTTTTAGTTGATATCAAACTCAGATGAAATAAATATTGTTAAATAACGAACGTTAAACGTTAAACAATGAAGATAATATGTAATCAGTAACATTAGCGAAATGCGATCATATGACCCCAAACTAAACATAAGATTGAAGAATTCGTTCTTCATTTTGGCCTTGCTTTGAATCGCACTTAAGAAAGAAGAACTGATCAGAAATAGGTCTGCCGATATATTAATAATTATATCGAATATAAATAGGCCACCTGTAGCTAAGTATGTGTACGTTATATTAATGATTATTGACCTGTACCTTATGACCTGTATGTTGTTCGAGTCCAATATACCAATATAGTGAAGGTGCTCACCTTAACGCTCTGCCTCAGGGGCTACGGATCCGATTCCCGGCAGAGCCACCTTTTGAAATGAACTTTTAAATTATAAGTTGGCTTTGGACTGGATCTAGCAAGTAGTAACAGACTACACTGGGTACACTTAATATATTAGTACCCTCTAGGGTGTTAATATATAAATTGTAAGATGAAGATTGAATTGGCAATCAATGTAGTAAATGAAGCCACTCCAAGGTTTGGTCCTATAATAAGACTACTTTTATTTATTGAATTTGAATTCGAATAATAAAAACAGCGTTGATGAATATATTTCATACAATTACCAACACTATTTTTGGGCTAGAAAGCAGGTCAGGGATGTATAAAATCGTTCGTACTGATGTATATCTTTGAATTTTTTTCGTACCATTCTTTCTTTCTTTTCTTTCGAGCACTCGCCAGTGACAGGCCGCTAATGGAACCGCCATAGAAAAGATACGCTTTCCAACCCGATATATCTGCGAATGGAATGGCGGTGTAAGTAGTTCTTTTGTTGTTTGTATGTATACACAAGGATTTCTAAGTACCTATTAGTGTATTTGGATTGTTTGGAAAGATTACGTGGGAAGAAGAAAAATAATATTTTTTGTTATCGAACACGTAGTCTAGTTAATGACTTAACAATACCTTTTGTAACTTTTTTAAAAATTATGCACAAATAACTGGTCAACACTACCCAAATTTAGAATATATATTATACCTGGGTATATTATACCTGGGTTTTTACCAAGGCTCGTATGCAGTAGGCTGGCCTGCGTGTTTTGAGGTGAGGTTATGATAATATTTAATGTAAATAAAATTTAAATTCATTTTCATGTTGTTACAACAAAATTTTCAGACATAGAAAGCATTAAAAGAACAGAAGTCTGTTCTATGCACATTTTTTTTAGCATCTAGCCGTGTATGTGTATTCTATGGTTATTCTATGTGTTTCATTTTATAGAATACACACATATTACGATTTTGGGTTTAAATTTTATGTTTTTTTCTATTACAACCTACACATTTATGATTTTATTAAGTTCAGATATTTTTTAATTTCAACGATATGTTAATAACGTATATAAGGTTTTGTTTGTTTGTTTTGTTAGTACGATACAATTGGAAATATAAAAATTAAATGAAAACATTGTTTTATTTCAATCGGGATTGTTCTAAATTTCAATATCTAAATTACCGCAGCTGATTTATAACTTCCCTCCCTTGTGGTTCGAATATCAGCTCAAATTTCGGTCACAGTCTAAATTTAACATTACGGTAATTTGATTAGAGAATCTTAATCTTTATGGACCTGTCTCGTGATCAGTTGTATAACAGATTCGACTTAATTTCAGTAATCTAATTGTTTATGATGTCTCACTTGAAGGAGTAGTATTTTATTATTTGTCTTTGTCCGAAAAGAATTTGGTTCGCGAAATAACATGGTCGCGAACATGGGATATAATAGATATGTATAAGGCTTCAGGCTCTATATACATTAAAAGCGTCATCCAGTTTAATAAAAGGGTACTAAGTTCTGAATATTCTTATGTCCAGTAAAGTATAAGTTTGACCACTAAAGAATGACATTGAGAACTAACAATTGGTATAAAATGCTTATGTTAAATCTAACAAAAAGATCTATCTGCGTGCCACAATTCGTTAAAACCAAAGTGCAAATATCAAATATACTTAGCCCACGTTCGCACGAGAGCTTTTTCGACGCTTTTAACGCGTGTTAAAAGCGTTGACGTCTGAAGTTTCGAATAGACCGTATGACTTCTAAGGCTGTGTGTTCAAACGCGGGCGCTTTTTTACGTTGGGAGTTTTATTATCCGCCTATGTTCTATTTTAAACTCCGAGCTCCGAACGCTTTATAAAACTCCCGTGCGAACGAGGCCTTATATTGTACTTAGTGAGCCAAAACATTTTTGCCTTGTAATATTTCAGTGTACGGAGCATTGCTACAATATAAGCACTAAAATTAAATACATTAACATTGGTCACAGATTTCTACATGCATGCGTATATAAACAAAGCAAATCGTATAAGTAGGGTATACATATAAATTGTATTTGTCACCCATCTAACGAAATAAGAAATGCAAATACCAGAAATAAATCTTAGCCTATATTTATTCGGGTCTACTTAATGCTCGTAAATCGCTCCCGTTGATTGGTGAAACTGTTAGTCGATAGTTCGTTGTAACAAACGTTCATTTGTTTTGTTCGGTAATAACGCAAATTAATGCAAATTAAAAACAAATTTCAAAACTATAAATGATCATGAATAAATTAATTACACTTAAGTTACTAAAGTATTTTTAGTATTATATATTACCTACCTTATACATTATATACCGTACCTTACAAGTATATTGTAATTTACACAGGTATTTTATTACTTTTATGAGATATGGATTACATAATCCCTTGCGACAGCCCTCAACACATTACAATACTTTTTAATTTTCATTCTTTTTTTTATTAATAATGGACGATGGAGCGAACGAAAATGCATGTTTACTCGGACATTTAAAAGATTTGGTTTATTTAGGCATGTGGATTTGAGAGGAGATAAAGGTATCCGTGGATCCACGTGTGAAGCCAAGCTGTAGATCAAAGTGGAAGGAGCCGGTTATATGAGCTCGTACACAGACTGCGGAACGGAGTTCCAATCCTCGGCATAGCGTTTTATGAAAAGAGTTTTTAAAACGATGAGAATGATAACCTGTCGTACGTCTGAATGTCCGATGGAAGAAGAAAATGACGCAATTAGCTAATTTTAAGTAGGACTTTTAGCCTTCCTTTCACTATTTAGTAGTTCTCTGTTAATTGATTGGGTGACGTTAAGAGCGATTTGCCATAAAAGAATATATTCTTATTCTCTTATTCGATGCATAGAAGGCATTAAACATGAACTAGAGGTTGGCTAGGAAACATAATATATGTTTATTATTGAAAATCTATCTAGTAAAAAGCAAGTAAGAATTATTTCCGAAAGTATTTTTTGTCACACAAAAATGGAATTGAAGCCTAATGTATTCTCTTTTCAAGGAAAGTGAAAAGATATCGCGCTATTATTCAATATCAATTTGTCTTCATATTGAAAAAATATTATTTATTCTATTTTCTTTTCCATCGTATTGTAAGCTTTTGTTGTATATTTTCCAATGTAATATAAAATACATTATATAGATCGAAATTACAAATGGAATATTAATGAAATTTGTCAATATAAGTAATTCGTCTATTTCTTCCTCTAGTGCCACTTTATTACTGAAGGTTAGCAGTCAGCCTCCGTATCATGTCCAAATCTAGTCTGAAGAGTTTTTCTACTGTCTTAATGCTTAACTACTTGTCAATGTTACTTGTCAATGAGTCAGGATTTCTTCGAATTATTATGTAGGGATCTTAAGTTTTATTTATTAAAAAATAAACTGCTTCAATGGCACGGCCATGTTCCAACATGATGGAGGTTCCATTACAAATCCTAACGAAACATACTTGTGTAGATTGTAGATTATTTGTTATGTTATTTTGGCAGTTTGGAAAGAGACACTACTTATTTATTTTATCATTAAAAATCTAATGTTCGTTTGGTTGGTGCTGATTGGGACAACAATTACTTAGCAAACAAAGTAATAGAAATTACTCGACTATTTGAAATAATTCTTATAAAATGGCAATTATAGGTTTCTGCAAAAGAGATAATGTAGCTCCGTATTGTGGGAGTTAAACTGTACCAGAATACTTACAAACAACTGAATTCAGACTAATTACTAAATTTCTAACCAACATTTTGTACGATTACAATTCAAATTAGTTTTTTATAACAAGTTAGTTCTTAAAGTCGCAGTCCGTTTCTGTCTGTTTCCGCCAACTTCTTCTAAATCAACCAATAGATTTGAAGTCGGGGGTGGATCCATTGTCTATAATTTCGAAAAAAAAAGAAGAAATGTTACTATGCGCGTTGTTGCGGAAATACTACCTACGTGTCATTTAACATAATTTAAACTATTTTCTTATATTGTCATAGACAGACTAATGACATATTGCAAGGCGTACTTATGTGCTTTTTCATGTTACTGTAAATAATACTTACCATGTCAACACTTACAGGTAGTTTAATAATGCGCAATATAACGCAGTCCAGCCTTTTATAGTTTTATAATAGAGCCGTTTTAACAACCGCCCCCCAGCAGCAGTGTAACGACGTACTTATTCTGACGGAACATACAGCTCGAGGCGGCTCGCGTTGATAAGATACTCCAAGAGCTGAAAATATTTTTTTATGTCGGTCCACTTGATGGTAGCTACCGTTGCTTACATAGGCGAGTTAACTAAAGTTGGCACGTTCACAGTACTCACACCAATGCTTTTTGACATACAGTATATTGAAAAAATTGTTATATTTTAACCAATTTCTTAATGTTTATGAAATCTGTTGGATGGGGATCGGAAATCTCTGTGAAAATGAAAACAAGAGGTATATGCTCAATGTGTCAATGTGTTGCACGTGCCTACTCTCGTTAACTTGCCTATAACACAAGCAACGCCACAGGTGCTCCCACTGACGATAGTAGGTTTAAGGATTCCGGAATTTTGGGATTAGGATAGGACTATGGGATAGGCAATTTTGTTAGCTTTTAATTGATTTTTTTTCTTATATATGAATGTGTATTTATAAAGTAGATATTAAAAACACGTAAAAAATGATTTCTTATACAAATTAATTGACATTTTGTATTTGTTGCGTTCTCTCCTTATATGTATGTAATTATTTATTAATTATTGAAACACTTGATTCTGAAACATGGTAATGTTACTATACTCAGCATCCTTCAAAAAGAAATTTATTAACAAAATCATCATAACCGGATCCGATATCCGATGTGATATTCTCTTATTTTTCTACAACATTAAGGGCGCTTTCCCTTATCTTAATAACTCCTGCTTCCACACAAGTATACGGAACTCCTGGCCTATTCTGTGGCTAATCTGTTACACGTCACAAACGATAAACGCGCGACTCTACTGCATCCATCCCTCTCCGTCATAATTCAACCACAATCATCCATCCTTGTCTCTCGCTCGCATCGTACGTCTATTTACCGCCTCATGGGAGACACTCACGTCTCCAACCGTTTCGGACTCGTAAATAATGTCACATCACTAATTACCTCATAGATCACTCTATTTGTTTACAAACTGTAGAATTTACTTTAAAGGGGACACATTAAAGTGTTCCTATATGTTATTTTTATTTCAACTTTAAGAAATTAACGTAACCGAAATGACCTTTATTATTTTGTAGAGCTAAAGTGTCACTAAATCGTAGGAGTCTACATAATTATACACATTTACACCATAGTATTATTAAAGAGGTACTTACCGCCTTTTCCTGACATGACCAATGAAAATACTCTGATACCTATTTAAGCATAATGAGACTAAGTAAGCACTTACTAGTCATTGTTTTTAAATATGTTTGTATCTTATTTATTGCTCTGAAAAAAAAAAGGACTGAAAATCAAATCCTGTTATTGTTTTGAAAAAAAAAAAAACTACAAAAAATTAAAATACATAAAAAAATATAAAAAATTAATAAAATAGAGTTGTCTACTGATAGTGTATTTTTGAATAAAGTTTTTAATTAAATCATAATATAAAATCGATTAAACGAAATTTCGCTCCTAAAATTTTATTTAAAAAATTTATTGAACCTTAGTAATTGGAAAATATAATATTTGCGAGACGTTATTTTATTGAAATTCTAATAAAGCTTTATAAATTACAAGGCAACTATCAAAGTAACGCTTGAAGGAATTCGGGAGCTTCGTATAAATTATTTATTCAGTATATGGATTACTAGTTCAGATTAATTTTATAATTTGACTTGTTCAATATTAATAATATCTTTAAAGTCAGTAAATAGTTTAAGATAAGCCTTTATATTAAAGTATAAATAATACCAAGATGGTTTTATCTTTGAATAAGTTAGCAACGGTGATTAATTAGAATATAAACTTGTTTTGTATGAGACAAAACACATCTTTTTTTTACAGCAACTCTAAGAGAAGGAAATATTGTGTTTGTGTGTTTTGCTTTAAAAAAAAATAGTTTATTTGTATATATTAAACCTCTTTTGAAGACCCATATAACTAATGAACTTTAAGGATCCTGCGACAGTCTTGCCTCCTTTAAGAGTGCGTATAAAGCAAACAAAATTTGTAATTTCACCCGCGTGGCCCCTTGGACATGATAGTGACACAAAGTACGTAGAACTACATGCGATGGAAGATAGCGCGTCTCGCTGAATATAAATGTTTTGTGCCAAAAGTATTAAATATTAATTATTCGTAAACTACAATGTCAAATGAAAAATTGACACATAAAGCATTAGATAATCTGTGAAGTGAGATTACTGATACACTTTTAGCTTTGTAATGTGTGTCATTTTGAAAATAAAACTAAAATCGATGGAAATGAGAGCTCACTTGGTGACTCATTTATAATGTATTTATCTATTTTAAAAAAGTTTTTAAATTGGACTTTGTTTACCTAGATAAAATTCAAATCTAGTATTGGCTATTTATCTTTATAAGCGCCCTTAAGAAGTAGGTAACTTATATATAAAAAAAAAAAACAAGAAAATCGTGATACATACTAAAACACATCGATTAAAAACTAGCGATCCTCTTCTAGCCGGTTTTTTTTGGCTTGGCACGTATGATATGATATTTATACTCGTAGTATACATGCAAAAACCTTTCTAGTTTGTCTCTCTTTCTATTAGTACAAACCGTATAAAATCCGCTCGGTGGTATAGATGAAGTTAACAGAGAATCATATTACAGAGTTAAACAGCGACTTTATTTTATAACTAGTTGGCGCCCGCGACTTCGTCCGCGTTGAAAAAGAAAAAAGTAGCCTATCTTGTGTCCTGTACGTCTAAATGTTTCTCTACCAAGTTTCATGAAAATCAGTTAATTCGTTTAAGAGTTATGGAGGAACATACATACATACATACTATATACAGAAAAAAAATCAAAAAATTGTCGATTTTGTTTCAGTATCATGTATAGAGCCTATAAACACGATATCTCTTAAAACAAAGTAAATTACTCCATGACCGACCCTAACAGATTTATTATTAGTATTGATGATATGTATGTATAGATATAACTAATTACATATGTGTCCAAACCCAAGCAATAAATAAAGGACTACTTACATTTGTATAGACAAAACAATCGCTCGCTTTTGCCTATTTTAACGCGTTGATTCTTTAAGGTGGTATCTTTATACCACCTTTTATTATACCACCTTTGATGGTATCTATAAAAGGAGTAACGATTCTCAAGCTATTTGACATTAAATAACATATATGTATTTATTTTAAAGTATCATTTGTACCAAGGAGTGATTAATTGCTTGTTGTAAGACAAGGGTCTAGTCTGAACTGACTAGAGTCATTAAGGCGACAGCTTTATGGTGCCAACTTCTTTGTTTCCCTCGTTACGATCATTCTAATGATTTTAAATACCCATTTAAATTTAAATTTAGGTGTGTAACAACATTACTTAGCTAGAACTTTGAATTAAATGTACTTGCATGCAGGATTCACTATTATGATAGAGACACAAAATGAACTTATAAACAAAGAAACATGAGAGCTTTTTTAAATTGTTGAAAATATTTGAAAAACACCCAAATACGACGTATGTTTGCAGCACAGCAAAATTGACTAAATTTAGTCTAATTTTTTGCAATTATATAATGTATTGATATATTCATATATTATTTAAGTTCATTACGAAAATGACTATCAACGAATTTCGCAATTTATTTCGCAGTTCGCAGCTACCGACCTCCCCCATAAATTTTTTCTAACAAGAATATTGAGATAGAGAGGAGAAAAATTAAAATTCTCCTGTAGCAGAGTCGAGACGCGATTTTTATTAAAGCAAAAAATTGCCGAAAAGAGGTCTGTGGGCTCTTTTCGTCATAGTACAAGGAACAACGGGAAGTGGTTTCGTAAGATTGTCCAATTAATCTTTGTTTTTGGTAAATTAAATGGTCGACATTTTTTGGATAAGATTAAGTTAATTATGATGGCAAATATCCTTTTTTTAACAATTATAGCTCCTCAAACACATTAAAGGTAAATCGAAAAGCAGCGATTCAATGGAAAAGTTCCAGGGAGCTGCTAGTTGATCTTTTTAATAAAAAATCTTTTATTAATAAAAAATATTATCTAAATAATTAAATGGCAACTCCAATCGTTGCCCTGTCAAATTCATATAAAAATACCACTATTTTCATACAAACCTTATCCTGAAAGATACGAACACAAAAAAGATATGGTTCTCAAGTGATGCTTCATCAAGTGCCACAAAAAAATAAATATAAATATCTTAAGAATTAGGTATAAATTTTTTATTTTTAAAATTTAATTCCTTTAATAATTTGCGTATAAAAAATTATAAATTATCTATCCTGTATGTGTATTTTCTCTAGAAACATAAAGATTTAAAAAAAAAATAGTAAGTATTAGCATTTTTCATTGCTAGGATATTTTAATTTTCAACAGTAGGTATAACATGTTTATAGAATTCACGCACTGCTCTCTGTGGCCGTTGTTGTGGTAGGCGGCCCTGCGGGTGGCTTTTATAAGGCGAACGATAAATCAAGGGTGGGGAAATATTTAAAAGCTTGCCGCACCAAGAATCCTTGATACAAGCCACTTGTGGCGACTCAAATCTTACCCCGAGAAAAGCCTTTTTTGTATTTTTGTGAGTACTTAATGATAATACAAGGTAATATTACGGTCGCCAGACAGGTTGACGGTCCCCTTGATGGTAGGTGACTCATCGCCTATAACACAAGCAATGCCACAGGTGCTGAAAGTGCGCTGCCGATCAAAGTGATATTTAGGATAAGGGATTAAGGATAGCTCTGGCATTCATTACTCACTCAGAGAAACACTTCATGCTTATATCACGGTGGTCTCCTGTAAAGAGACTGCCCAAATGACTGCAAAACGCAATAAGCCCTTCTACTACTTCCTACTTTTTATTTTA
Source organism: Synanthedon formicaeformis (assembly GCA_945859745.1). NCBI lineage: Eukaryota > Metazoa > Arthropoda > Insecta > Lepidoptera > Sesiidae > Synanthedon > Synanthedon formicaeformis. The sequence goes on along the minus strand of OX243955.1, from coordinate 1,458,786 downwards.
TGATTATGTTTCCGTATAGATAATGCATTACGAAGCTATGGTAGTAACAGATTTTTTTAAAAATATTTTCAATAAATAATATAAGATAAAATAATTCAATTTAACAATTTATTAATAATAATAAAGACAATAATATTATCACATAAGGGTTTAATAATTGTTATATTACAAGGAAGTTGTCTCTGAAGATAGTTGAAATCTAGAAGATGTAAGTGGAACTTAACATATCCTGTTGGCTGCTACATTATGGCTCGCTTCTTACTGCATGAAATACACCTTCACATTCTAATAACGTGGAAATTTTGAAGTGTATAAAAAATTAAATATTTCTTTTGATCATAGCATTAGGAAAGGGGACGCCTGCAGGATTATCCTGGACTCCTGCCGGCTAAAGACCCAACGACAAACGCGGCCGTACATAGGCGGTTTCGCGGGAACGTTATGACACGACATCCGCTACCGACCACGACTGTCCAGCTCGGGGAGGGCTACGCGTATACCGAGGCTCTCGGAAACTCGGCGTACCCCAAAGTGGAGGTACGCTGGCCATCACGGGAGACCTCACGACGGGCGGTAGTCATAGACCCAAGTCTCGTTTAAGGGGGATGGTGCGGACATAGGCCAGAAAAACGCAATGTGCCCTGCTACTACTTAAACTCAAATTTACACGAAGTTCTAAGGTTCTAAGTTCGAAGGTTCTATCTTTGTTGTAAATATTTTTTATCGTTCTTAAAGGCGATGTGTGTGTGCGTGTGGGTGTGTGTGTGTGTGTGTATGTGTAGGTGGGTGTGTGGGTGTGTGTGTGTTCCCTGTGGACTCCAAAGCCGCTGAACCGATTTTAATGAAACTTTCGGACAATCTTCAGATTAGTCCAGCGGGTAATCCTGTGAAGTTTGGTAGCGATCGGACGCGGGCGAAGCCGAGAGCGGATCGCTAGTAAAATATAAATATTGATGCAGATTCTCTTAAAATTTAATTTAAAAACACTACAATGGTTTCATACTGATCACTCTTGAAGCCAGTATATTGCCATTGGATTCAAGCAAATATGCACCTTGCGCAAGATACTCCTGAATTCATTTTACAGTGTTTTCATACCATCAATTTGTGTGCATAACATCGTTATGACTGCAAAAGGGACGAACTGTACCGTCACTAATGCGTTAAGTTGTTTTTAAAAATTTGTTTCTCGTTCTCTCCTAATTGTCTGATGGATATGGTCATATTTCAAAATTAAATTACTGAGGTTTACTTTCAGTGATTTATCATTGATAAATATATATTTTTTATTTTACAACAGTTAGGTACTACAATTACTGTTCAATAGTGGTTTAGGGACAAGATAATAATTAATTGGGAAATACAACAGCACAAGTGCTATTAATTATGACATCAATACAAAAAACTAGTTGGTGCCCGTGACTTCGTCCGCGTTCTCTATAGCCTTGAGCCTTTCTCGATAAATGGACTATCCCACACAAAAATAATTTTTCAATTCGAACCACCAGTTCCTGAGATTAACGCGTTCAACCAAACAAACAAACAAACAAACAAACTCTTCAGATTTATATAATAGTATAGATTATATCAGACCCTATGAGTACGTACTTTTTGCTACAAAATAAATGAGAAAGTGCCATTCTCCATTTCTAGTTTATCCATTATCAAGGACGACAACTTTTCTCCTAATATAAAGTGGACTGTCGGCCCGTCCGCTACTCTTTAACACAAAAATGATCGACACTAAATTTATTTCACGATTCCTATTGAATCGCTTCCTTGATTCGATTCCGAATCGGCGAACGGCTTAACGGGTTTGTTTTCGGATTTTTAATTAAATGGACACAGCGATCGCCCGCGGTTTAAATCCTTTGTTATTGACAATGCTGGAAGCGTTATTGGTAAAAACTGAGCCATTTCTATTCAAGTTGGGAACAATTAAATCCGAATGTATGGAGGGCAGTCGAACGAAATGTTACTGTCGATTATTATTTTACGTTCAATGACATTTAAAATTTTTGATTTAATTGCACGAATTCAACTTAATTCAAATTTAATTATTTTATTATATAACAAGCGATCTGCTTTCAGCCTCGAATGGATGCAATTGTTTTCTAAAAATTATGCACACAAACTTTCCATTAGAGAAAACCGTATCAAAATCCTTTGAGTGTTTTAAAAGAAGTTAAAAGAACCAAAAAACAGACAGATATTGAGACCTATTGCTATCTACTCTTCTAACCATCACCAGCTCCTTCAAGTTTTCTGGTTCTCTGCGGATTATGTGCTCAAAGTATCTAAGTACAATTTCTAATTGGTTATATGTTAGCATTCTCACTAATTTAAAAATAAAGCCATTAGTGGTTTCTTATCATCTATTGAATATCCAAAAGTTTACATGCTCTATGTAGAGACGCCCCAAGGCAGGAAGAAAACGCTGCAATTCCCGTACAGGGCTTCAATCAGCCGTTGCAGCCATAATCCAATGTACCCGTCCACCGTAACACCCATAAGCATATTTCCAATCAAACCGCACAGACGAATCGAGGTATACATTCTCGGTTCTTAATAAAATGCGTTGGTAAATTCTATGGTTGAAGGCAGCTTTGAAATATGTCTCAGAAAAAACTCAAGCGGCAATCACCCTTTTCTCAGTTAGGATTAAGTCCAATTTTGATTGATTCAAGTAGTCATGTAACTCCTTTGTGTGCGGAAAAGGAAAACATTGGATCGGAACGTATAGTAGGGAACGACTTACACTGGCGTATAAATAACGTTGCACAATAAACTCGAGCCAAATCAAGGAGCATTGTTGAAGGGAGCCTTGTTAGTTGTTCAGTGCGCGACCGCTGATTTTTTATTTGATATCTCAATAAACCCTTGTTTGGTAAGGGTTTGAAACCGGTTCGAACCGGCTGTTGAGATTTTTTCCGATGAATTTCTCCTATTGTCCAAGAGTGTTTGATTTATAAATTTATTAAGTTCTGTGTTGGGTTAGGTCGAGTTGTAAAAGTTTATTGGTGGCGGAGAATTTTGAATCGTCCCTTCAAGTTTTTGTGTATTCATCTGATTTACAGTACAATCTTAGAGTACCATTTCATTTATTGAACTTCAGAGGACGAGTCGTGATCTGAATGACAAAATTATTTGATTTAAAAGAAGTTAAATTAACTTTTTGCGTTGTACGAAGAATTCTTGAACAAACTGAATGCGTTCGTAAAATGCTGACAGATGTTTGTTATATTTTCAATTATTTAAAACTCGTCTGAAATGAGAATTTTTATTTAAATATCTATGTTAATTTAATATACATAGGTATTACCTATGTATGTAGAAAATTTCTTATATATTCTCATTAATATAATGTACGAAAGAAATGAAATAAAGTAATAATTATAAGAATAAAGGAAAAAAATAACTTTGCTCTCTGCTAGTGAAAGTCCCGGTCAAAATCGGTCCAGCCGTTTAGAACCGAAACAAACATAAAAACAGACAAGACAATCTTAAAAACTGTTTTCATTTTTGTACCGTTATATATATATGCCACGTTATAAAAATTAAGTAAAAATCAGTTATTTTCAACATTTTCGACACTTCAATTTTATTTATTACTCGTAGTTTGGATTTTCTATGCTTATCTAGGTATTATTTTTTTAAAAACCTACATAGAGTAAGTACCTACTTAGTTCTCCTCCTATACCAACACGAATCAAAAAATTCATAATATTTATGAGTCCTACAAAGGTCCTACAAGAAAGCAACAAATAGGACATACTTGCTGTGCTAACTATGCTAGTTTAAAACAACGACAAAGTACAGTAAACGCCCACTTTCGCCCGAACACATCTGATAATCGAGTGGTAGGCGTGTTAGATAAATAACTGTAATAGAAATTTCACTCACGTAGGCGCCGGCGTCCTTTGCTAGTGCAACTGAAGCTATAGGGACCATGGAGAGAGGAAAATAAGGATGTGGTAGTTTATATATATGAGTATTATATATACTATAATATACTAGAGATAGTATATATATTATATATACTAGAGAGTATTAGGAAAATATATGAGTATTATAACGCCAGACATCTTTACCGCTGTGACGACGGTGGCGCTGCCATGGCAACACCTTAGTCAATATCTCGAGGAAGTTTACTTTTACGTGAAAGAGTAACAAACATATATATACATCCATAATCCATCCTCATAATTGTAGGACTACGAGTATTAGTACTTTTACACTGCTTGTGTGTCTATTTTCGACAGGAAAATTGGGTCTTCGGGTTTTCTATTTTTAAATCTATTTGTGTTATCTATTGTTTACTTAAATATAACCTAATTATCATCCGTACATTTCGATCCCGAATCCATATGCACATAACTTTTATATTATTTGCATCTTAAAATATTGCTCCAATTTATAATTTTTCGCATTATCTACCCCTAATGCTGTTAATACACATTTAAAACACTATTGTCGTCCGTCATATATTTATCTATATGCAGCCACTCTGTTGTGGGTAAACTACATTGCTCATTCCATTAAGGTATCAGCGGTAAATCTGTCGCGCTTACTTACAATATAAAAGTTAATGTAGTTTAATTGTTTTAATCTACCCATAATAAACACTTAATGTTTAAAATAAACCGTTAACGTATCCTTTTCTTTACTACTCGTGAACCGCCTTCCACACGATCGCTGATGGTTGTGCGAATAGATACCAAACATACTGCAGTTGAAGGTTACTGCACTATTCGAAAAACGACTAGCCGCAACATTCCATGCACTTATTCGCCTGCCACGTCACATGATGCATTTCTAATCTGAAGATTTCACGAGTAATAAATACCGAGAAGGATTAAGGAAGCACGTATGCTACCGACCTTGATATCGCAAAAGATAAGGACAAGTAAATTTTTGAGCATAGGAGTATCTACTGTTATTTATATGATTTAACTGATTCACAGTAAGAAAGCATATTGGCTGTTATTTCACGCTTGTGCCGCTGTCTTTTAGTCAACCTATTTTCACCAATACCTATACATAAATAAAGTTTAATTCATATTGATACAAATAAAGTAAAAATCCCAGTCATCGGTAGCACACACGTACAACCTTCGTGTTCATAATGAAGTAATACAGACACAAATCCCCTAACCCTAAATGACGAGGAACAACAAAAACTTAACCCTTTCCACGGCATCAAGATATGAACTTCTTCGCAGCACGCACTGCCATAAAAGTCATAACTCGAACGAACATATTACACCCCCTGTCACGTGTCTACATCTTTATTAACTTTATTTTAATAAATGGTAACATCTGATTTTTATACAATGGTATTTTTATTTTAAATATTTTTTTTTAGTATAATAAATAAACTAATATTGGCGCATTTAAAAGACAAGTTAAAATATTTATCACTTATTAAAAGTTTACAATTTTAAAATGTACAAATAAAAATATATGTAATAATATTTTTTAAAAATTACATTTCGCCAATCAAGAATTGGAATATGTTAAATACATTTAAATAAATTTAATATTAGCTAAAGCGCGGCAAAGCCCCTCCGATAAATAATGAAGTAGGAATTTCATTCTCATTCATTCGTACACAGCCAAAGGCATAATCTAGTCTGTTATAAATCACAACTCACTCTGCCACGAATTATTTAAATGCCATAATGACTCACGAGTAAAAGTTAAGGGGGCACCCTGTATTTATCACGCCGGACCCCAGGATTACGGGAAGGGTTAATAAATGCCGGTTGCGCGGAGCGCGGCCATTTTGTTTTTTATCAGCGTTCCAAATTCGAATTATGAACGGAGATTCGTCTTTGTGCTACGGGATTACTTTTTTAAATTGTAATGGAATGATCGATTGATTGTTCGAATTTAGAGTCTACTTTTTTATTAAGCAAGGGCCGGCTGTGTGGGCCGTTTATCCTAATTGTGCGGAGTCACTGTGAATATCAAAATTTAGTATTTTTGAAATGTGTGCCTTAGAAAGAATTTAAACTAGTCACACTTAATTATATTTATTTAAATTAGTTATACTTATTACACTTGAGTACCTACTATTATTTTATCTAAAGATTTAGCAATAGACATTATAACTTTTATATATTGTATAGCAAACAGGAATGGAAAATTAACATAGTACTTCTATACTAGACCGTACTATAATTATAAATGTGAAAGTAACTCTGTCTGTCTGTTACCTTTTCACGCCTTAACTACTTCGATCATCATGAAGCTTTCACAGACGTTGTCAGGGATACAGGAAAGGACATAGATACTTTGCACCCAGAAAAAAGTTCCTACGTTATGTCTGCTGTTACTTGAGAAGCTTATTTCCCCTAACTTTTATCGGGTTGTATGAACTAGGTGGCCCGCCCAAAGCCATCAACTAATTAAATCTAAAAGCTATATACATATATGATTTTAGTTCGCCTATGGAGAGAAACCCGCGCAGAGTTCTTGCCACTATCTAATGGTTATTCAATATTCTAACATGGAACGATATAAAGATATAAAATGGAATAGTTTCTTTAAAAAGTTAATAATGTTTTAGAATAATGCGATTTCCATCTTCCTATTAGTACTTTAATAATCGCACATTATTTGTCGGCATTGGTTTCCGCACAAAAACTGGTGGAATTGGCGTCGTGGGCGGAGTCGCCCATTTGTTACAATTTGTTTGACCGTTTGGGCCGGATGCGGGCCAGCCTTTAGAGACTCATGCTTTATTTCTCTGCCAAAGATTCTGGTTGACTTATTCGTGTTTTTTTATGAAAAAAAAAAAAAATAGTACCTCATTATTTTTAATATGGTGCATGATAAGGGCTTGAAGCCTCAGTGACTGTGAATTGAATTTCTGCCAAAACATTCCATTAAGCGCCTCTTTCACCAACTACAAGTAAAGTGTTGATTAGTTACTTTTAGAAATCATTTTCTGTTTTATTGAATTATGCACTCGGTTTACTGCATCATTCAATAGGCGATTTTTTTTTATTATTTTCTATTTAATGTTTGGGACGTTTACCGTACAAACAAAGGTATATCAGCTAAATTATTCCTGATGACAGGTGACTTTAAGTGACGGTTTATCCTACTTGACGTTGGTGAAAGAGGCGCTTAGCGAAATAGTTAAATTATTGGAGTTTACTCCTTAAGAATCGATTTTCACATAATATATTAAGTATGAAAATTTATGGGAGTAAAATAAAAATTATCACACGGTATGAGTTACGTTCTTTTTTCGAATATTTTAGAATATCTATGAAGTTTCAGAGATATTGTAATTATGTATCATAATTATTATCTATTTTATAATCGTTCGTAAGGATACTCCAGTCATGCGTCTAAGCTGACACACACTTTTTTTTCATACATATAAATGATCTATAATCATAATATAAGTACCTATAATAATCATAATATTTTCAATGTGTCGTTATAATAACATAACAATTATTTATTTACAGACTTGTAAAATTAATTGATGGTATTTCTACTTGCGACAACTTAAAATCACTATCATTGAATCTATTTCACTGCAATTATAGTGAACACTAAAATAAGTTACGGCAGGTAATTAACATCTTTAGCCCCGCGGCGATATTAAGGGTCCAAGGGCCGGGACGTGCCCACACTACCGTGTCCAAGTGTGTAAGGACGAATGCACACAAAGACGATTAAATATATAATGATATATTGTGGTTTGCGACATCAAACGGCCCGCAATTTTTTCTAGTCAGTTGGTAATAAGCGATTTCCTTTTGCTATGTAAGTATTCTTTTGAATGACTGTCGGACGTTCTTAAATACTTTTGTGTTGCATAAAATTGCATAAAAACTCATAATTATATGGATTGATTTAATTTTTTTTTTTTTGAAAAAATACATTTTGAAGAAATTTTGGGTTCAGCAATTAGCTGGTGCTCGCGACATTGTCTGCGTGGAATTAGATTAGTATGTACTTCTAATAAACTATTTTTTTCACCAAGCAAAATTCTACAGACACTCGTAGTTTTATAATTAATCTAATTAATAATTAAATAATTAATAACTAATCGGTTCCCCATAAACAATCTCATACCTTGTATCACAAACTTCAAGTTTCATTTTCTCTACAAAAATAGACAATTATTTATTTCTCCGAAGTCCCATCGATATACAAAATATCATCATTTGTTAAACACATGCAGGTTTTATTATCACTTGTGTTTTTAAGTTGTAGTACCAGGGCACACTGCACCACCTCTATAAAAATCACCATCGTGAAATAAAAGCATGTGTGCTGTTGTGTTTCGGTGAATGAGTAAGGTGTGCCAGAGCCCATGTAGAAATTAGTGGAAACCCAACGGCAACTGGGATGGAGTTAAATTAGAGAGGGCTGATGGTCTTCAAACGCCTGAGAATAAAATTTTCATAAATTATAACGAAGAACCATCCCGATCACACCAGATTTCAAACTATACAAAAACGGATCAAAATAGGTTCATCGGTTTGAGAGTTCCACGTATCCACAAACACAAAGACATATACGTCAAACTTATAAAGCACGAGGTGTTTTGCGTAGGGCGTCGGGGTTTAAAAATCAAATGACAAAGCTTTCTATTTCTGTGAATTACTTAGACCCAAAGACATATACGTCAAACTTATAAAACACGAGATGTTTGCGTAGGGCGTCGGGGTTTAAAAATCAAATGACAAAGCATTCTATTTCTGTGAATTACTTAGACCCAAAGACATATACGTCAAACTTATAAAACATGAGGTGATTTGCGTAGGGCGTAGGGGTTTAAAAATCAAATGACAAAGCATTCTATTTCTGTGAATTACTTAGACCCAAAGACATATACGTCAAACTTATAAAACACGAGGTGTTTTGCGTAGGGCGTAGGGGTTTAAAAATCAAATGACAAAGCATTCTATTTCTGTGAATTACTTAGACCCAAAGACATATACGTCCAACTTATGAAACACGAGGTGTTTTGCGTAGGGCGTCGGGGTTTAAAAATCAAATGACAAAGCATTCTATTTCTGTGAATTACTTACTTTGTTTTATGTACCTACACAATGGCACATTACTTAATTTGAACTTCAATTCACTGTTACGGTAACTTTGAAAAGGAAACTTTTCAGACTTTACTTTACGTTGAGTTTGAGTGAGGTGTACAGGATTTCATTCGTGCCAAGTTCAATATTTAGTGTTTAGTTTTTGGCCATAACGTTAATATACCTAAATGACAAGCTGCCACTTCGTCCGCGTTGAAAAATAAAAGATATTAGGTATGTACAAAATATGTACAGCAATGAAGTAATTAATTTTAATTACTCACATAATTACATGTTAGCTTTTATTTGCATGAATACAAATAATTTACTGACTAAAGTGAATAAAAGTGTTATTATTTACCAAACGTAAAAATATTTTCAATGAATATATGAATTCAGACTAACAGTGAATAATACACAAATATATTATTACAGCTATATGTATATTATAATGATATTATGATAATTATTGGGCTTGCAACAATTAAGTTTGATTGCTCTATTAAATCAGTAATCAATACTAATAATAAATCTGTAAGGGTTGGTCATGGAGTAAGTTACTTTGTTTTCAGAGATATCGTGTTTATAGGTTCTATACATGATACTGAAACTAAATTGACCATTTTTACAATTTTTTTCTGTATGTTAAAGTTCGCCGTTAAATTAGTCCTAAATTTTTAATGAAGTATTAATAAATATTTTAATTAAAGCAAGCGTACTTTACTTAACGTTATTTGACGGTTATAACGCAGCCATGGCTGCCGTATATAAGTTTTTCGATACTCAAGAAAAAAAGCTTCTTTTATGAAGGAATAAAAATTGAAAAACCTTACCTAAAATGCATCGAAGGATAAGGATTTTCAAAATAAAAAAAAAATAGCCTCTATTCATGTTTACCTACAACAAGTAGGTTTTTTGACTGATACTTTTTTTATTAACAACACAAAATGGCACAAATTTGTGTTCCAATATAATAAATACATATCTTCAAAATAACTGCAAAAAAATATTATTTGCAATAAATTGCCTCCTAAATGATTAACAGCCGCAAACGAAATGATAATAACTCATTATATTATTTTCTCCCCCTTTACTGTACTCCTCTTGTTCAATATATCACGTTCGTTTCGTGATCGGAAATAAAAGGTACAATTTGCGGTCGCGTCATTTTCAAACGAGCCATCTGCGTATACGCACCTGCCGGTATCGGAAAATAATGCAACTAAAGTAGGAATGATTTATTCCATAATTGACTTACCGACATACTATAGCCCGTCTTGACTATAGCATTGAAAACTAAATTTAAAAAAAAGTCTTAAAAAATATACGGGCTATAATTTATTCATTCTTAGCGCCTCTTTCTCAAACGTCAAGTAGGCCAAACTGTCATTTAAAGTCACCGGTAACCGGGGATAATGGAGATGATATACCTTTGTTTGTACGGTAATCGTCCCAAACATTAAATAGAAAATAATAAAAAAAAATCGGCTATCGAATGATGCAGTAAACTGAGTGCATAATTCAATATAACAGAAAATGATTTCTAAAAGTAACTAATCAGCACTTTACATGTAGTTTGTGAAAGAGGCCCTTATTTTTATTATTCATATATTTTTCTCAAGCGTCTAATTTTAATTTAATTTTTGATGATTCGTTAGGATTTTTTTTTAATGTAAGGTGTTATCCTCGTTATCCTGTATCCTGTATCCTAACAAGTTTCGCTAAATTCAAACCCACTAAGCACATCGTCTCTGTAGTTCTGATTAGTTTATAAGCTTTTTATAAATCTGTTAAAGCTTTGAGCCTGATGAGTTATTAGTATTTTTTTCATATAAATAATACTTAAAAATACAAAAGTAATATAATGATCGTATCCGCTACGGTCAGCGGTCAGAAAAACCCTCGATAGAATTGTGAAAGATGTATAAAACAAAAAAAGTGGCTCAGAACGTCTGTCAGAGCTTGTAGACTTTAATTTAATTAATTAAATGTACGTATATTGCTTTATTCCTTGTATCCGCAAGAGGAAAGGGTATTTTAATTTGTTGGAGAATTGAAATGTTAATTACAAAGTTTTTACATTTTCTAGCTACAGAGTAGATCTTCTTTTAAACTAGCTACATTTTTTGGATTATATTTTTGTTAAATAAATTAAATATTGTAAATGTTAAATTTTAAGTTTGTTTGTTGAACATAAGTTTACATTTGTTTTCTTTTTTGGTGTTATATAAATGTAAATATATATATATATATTTTATGATTCTGTAGGCCTATTTGTATATAATCTATAATATATTTTTATAAATTTATGGCTGTATGTAATCTTAATGAATAAATAAATTTTCCTCACACAAGGTAATTGAAAAAAATAATAGTTGAAATTATAACCGCGAACTACTTGCCCTGCAACTTCTTACCAGATCCAGACAAGTGCCAACTAAAGTATTTAGTCAAAAGTCATATCTGTTCCAAAGGACGTGGTCTTTGCGACCAAATAGATATATTTAAGATGCCTCCAAGTAGGTCTGTGCACGTGTGTTGAATAAGGTGTAACATCTAGGGACTGTGTTGGTGCATTTAATATCACTAGATAAAGTTGAATTACACCATACCTGCTGACTTGTAACGTCAGAAAAATAATATAAAAAATATTTTTTTTAAATAAAATACCTTATAAATTTATATTATATATCTAAATTAGGTATATTTATCTTCGCGAGTCAGAAAAATTGCTCCACACAGCCAAGACAAACTTCTTCCAAATTTACACTTCTCTTCTGTCCAGTGTGTGACTGCTGAATGCAGTGTGCCTAGATTTTTTATTATAAAAACACCCTATTTTAATTTCGTTATTACATTAATATAACATAATACTTATTATAAACGTAGGGTCGTCATTTTATATTAACTACTGAAATTCTTTTAATTAAAAAAAAATATTAACGACAAATGATTTCTTTGAGGACTGTACAGTAAAATCAAGCTCTTTCGATTCAATGCAGCTCTTTTAGCAGTATTTTAAATTAGTTTTAACAATTGATTTATTTTACCTCTCTGCTTAGAAATTTTGCCATTTCATAAATCATTATAATCTAAATTTATGACTCATACTAATACTTCCTATTGCACCCACAGAAAACAAAATAGGTGACTTTTTTACTATTCGTAAATATCATGTTATCGCATTTTCAGGATCCGTAAATTTATAAAACCATATTATTAATACATTAACATTTGCAAATTTTATATATGGAATAGGTAATGTACGGGCAACCGCACAAAGTTATTTATGTGAGTCAAATCAATTTCAGTTTCCAATTATACAAGTCATAAATATCAGTTGTTACGTACATAATATATAAGCATATTTTGCACTCAACGATACCACTCACGAGGTAGGTTCAATGGGTTCATATAGAACCTCCACCTATCTTTCTTTGCAAAAACATTGCAGATACTAACATATAAAAAGTAAGTTCAAAAAGTAAGTATGGATAGGTGGAAGGGGCGAAAAATCACACACTAAAAAGTATGAAACAAGAAAATATTCTCACTTGAAACTGTTCACAATATAGAGCCGTGATCATAAATCACAGTGAAATAAACCCATATAACAATTACTTAATTATTGCTTGAATAATTGCTTGAATAATCAATCATCATCATATATTTTAATAGACTAAGCGCCTCTTTCACCAACGTCAGGTAGGTTAAACCGTCACTTAAAGTTACCTGTCACCGGGAATAATTTAGCTAATATCTTTATTTGTACGGTAAACGTCCCAAACATTAAATAGAAAATAATAAAAAAAAAATCGGCTATCGAATGATGCAGTAAACCAAGTGCATAATTCAATATAACAGAAAATTATTTCTAAAAGTAACTAATCAACACTTTACATGTAGTTTGTGAAAGAGGCCCTAAATAGGAAAGATATATAATGAGATTAAAGAAATTCCCGTTGTTTATTACGAAGCCGAAGACAATTCCATAAAGCACTCATTTATCACAAAAGACAACCCATTCGTTTAATAAGCTTGCGACGTTTAACACTGGCTGGTTCTAATCTCGGGTTACAACGCCATTTAAATTTTAAATTTGCGGCACAAACTCTAGGGAAATGATAATTCTGTTCTGTTTACATTCGTGAAATCGGTTTCGTTATTATTTTTTTTAAGTAATTGAGTGCATTGACAAGAATACGTTATCAATGTATGTACTAAATATTTCGTTGTATTAATTTTTTGTCAATTTGATATAGCTTGAGAGGAATATATAGGTATTTCTTTTAACAAATATTGGTAGGGTGGCGGATCTAAGAAAAAAAATTTTTGGAATGCTCTGTAAACCCTGTTAATAGTTAATAGAGACCACGGGCCCTACTATCAACTTTTAAAAGACGATTCAGAGCAGTTTAATTTGGGTTCCTAAACAAAATCGCTTTCATACAAAAGCGAAGTTGATGGTACGAAATAGCAAATGCAATCCAGTTTAGGTCCAAAATTAAATCGTATTAAGAGTTGATAGTAGGGCCCCAGATAAGGATAAGCGGATAAGGAACACGCATTCATACATTGGATTCAACTCACAGTCTGCAAAGTGACTTACTTGTGACATCCGAAAATGGAGAAATATTTGAAACTACCTACAGTTATGTTTCAAATTAAATTTGAAGTAGGTTTTGTCAAAAGTAATTTTTCATTGTATTACGTATTCCGCGAGCGTGCCATAGAGTGGGAGATAACAGCTCACATTCGCGAAGACCACAGATAGGGACGTACCATAAATTGTAGCTCAGCAATAAAATTATAATTTTCATTGTTCACTACGTGACCTCATCACATTTTGTTTTAAAACTGCACAAAAATTTATTGCAACCGGAACCGCTTAGTACTAACAAAATCTAGTACACTGAATAATTCAGTCCCCAAGGACTAAACACACCAATTATCTGGCCCTAAAAATTGTGCTATGGATAACCATACTTAGGTACAACAACGGATAGGGAACGAAACTCTCCATGCCCAAACCAGTCAACATTAAATGGTTCATTTCCAAAATTTCCCCTAAGGCAAACACCTTAACCAATAATTGAAGTCTAAATAACAAAATAAATGCTCAAAATCCACTTAGCTAACTTACTCCATGACCAACCCTTACAGATTTATTATTAGTATTGATGATTAAAGAGGAATTCTATTTACATGACGCACTCCAATATGATAGGTACAAATATTATATTTAAAACTAAATGTATATCCATTGAAAATGATTAAATTTGGAATGAAAACCGCAATATACGTATGAGGATTTGTTAAATTAATACCCGATACAATTATGGACAAATACGTTTTTTGCTCGTTAAATATAATTGAATTTCGTATTCAATATAATAAGATTATACTCAAATGAAGTGCGCGTTGTTTAAATTTGGAACAATTATATCGTATTACATTTCTTTGCATATTTATTATTAAAAGTATTTAGGCCTATAAGGGCCTCTTTCACCAACTACAAGTAAAGTGTTGATTAGTTACTTTTAGAAATAATTAGATGTTTTATTAAACTATGCACTCGGTTTAGTGCATTAATGGTCTTTTTAATGTTTGGGACTTTTACCGTACAAACAAAGGTATATCAGTTAAATTATTCCTGATGACAGGTGACTTTGAATGACGGTTAGCCTACTTGACAGATGGTGAAAGAATCCCTAAGAGAAGTAAATTGGTATTTTTATTTGGTCGTAGCATTGTTCGTACTTAACGAATTAATTTATTAATTAATTTTATTATCAGAAAACCACTCTATCAGTGGTTTTTTAGTTTTTTAGTTTATTATTAGTATTTTAAAATATAAACAAATCTATAGTTATTTATTAAATATCACTGATTTAATATCTACTTACAAATTCAAAGCTAAATTTTACTTGTAGGTACACACCCCTATACAAACTATTATTTGAGTTTATGTCAGTTTAGAACAAGTTTACGGAGTAAGGGCCAGCTTACACTACGCAAATAGAGCGGTGCCCACGGGGGCTATTCATCACGGAAAACATGGCGGGCGGTTAGGGCGAGTTCACACTGAGACATTTTCAAGACTTGTATTTTCAAGAGTACGACTTCAAAACTTGTAGGAATTTAACAATACTGAATAGAGATTTGACATATCGCTGCTTAAAAACTAAAGGGCCACAAATCAAAATTACACTTTTTACTGGAGAGCTATTTTTTTTTGGTCTATTTTTTTTATTAGATATAAATCAAATATATGCATAATTATTATACATAGTTAGAAGCGTATTTTTAAGTATCATTAAATGTTTTAAGTACTTTTATAATGAACTGAATACTAGAAGAGATATAAGCGTATAAGTTACTTTTGAATATATAAAAATGATCAAAATATACTAAATATGGAATAAAACAACCATAAGCCTTTTTGCAACATACAATATGAAGGAGTGTGACTGTATTTTTGCAATAAAAACATAAAAAAATAAAAACATAAAAATTGCAATAAAAAAACAAAAATAAAAAATTTTGGATTTTTTTTTGTTTTTTGGCCCTTTAGTTTTTAAGCAGCGATATCTACATGTAATTTTGGGGTGACGTGTTGATAAATATTACTATTTTTATTAATTCGCTGCTTCAAAACAAGTTTTTTCACCGTAACATGCGGAAATTTTGGCCTTGCTCTCGTATGACTGACCTGACAATGGTAGATAGTAAAGTATAGGGAAGCACAATGTCTGAATTGTGAATGTCTTTATATAGTATAGTAAAACGAAATAGTAGACAAAGTTGTTTTTAATAATAATACATTTACGTATATTCTTAAAAGTTGTTCTAGAAATGTATTACCTACTATTTCTAACAATACGTGTTTTTACACGTATTGTTAGAAATACATTGTGAAAATATAAAGATCATATCAGGTTGAATTTTATACAAGAGTTCTAAGAATTTTTATTTAAATATTTGACTATTTTTTAGGGTGTCACACCAAAAAGAACTGTATATAATTTGATAGAAGTCAAAAAAAGAGAAAAACACAAACACAACATAATTAAGTTGAACACTTCTACAATTCTATCTTTTGTCGTATTAAATTTATAAAGTGGCTAGTTACATAAAATTAGGCTTATCTTATAGAAAGAAAGTTATTTGTGGTTAATCTTATTCCAAGATAAGATTAAATAGATCATATTCTTTAAGAGAAAATTGCAACCGTGCGAAACCAGGGGCGCGGCGAAAGTTAGATTACAACAATAAATGAAGAAGTTTATTGGTATTTCTGGAATAGCATGTGAAGTATATGTTTTAATACCCATCAAATCTCAAATTGTCTGGATGTGTCCAGAACGCAATTTGACAGCTAGGATCAAGCTAGGACCATTAACTTTATGGTAATAATAAAAAACTAATAGAACCAATCCAGGATTTAACTAGGTAGTTTTATATAAGATTCAAATTTGCTAAGGTATATGATTACATTAGGATTATTATATACAAACACCAAAATAATGCTTTTCTACGTGAAATTTAAGGCAATTTTGTGGAGAAAAAAATATTTTGTATTTTTACCATAATCCTCAATCGCGTTATAGAAAATATACAATAGTCAGCTAAATAAACCTAGTAGACTGAAAAGGATTAAAGAAATATGAATACAAACATGGGCCTAACACTAGCAGAGATTAAAATTATTAGAATCATTTTCATAGTGTATTCATACTAATAATGAAATCCAATTGAGTACACAATAAATTTTCTTAGATGACTTCAAGTGTGTTAACACATTAAACCCTTTTTAAGCTTTTTTTAGTCCTTTGTAATTGATAGTGTGAGTCTAGACTTCATTATTGATTTTTTTTATTGTTATTTCACGAGCTTATGTAAGTTCTATCCAGTTTCTGAGTAAAATCTCGATGTGTACCTAGTGATAGACCATATGAGTCAAAAACTAGAAGTGGTAGATGGAGATGTGAATCCTACAAATAATTTTCTCACTTTATAATATTAGTAAGTCTAAGATAAGAGCGAAAATTTGTGAGGAGGTTGTTTGTTCCTCTGTTACTCAAAGACTACGGAACAAATTTCATTGAAACTTTACTATAATATAGTCAATATAATACACATAGGTTATAATCTATAAAAAAGGTACACGGGCGATGCCGTGGGCGAAAGCTAGTCGGTTATAAAACCATCACTCTTAACTCACTGCAGATTGGCATAATTTTTTGTCTTAAAATTTTTCAAATTCAAAGTTCTATTGAGTTGCACTAAACATATTTTTTTGCATTTTCCATAAAACGAAATAACTATAAAACTATACATACTCAGACAAACAAATATGAAAATAATTAAAATTAAAAAAAAAAAAAAAACTTTAAAATCGATATGACTATACGATCAGGATTTGAACCGGTGTCTGACGCGGTGGTAGAACAGCTTTTCTACCTAGCCTTCTTTCACCATTCGAATAATAAAAGTAGACAGGATTTTTAATATTACAGAGAAATACTAAAGCCCGACACAGTCCCTCGCCGAGACACCGAAATATTTGTAGTCGTTATTCATTAACCGTCTTTATGGGTGTCGTAAACCGGCGAGATCGGCACTAGAAGTCTTAAGGGCGACAACTACAAAGTAGCGCGTCTACAATAATATTACAAAGTGTTATTTCACACTAAACATTAAAAACAGTATAGCCAATAAACGCACACACGTTTTATTAACATTTTTATTATTAGATTGTTTTTCGATTCGTCTTAATTTTTTGTTTGTTGCACGCCTAAAATTAAATGCTTTGTGGCCTTAATCCAATATATGTACTTACTAATTATTTGAGATTTGTTTTTTTTTTTTTTTTGTTATTTTTAGTCAGGTTTGTTTAAATTTATTTTATACTAGCTGGCGCCCGCGACATTGTCCGCGTTGAAAAAGAAAAAAGTAGCCTTTCCTGTGTGCCGTACGTCTAAATGTTTATCTACCAAGTTTCATGAAAATCAATTGATTCGTTTAGGAGTTATAGAGGAACATACATACATACATGTATGATATGTATGATACATACAGAAAAAAAATCCAAAAATCGTTAATTTAGATTCAGTATCATATAAAGAGCCTATAAACACGATATTTCTGAAAACAAAGTAACTTACTCCATGGCCAACCCTTACAGATTTATTATTAGTATTAATTAATTAATTAATAATAATTATTAGATAATTTTCACAATGTCACATCTTAAACTATTTGTATTGCCAATACTTTGGCACTACAGAAAATCATTGTAAAATAACCGTATGTGTGCTGTTGTGTTTCGGGGAGTGAGTAAGGGATGGCACAGCCTTTCGTTATCCCTTATCCTTAAGTGTTTGCGTGAAAATAGTAATATTTATATAATATAAATTAATCCTTACTATAATATTAAAAATGTTAATGTGAGCTTGTTTGTTTGTTTGTTTGTTACGCTTTCGATGACCATGAAATTTCGTTGTCTGGGACACCAGAAAGGACATAGGGTACCTTTCATCGTTCAACGCGAAGTCGCGGGTGCCCGCTAGTTTTATATAAATACGATTTCATTTTATTTTGTTATAATATAAATCTGAAAGTTGATTCGGGTGCAACCCATTGAACAAAGTTTAGTTGAAACTTTACACATAGACTAGTCTTGCTGTGGATTAACGGATAGAATAAATGTATCTCGCTAATACGTCCCGGTTGAGTAATACGCCAACTTCGAGGTTATTTTCATAACAAACTTCAGCGTTTACTTTTATTTACTTTTTACTTTTCAATATTTGCCGCAAACACAGCCGTGGGGGACAGTTAGTAATGCGTGCACAACTTGAAATTATAAAATCAAAATACTTTGGTGAGGAAAGATATTCAAGTGAGAACTAAGTACTTAGTAATAGACCTTATCTTGGATAATCTTTCGCTATTAGGACTCAAGCGTTGTTTCCATCAATCTTACAAAGAGTATTGAGATTGACTACTGTCAAATATATTGTACACCATAAACTTGTGACTCAAATGGCTCCTTCTACAATTGGTTCATTTAATGACCGTGTAAACTATGAACATAGGTACATATTTTACGAGCGCACCGTTATTTGATGAGCATAATTTGTAAAGTAATTAGTAATGTGATAATCTATCATGTTTTCAAGGTTTGGTTTTAATTTAGGTATGAATAAATATATATAATAATAATTAATATATTTAGGCATAACTAAAAAAAAATAATTGACGTCTTCTCGAGGAACATCAATGTTTATCAATCATATGTTCTCGTATATCAATCAATCAATATACAGGAGTATCAATCAATCATATATATTGAGGAATATCAATCAACATAAAATTGTTTCAACTGAACAATTTTATGTTGTTCAGAGGAATTCAAACTGGAACTGAAGTTATTTGCACGTATTTTTTTTAATTTCATTACTTAATAGAGGTGTTTTTAAAAGATTTCTTGAATTAAAAGTGCACTTAGTTATTTGAAGAGTACTCTACTATTTTTAATCAGCAGCAACTCTATACAGTTCTTTGTAAATTGGTTAAGCATTCAAAAGTCATCTTCCTCGTGTATAGCTCCTTAATGTACTTACTGATAAGCATCTGTTAGTGGTCGGCTGCTGTAAATAACGCAACAGGGCTCTTCGATTTTTTTCTACTATTCCCATCTGAAAGTATGGGATTAAAGAACAAAGTACTTGGAATGTATAGATGTGACAAAAAATATAAAAAAAATTATCTAAAGTAGTTAGTATATTTAAAGCTGAAGAGTGTGTTTGTTTGGTTGTACGCGCAAATTTTAGGAACTACTGGTTCGAATTGAATTTTTTTTTGTATTGGATATTCCATTTATCGAGGAAGGCTTTAGATTAACGCTATTTATATTTCATAGTTATTAAGATTAACCCCATCTATTGTACAGTGGCAGAACTATTAAGACAAACAGCTTTGACACAACAAGTCGGCTACTCACCACGAGAGGGCGCGATAAGTGTTGGATATTCATTTATTAAGGAAGGCTTTAGGCTATATAACATTTTGAACGCGGACGAAGTCGCGGGTACCAGCTAGTATTTAATAAACCCACATGAATGTGTAATTGTGGCTCATAAATTTAGGAACGCGTCTGGTGTCAGTAGAGAAAACCTGAAATAACCGCATGTGTACTGTTGTTTTCGGTGAGTGAGTAAGCGATGCCAGAGTCCATTTTCTTATCCATTACGTCAGTGTAGCATTTCTGTCATCACGATCTACGTTCTGACATTCAGAATAGTTGTTATATTTGCTTGTATTTACCAATAGAACAATCACATGTAAATTCACAGCATTATACAGTCCATGATTTTTTAAAATCCTGTCTGCAAGATATTTAGCTCTATGAACAAGCAGCCCCTTTATTGTGTACATATCTGTATCGGACACGCATTAAGAGATTTAACACGGCTTCATGTTAAAGATAGTACGATTAATATTAAACCTCATTATAGAAATATTTTCTAATTGGTTGTATTGTTAATTACATGATTATTTCTTGTAATTTGAGATGAGATGAAATTTGAAGTAGAATGTCAGTAAAGGTTCAAAAAATTATCAAGAATAATTAAAGAGGTATAGGGATAGTTTATTTTTTTAATGGTTACAGAACTTTATTTAATAAGAGGAAGGGCAGGCGTTTCTGTGTTGCTTGTGATATAGGCGACTGTGGCCATTGTCGGGTCTTCTCCCTTTTATTCTTAAAAAAATATAGTATTTTTTAGTGTTTTTTCGATAATACATACTAGTGTTTGCCCACTGGACGTAACTCGACCATGGCGCTGCCGAACACTGTCGATATATTAAAAAATATTTTTTTTTATTGTCTATATTCTATGAGATGACAGAGATGACTAAGAAAATTTCTGGTAAGTACTCATGTTTTCTATTTCTATGAAGATTATGTGAATGTACATAAATACGTAGATTCATCCAAAGACTTTATAAGTATTTATAATATTGGTAGTTTAGATCAGTGGATTCATCGGAGCAATGAGTGGTTGACATAGCCTAAAGAATCTGTCAATACCTCTAGAATAGATCTGTGTTACAGCAAATTGGCGTTTAAATAGACGAGTCTTGTACAGCGAACTTGAAGAGATATATTATTTCGATGGTCTTGTATAGAGACCAAAGATTTAAATCGAGAGATGCGGCATTACTAGCGAAAGTGTGTTACAAAATACAACATACATTATACTAGAGACAAAAGTATAAAATACATATACCTTTGTCTAAACACACTTTTAAACACAGATAACACATTCCTTACTTCAAACGTGACTGTGACGATAGCGACGCTCTCAACAAGCGACCGTCACTCACTGTAGCTGGCGTGCAACTGTAGTTGGGTTGAGCGCCTGCGCCCATTGTTAAGAATTTTCGGTTTTAGTTTTAGTATGGCGCGAGGAGATTACGCCGCATCTTTCGATTTAAATCTTTGATAGAGACCAAGGTTAAAGCACCCTGTGGGATTACTATCTACTCGAAGATGTTCGATGACTTCAAGTGAGCTTTTGGTAGTGAATGCACGCTTTTGTATACAACCATGATTCTATACTGTAGAAGTTACATATAAAGTGAGTTTAACAACGAAAACTTAGAATACTAAAAATTAATGTATAATATACACTACATTTGTGATAGCTAATGAATAAATTATAATTATCATTTAATCCCCCATTAATGAACGAACATAAAACCTTAATTATTATTCATTCTAACACTTCCCGCTTCGTTTCTGTTTAATTTGTTCATTTCTCACGTGTATCTAAATTATCAAGTTTATAGACAGACATGCGATGATAAAACACACAAATCTATCAATATTCCAACTCCCGTTGCATTAAAAATAAACACTTGAATGGTTAATAATAATTATACCAACGTTAGATAGGACGCCTCCTTCCGTAGACAAGTTACATGACTTATTATGACGTTAAGCTTAGTGTAGAATTATGAATTAAAAAGTGCTATTAATACTTTGTTGAAAAAACTTTTTTACAAATATTTTATGAAATTACTAAATTATTGTTGTATGCATTGTACTATCGCGGTCAATGGAGCAGACCCACTTTTCATACAAATTTGTCTTACGTTGAATTGAGGTTGTCATAGTAACGTAAATGTTATAATACGAAATACGAGTAGGTATTTGAAGTAGGAACAAAGATAAATACAAAATGTGCACACGAAATTGTCCCTTGACCGCGATAGTACCTACCATAAATCCATTTTAAAAAGTATGATTTCATAGTCAGAATATGTTAAAATTAATATATTATATTCAACTCAAAGTATTATAAGAGAAAAGTCAATACTAATAATAAATCTGTAAGTGTATGTATGTTCCTCCATAACTCTTAAACGAATTAACTGATTTTAATGAAACTTGGTAGGTAAACATTTAGACGTACAGGACACAGGATAGGCTACATTTTTCTTTTTCAACGCGAACGAAGTCGCGGGCGCCAGCTAGTACAATATATGTGAAGTAAGAAAAATATTTATTTTACGAAAAATGGCCTCCATTGCCGACCTGATGCTTGATGGTAATGGCTACCGTCACCTAAGGACAAGAAAAATCCAGGGGAAAGTTGTCGCAAGTTTGCCTGCTCGCGCGATAAAGCTTCTGAGTCACTTAAGTAATGCAGATCAACGGTGGTAAAAAACGCAGTACAATAAACAGTCTGTAGAACACACATAAAATATGTTAGGTACATAGGTATTTCTCTTATTCTAACGGCTGTTATTTTCATTTTACTAGAAAGTACAGGTTGAAAAAAATATCTAGCTCTTTTATCCATGCTAATATTCTGAATGTGAAAGTAACTGTCCGTTAGCTGACCTAAACTTAATCACCTGATCATCATGAAATTTTGCATACACGCTTTCGTCAGGGATACAGAAAAGGACATTTCATACAGAAAAAAAAGTATCGTTTCCGAGGAATCATGTAAAAATAAGAATAAAATGCCTGACAAAAGTATAATAGCAATTAAAATAACAGGTGTTATATTTATTATATGTTTTGTCAGGGTTTTATCTTTAATTTTTTTTACGCGGACGATGTCGCGGGCACCGGCTAGTAATATCATAAATATAAGATACAATGAAAGGGAAACGACTGTATTTTATTGTTGGGCCGATGTATTCCAAGCTTTAATTAGCGAGGCAGAGTATCTCTGCTATTTGTCGGCGTCTAATTTGAGTCGCTGACAACTAGCTAGTGCGGTGACAGAACGACTGCTATAACTGTCGACTTGGCAACTTTCCAAATTATTATGAGCCCTTTAGTCATTATTTATTTACTTTTCACTGAACATTATCGTTATTGCAGACTATTAGCATTAGTATTGACTATAATAAATTAGTATACATACTTAAATTTAACTCATATATTAACTTTTATGCGTATAAATTGTTACTCTTATAACTTTGACAATGACATATTATTGTTATAAGTGTTAAATAGAAATTGCTCCATAATTATATGTATTTTAATCTTAGCGCCTCTTTCACAAACGTCAAGTAGGCCAAACTGTCATTTAAAGTCACCGGTAACCGGGGATAATGGAGCTGATATACCTTTGTTCGTACGGTAAACGTCCCAAACATTAAATAGAAAATAATTATAAAAAAATCGGCTATCGAATGATGCAGTAAACCGAGTGCATAATTCAATATAACAGAAAATGATTTCTAAAAGTAACTAATCTACACTTTACATGTAGTTTTTGAAAGTCAACCTCCAAAACCAATTTCAAATTTTTTCGTGATGATTATAATTTATTCCAGGTTGAAATTATAATTCAAAGTTATAATTTAAAAAATCTTAATATGGAAAGGAAAAATATGTTTTTCAAAATCAGATAGATTACATTACGTCTGAAATCACGCAGTAAAAGTGAAAAGTAAAAGCAGGTACTAGGCTTTCTTATAATAAAGAGACCATTCAGGATAGAGGGACAAGATTCACATCCCTTACTGCTAAAATAGAATATTGCGATTGTTTCATGGTTG
The DNA here is from genome assembly GCA_945859745.1 of Synanthedon formicaeformis. Taxonomy (NCBI): domain Eukaryota; kingdom Metazoa; phylum Arthropoda; class Insecta; order Lepidoptera; family Sesiidae; genus Synanthedon; species Synanthedon formicaeformis. The sequence goes on along the minus strand of OX243955.1, from coordinate 1,434,637 downwards.
TTTTGGTGTGTGGTTACACTGGTTACTGCCATCAGACGCCACTGTTTATTTAGCTCATGACAGTAGTTTATGTGGCCTTACCGATTTTTCTAACCAGCGCAGCAATGCTTAATTAACGCCACGTGTGAACGGATAGACACGTGATACATTCATAAGTGTGTTATATTTTTAATTTATTATACATGTAACTGTTTATTTTCGTATTTTGCCGCCTCCAACGAATTTATCAAGCGATTTACTCAAAAGGGCTGTCTTGACGTCTTGATTGAATTTCATATTTTAACAATTTAATTACAAATAATCGTGGTCTTTTTCTAAGTGACGTAGGTACGATACATTTTTACCTCCTTCTATTTCAATAAACCTTATGTAATATTTTAAATAACACTCATAGTCCCAAACACGTAAGAGGAATTTTATTAAGGGCCTCTATCACGAACTAAAAGTAAAGTGTTGATTAGTTACTTTAAGAAATCATTTTCTGTTATATTGAATTATGCACTCGGTTTACTGCATCATTCGATAGCCGATTTTTTTTTATTATTTTTGATTTAATGTTTGGGACGTTTACCGTACAAACAAAGGTATATCAGCTCCATTATCCCCGGTTACCGGTGACTTTAAATGACAGTTTGGCCTACTTGACGTTTGAGAAACAGGCGCTAAGTGTCATTAGTCCATATTTTAACCTCCAACAACATGGGTCCCTAGAGACCGCAGCGGGATACCAAACGGACGTTGAGACTTTTTTATATAGTACATTTGTGTCTAAATAGGCTTTTTATAAGCCAGCTGTGAAATTAAGTGGGACACACGTCGGGATTATAATGAATTTGTACCTGGACGCTTGTTTTTCTAAATTGTTTTGTTGTAAATACATTAAAAAGATGACAAATTGAAAGTGTTTTAGAGGTATATTGGTTCGATTCTTATTAAGTAAATATTATGACTATATTCTATTTCAATTGTATTTAGACTGTTTGATAGCTCATTAGTCTCTTCGCCGCCACTCCGTCGGTCGGCGCTGACGCTAAATCTATGGTAAATTCGGTCATTGTAAACTCATGGTAAAGGTAGGTACAGAGGTATACATTGCCGTAAGTATCGCCGTAAGTAGAATTTTCGGCGATGAAGGTTTATTTAGGAATTGCGAATCCATAAAAGTTTAGGTATATCATCTACAACGAGAGCTCATTGGGACTATTAGTGATCAAGGAAGGTTTAAGGGTCAGGACTCTCGCAAGAGACAGGTGGATAGACCTTATTCACTTACTGGAGAGTATACACTGTGCCACTAATAGAGAGAGATGGGGAAGGTTGCCAGAGGCCGCTCCCTCGGAGTGTATGACTGAGGATGCTCTTCTCCTGAAAGTTGAGAAATATTCCTCTGAAAGGTTTTCGATGTCTTTCAATTCAAGATTCAATTCAATTCGATGTTTTCGATTCAAGAAACGTACCATCAACGCGCTGGTTGTCCGATCACTATAGTCTGACTCTTTAATCGGAGGAATGAGGAAAAAATGTCTGCGTCGTCCGATCAATCGGACGAAGCAGTCGGACCATGTGGTCCCAAGGTACTAGTATAAATAGCGTTACGCAAAAGCCGCTATAACCAATACTAATCAGGTGTATATTTGAAACTGTCCCCTTCCCTGAATTCCTGAAATTCCCTGAAAACGCATTAAAAGTGTGTCAACAATTTGTTTTGTGTTGCCTTGTTTATGGTGAGTCAAGTACCCATTAAATATAATTTATAGTTCTATAGCAATTGAAATATTTCCATGCGCCTGCGGACAGACGATTCTCAAAGCGCCAAAAGTTAACAATCGTCGGCACCCAAAAGGCGGTCACGTGTGCTGAGTTCATAACTTAAAACAACACGTTCGAAGTAACGCTATACTCCCTTTGAGATGTCGGATCCGGTTATCGCCGGTTGAATCTGGATCAAACTGGATTTTGTAACAGGAGATCCCGTACGTGGGGCGCCGAAACGACTCAAATTCGGCTAAGATGACGTTTTCATTATTTTTCTTATTATTTTAAGCTATTCCAGTGACTCTGTCTTCTATAATACTAGCATCGTTTGTATTGCAATAAAATAAAAGTTTGACTGCTCATGTTAATATTTGTTATTTGCTACACCTTCAGATGTTCTAGCAAATTAATCACTGCTTCATTGCTATAAGAGAATAAGAAATATTACTGTTTCGCAAATACCGGGACGCAATCAAATATTCTTTTAATTTTAACTTTATAACTATTCTAATAATAGAACAATACCAAAAAAGTTAATTATTTTGTGAACTAAACATGTATTTTTCAATAAATGTTTTATTGAAAAAAGAAACAAATTTATAACGAGTATTTTTTCTAAATTACTTTACTAGTGCATTATCTAAGTAAAGATTCATTGGTTGTATTTTATAAAAACCTTTGACCTCACTAAATAAAGGTTAGATTAATGAACACTGCAAATGGTGGCATCCATATTGGGTTCCAGAAAGATCGATATCGCCAAAAACGTGAGCTATCGAGTCGAAAATAAAATCTATGGGCAAGACATGCACCTTTATCGACTAATCTTGAACCACAATTTACTTGAACTTCCTCCGCGGAAACAGTTTCGCGACTGTTCTCGATTTATTGTTATTAGGTTAATTTGTTCTTAAATAATTTTATTTATTTGGCCTTTTAACATATCCGAGAAATATGCTCAATAGATTAATTGTACGTTAGTCCTCAGTGAATGTAAACCAGTCATCGTCATCTTTTATTCTATGTTCGTGTAATGTACATAACAGATGAGCAAATTTTATATCGCATGCTTTCACATCGCGAGGTGTTGCCAGCATTTGTATTCATTCCGCGAGCAGCTGCGTCACCTCTTCCGGATAACCAGAATGTCAAAGAAAAGGTTTATCAACTAACAAGAGAAACGTCACTCTTGCATTCGGTTAGCTGGACAGGTAACCGGCGGTAAGGCTTTTTCAACAAAACAACTTTTTAGCAGCGAACGATTTAATTAGAAGAAATTTGTCATTACAATAAAAAAAAATTCAAATTTTTATTACTAAAATTTTTTTTGACAATCATTTACATTCTTTCTTTCAAACTTTTCAAAAATTCTGTTAGCTAAAAAAGAAATAGGGCCAATAATAATAAGTTAGGGACCTTTTTCACCAACTACAAGTAAAGTGTTGATTAGTTACTTTTAGAAATAATTTTATGTTTTATTAAATTATGCATTCGGTTTAGTGCATCCTTCGATAGGCGAAACTTTTTTATTATTTTCTTTTTAGTCTTTGGGACTTTTACCATACAAACAAAGGTATATCAGCACCATTATCCCCGGTGACAGGTGACTTTAAATGACCGTTAACCTACTTGACAGATGGTGAAAGAGGCCCTTATTTTAATTATAATATGGTTAAAATTGATTTGCCTGCCTGTATGAAATTTACATTAAAAAAAAAACACATATTTGCCCAGTATAACAAAGAAATTACATTTCTAATCACTGGTTTTTTACAAAATTGGTCGTTCTTTAGGTAAAAATGCATAACTTTTTTGAATATGGAAGAGTGTTTAACATAATGCCGGATCTCCGTTTCAAACTCTAGATTCCTCGTGACACCCGATAAGTTTGCGCCCTCGGGCCAAGAAAGCCCTCCTTCAAACTTCTTACGAAATTATTTGAACAAGACTTCCGAGAGAACCTTCTAGGGCAACCAAACTATGCAAGCGAAAATAATCCCTCAGGCGACTTTGGACCACTCCAAAATGTGACGAATTTGCGGATGATTGATAAGGTTGAATTTGGCGTGTGCACAAAAAAATCGCGAACGGGGAAAGAATGAAAATAAAATAGTAGGTTAAATTGCCAGTACTTATACAGTGACTGGTAAGATGTGTGAGACAAATACTGAATATGAAGAGGCGAGCAAAAGTTTGAAATACGTGGCAGTTTTAACCGCAAATTTGAATCCTAACGTCTGCAATCAAAGTCGGTTTTGGAGTGTGGAATTCTTTTATTTTCACTTTATTGACGTTCCACGTTTTGTACGTGAATTATTGTGATCCAAGTACGCTCCCATTTCTTATTCCATTTTGCTCAGTGCGTTTTGGGCGTGAGCTTTTTTTCTGCCTAATTTCTTCGTGAATTTTGTCGCAAATTTTCCTTTGTCTCCGGTAAGAATTTATGTTTTAGTTCTCTTCCTCTGAAATATTTTATCTAACATTACAATAACCGATTATAATAATATTATATTTTAATTTGGTTTTTATGAAAGTGGTAGTAACTACCGAGGAGGTAACAAAACACGCTAATTCTTTCATCTCTCCACTTAGATTGACCATGAGGGGCATCTAAGCCTAGTTAGTATACATAAAGTATACAATATAAACTAGTACCCAATATTTATTATTATTTTGATAAGAAAGTTGGTAGAGTGATTAAGGCGTTTCCATTAGACTCAATGATTTCAGGTTAAATTCTTGGCTACATTAATTGAGAAAATAAACGTTTAATAGTTGCTCTTAGTCTGGATATATTTTGCCTTTCAGGCCTAATACTAATGGGAATGACGTAGTTTGAGAAGTGTGTTTGTTTGGCGATAAATTCATCTTTTGACATCAACTAGATTTTAAAAGAACTTAAACTTAACTTAAATTTTAGAAGAATTTTAAACTTGAAGAAAACATAAAATTGCATGACGCACAGTTTGGGTTTAGGAAGGGACTATCTACTGAGACCGCAGTGTTTAGTTTAAAACATACAGTCAGGTACTACACTGATAGAGGAACTCCAGTATATGCTTGTTTTTTAGACTTATCTAAGGCATTTGATACGGTATCTTATGATATCTTGTGGCACAAATTAATAAAAACCGGTGCTTCTTATGAATTGCTAAATATTCTTCAGTTTTGGTACAGCAATCAAACAAATTACTTGAAATGGGGTGATACATTGTCTAAACCGTATAAGATGGAATGTGGAGTAAGGCAGGGGGGACTCACTTCACCTAGACTTTTTAATCTGTACATTAATGATTTGATCGAGAAGCTCAGCAGCATGCATGCAGGTTGCTATATAGATGGTACTTGTGTTAATAACATTAGTTATGCAGATGACATGGTGATACTGAGCCCCTCGATTAATGGCCTGAGGAGACTGCTGAAAGTGTGTCAAGAGTATGCTAATAGTCATGGTTTAAAATATAATCCCAAGAAAAGTGAGATTATGGTATTTCGGTCTAAGGGATGTGCCCTCGATTATATACCACCAGTTATACTGAATGGTAACATACTGAAGCAAGTACATAAATTTAAATACTTGGGACACATTGTCTCTGAAGACCTTAAAGATGATCTTGATTTAGACCGCGAGCGTAGGGCATTGTCAATACGTTCAAACATGCTTGCCCGCAGATTTGCTCGTTGTAATAATAAAGTTAAAATTACTTTCTTTAAGGCATATTGCCAAGTCTTCTACACGAGCAGTCTGTGGGTGACTTATACTCAAAAAGCGTACAATGCCCTGCGTATCCAGTATAATAATGCCTTCAGGATGCTATTGAGACTGCCACGCCATTGTAGTGCATCAGAAATGTTTGCCCAAAATCACACAGATGATTTTTACGCCATAAGACGAAAGAGGGTGGCGTCCCTATGGCACAAGATACGTGGCAGTACCAATAGCATTCTGAAAACAATTGCAGATAAGGTAGACTGTCCTATACAAATATTTTGGATGGGACTAAATAGGACACATAGCAAAATTAGTGAATAGGATAGATATTTATATATATTTTTGCAGCATCTGTGGCAGCGCACTTGCAGCCATAGGTGCTGCAAGAATATCTTTTGTATATATATACTAGCTGGTGCCCGTGATTTTATCCGCGTTGAACCATGAAAGATACCCTATGACCTTTCTGGTGTCCCAGACAACGTGTATGCAAAATTTCATGGTGATCGGTTCAGTAGTTTTTGCTTGAAAGCGTAACAAACAAACAAACTCACATTCACATAAGGTAGTAAGGATGTAATAATATTTATATTTTAAAATTCACATAGATGTATATATTTGTTATTATTTTGTTAATACCTATGTACCTATATTAATAATTATGGATGTTTTATATCTGAAATAAATGATTATTATTATTATTATTTAATTAAAGACGCTTTGAAATGTTCACTGTGTATTGTTCTATCCCAACAGTGTTAGAGCAACAATTGCGTAGGTAATTGTATTCCTAACGCTGCAAAATTATGCTATCCCGATGGCCCGATATTATTGTTCTGTGTTCGAATGCAAATGAATCCAAAGTACGTGTCGTGAGAATGGGATCGTTCTATCTGTTCCCACGTAGCGTTTTGGTTAACCCAGAGTTAACCCCGTGATGGCGCGAAAACGCTAACACTAGATGACCTATTTGACCTCGCTTTGGACAATTAGGTAGCGGCTTCCTGGATCTGTAAGGTTGGGTGTGAAATTGCAAAAATCAAGCCTCGTTTACTTAACATATCGAAATAAATTCTTACAACATTGTAAGTTAATATAATATGTGGTTTAATTGTGAAGGTGGAATATTCGGGCTAGTGACAGACAGGTAATGTATTTAGTTGCAGCATCGAACGCTTAGCCCATCGGAAAAAAATAGCAGCTTTTCCAAACAGTAGTACCACGTTGCATTCTTGGACAACAACTCCTGTACTGTCCAAAATTCCAGTAGAGTATTACTTTAGTATTAATTAGTGAGGATAAGGTGAGATAAGGTAAGGATAATGCGAGGATTATGCATCGCCATGCAAAAGCAAACGTGCTCTTGAACGGTTTTAGATTTACCATTAAAAATCGGAAGCCTGCAAGTGCAAGCCACGGTGCTCTCACTCTTACATTCCTCATGAAGTTGCTTGTGTGAGTAGGTGACGGTAGTCACATATCATCTAACGGACGGCCAGCCTTTATATAAAAGAAAGTATACAAGAATTACCAGATAGTGTGTCTATAATATTCTCAAACAAATGAGTTCCACAAAATCAAAGTCTTTCAAAGGAGTCATTGTGCAATAGTTTTTGTTTTTTGTACAAAACACAAGTATTTTAGCAGTTTTAATCTGCATGCTTCATCCTCCATTCAACTCCCCACTTCCTTCTCCCCATTCGCTCGGAGCCATTTTAATCTGTTTTCCGTATTGCTAAAGGACCATAGTACTAACAAAGTTGTTAAGTAAGGTATTAACTTTGCATTTTTCTCTATTTATTTTTAAGTCCTGAGCTTTATTTTTAAATAGATTTTTAACTAACGTAAGCTTTGATTACAAGTTCAAGCTGTTATTGAGGTAAAAGCTATTTGTTAAGATTCTCGCCTGTTAGCACTTCTGAAAACTATAGAATTCATAAATATGCTAGATAGAGATTTAAATTAATATTGCAGGATTTCGATAGAAGCTTTCTTTCAATAAGTCAGCCGTAGGAAGTCCACAGGTTTACCCCATAATTTTCCAATGGGAAGCAGTTTGAATTCACCGTTGGTCGTTATCAGATCGTCAGTCCACCTTGGGTGGATGTCCTACGCTGCGCTTGCCGGTCCATCCCCAACACTCGAGAACCTTCCGACGCCTGTACACGCTATAGTAAAATTTACAAGAAGTACTTGAACGCTTTATATACACACAATTTCAGTTCCAGACGCTATATTCTTTACATGATATATTTCAAATTTACTATCTGCGTATTTGTGCCGTTCGCTGCCAGTGACAGGCAGGCCGCAGGCGAACACGACTGGACATGGACAAGATCGTAACCCGTACACTTATTCTGTACATTGAAAGCCAGTTAACTATTTCTTTATTAAGACCTTTGAGGAAATTATTAAAAATGCGTCTTTATTTCGAAGCGTCGAGATGTCTGTAACTTTTGGAGCAATTACGCCAAGATTCAAAATTTATAAAAATATCATCTCACAACCTAAGTTAGCTTCTCCGAGGCATTCCCAGGATGTGATGTAATAACGGAAAATACAATATGCTTCAGACGATGGGGCTGAAGTAGGGCATTCCTTGGAATGGTGGAACTTCTCTGCTTTAATTGCCCTCTTCTCTCTCATCTATTACAACCTGCATTTGCACTCCGCAACGACTTCAAATATGGTAATTAATAACTTTTACTTTTTATTGACTTTTTTACTTAAGGGTCAACGGTGTATCTAAGCTTCTGCTAACCGGTGCGACAAGTCAAGCAGTAGGCGTTCTATGGGTAAGGTGATGATGATGACTTTTTAATATGTTACATACTCGTATTACGAGACATTGACAAATTAGTTGCATCATATTTAAAATTGGAATAAATGTAAAAGATCTTAAATACAGATTCAGAATAGGGCTTCGAGTACAAAAGCCATATTGTGGAATTCGACTATCGTGTACGATATACGACTAGGATTTCCATAAACAAAGAGCCTATTATGATATCATACACATGGTGTGTTCGTACAAATTCTATTCTATATATGTATATCAACACAAGTTATATTGTCACTGGATACTACAGTAATCGCAAATTTAAACATAGGTATTCAATACGAGTATATTCAATACTAATAATAAATCTGTAAGTGTAGGTGTAGGAAGTACATACATACATACATAATATGTATGTATGTATGTTCTTCCATACCTCTTAAACGAATTAACTGATTTTCATGAAATTTGGTAGATAAACATTTAGACGTACGGGACACAGGATAGGTATTTTTTTTCTTTTTGAACGCAGACGAAGTCGCAGGCGCCAGCTAGTACTAAAATAAATACGCGGTCCGTCATATGGATCCGTCTTCATCTGATTTTCCGCTAACTTCCTATTTAAAACCAAATAACGGATTTTGAACCGGTTTTCACTCCCAGACACGTGTATGCAAAATTTCACGGTGATCGGTTCAGTAGTTTTTGCGTGAAAGCGTAACCAACAAACAAACTCACATTCACATTTATAATATTAGTAAGGATACGAGTACTATACATTTTTAGTACAAGCATATTGTTACAGAAATAAGGTAATCTTTAAATAGATGCTTTGTTCTTTTTAAACCCGTATATTTCTTCTCTTTGCGTTAACATATACATATGACACCTACTTCTTCATTATTTATCTTCGGGATGGAAGTCTATGAATATATCCTTTGTACATTTTAATGTAGGTACATAGTCGGTAATATTATTATGAAATCATTCCAAATAACGAAAATTCATCGTTAAATTATATTTATGAAGTGAGTTTAGAGAGGGAAGACCTCCACCTGTTATTTATTACAACGGCCCTAGTTACAATGAGCGCTATAATAATACAACTGATTCTGTTTTGTCAACGACTATAAATTTTAAATTAAGCAGAAGCGCAATATTTGCTCATATAAGTCTTTACCCGGTCTCTGGGAAACCGGGTTGTTACATTCACTCACTAAAACCACCTCAATTGTTAACTATAGCTGCGCCTACTTGAAGACCCGGGAAAGGTTAGTATTTAGATCATTTAACAGCAATAGTTGATACTAATCTAACTAACTTGATACTAATCTAATAACTAACTTGGTATAGTAAACTATCATCACTATCTCAAGCGCAGGACGACCACTACTGGACATAGGCCTTCCCCACAATTTTCCAAAAAGATCGGTCAGAATTGTTTCCAAGTGTTTGAATCAGCCCGAATTGAACAAAACTTAAACGTAAGATTTTTATTTTGTTTGTCTGTCTGTATTTGGTCCGGGCTAATCTCGATGCTGTGTCTAGGCCGCTTTTGACTGGGAAAATTTCCTATGGGAAAATTATAGTCCTATTTTCAGCAGTAGATAAGTACACTAGTTGGCGCCCGCGACTTCGTCCGCGTTGAAAAAAAAAAGTAGCCTATCCTGTGTCCCGTACGTCTAAATGTTTATCTACCAAGTTTCATGAAAATCAGTTGATTCGTTTAAGAGTTATAGAGGAACATACATACTTACATACACACATACATACATACATACTCGTACATACATACAGAAAAAATTCTAAAAATCGTCAATAAAGTTTCAGTATCATGTATAGAGCCTATATACACGATATTTCTGAAAACAAAGTAAATTACTCCATGACCGACCCCTACAGATTTATTATTAGTATTGATTTAATAAAATAACAATATGTTATATGGAATATTTATTGAATTTGATATTTAGGCAACAGTAAAATTATTAAGAGTATAATTTAAAAAAAATATACGTCATGATTATTCAAAAACTACCTGTGAGCGAATTTGTCGTATAACACTAGTGTAGCATATTATATTTGTGTCTTTTCTGCGTTGTTACTCTTTGTTCACAACAAAGGTTATTTTCCTTTTGCGAGGAGGCGACGCGACGCCCGGTAACCGTTTTCGTACTGTGACTTAAGCACTTGATGCCACGTAATCCCTGCTGAAAGTTGAAGACTTACCTACTTATTTTATTCGGGGCGCATCAAAGTGTAAATGGCGTATTTATGGTTGTTTATTCTAATGTATTTTTGTGTTTCTATTTTTTTAGATAATTTATCTGAATAATATATTTAGTGGGTACTCTTATGGCCATTTATATGATGACCAATAGGTACATCGCGTCATTGATTGTCCAGCAATGTTAAGCGAATTAGGTTTACGTGTTCCTAACAACCTTCACACGTAATGGCAATTGGTACCTTGCGATTTGGCACATGACATATTTATTGGTCTAAGACATAATTTTCTTTCTTTCTTTTTCTTTTTTGACGTAGTTTTCCATTACCATTGAAGCAAGTGATCATTATTTTTATCGTTATTTCGACCGGTATTCGATCTTGAGTACTACTATATGTCTCTCTAAGAAACTTGTGAAAAGCCACTGGTGAGGCGTTCTAACTAGTGTAGTTTACTCTAAATTTTTTATGATAAAGAGAGACATACAGGCTGAAACTTATTTGATTGTAAGTGGCTACTGTTGCCCAAGAACACAAGCAAGATAAGAGATAGAGTTTAAGTACGCCACCCTGGATCAAGGGATGAAAGGTCCACCCTTCATCCTTTTTGTCAAGCTAAGGAATATTTTCAAGTCATTCTTAACCTGTAATTGACTATTAATTTATTGATTAAGTTTTAATGGCTAAAATTGTAAAGGTATGTTCACAATTGTGAAAGGTACAATTGCTAATGTGAAATTAAAGAAGGGGAGGTTGTCGCCGCTAAAGCCGAGACCCAGACACCCCGACAATAAATCATTATATTTCCAATATTAATGCCAGTTTGCTCCGATAGTTGGTAGCGCCGTGTTTGGCAAACAGAGCAGGGGGGTGTGTTTGTATTACGAAAACGTTAGTGTAATAATGTCGGTTACACGATACAATATTGTGTCAAACACTAAGTAAACTTTTTCGGAAATTTGTTTTCGCATCCAAATGCCGAAGTTAGACAGGTAATTTCTTCTTATTGATACTTTGATTATTTAGTGTTGGTTTTTTTTTAATTTTGATTTAACTCTTGAATTAACATGTGTACTAATGGATCAATTTTTTTTTGTCATTTCTAAAAAAGTAACAAAGATGCAGGGGGAGCATTGAGCAATTAATCTCTTATAAATATAGATTAGAACTACCTACTTATAGCTATATTTTCCGTTAAAAAAAAAATCAAATTTATTGTAATTATTATATAAATTTATTGTAACAATAATTATACAGTCATTACAGAATTTCGTATTCAGTTGACCCTCATATCCAAAAGCATCTAACGGCAATCTTTATTATAGAAATAATTCAATGAATTTTGATAAGTCTGTCCTGTCTGACAAAATTTTCATCCGTATGTAATCAAACACTCCTAGTCAGAATGAGAAATCTTTGTTTATACAACCGACATTGTTGATATGTTTTGATTTATGGTTCTGTATGATTAAAATAGTTATTATCTTATGCCTTATGCCATCTCAATAAGCGGTGTAAGCGTTGCGAATAAAAAATGACGAAATAATTAATATAAATTTTCCTTTTGGCTCTTATTAATGTTCTGTACCAACAAGTGGCTATTATAGAACTATAAAATATCTTGTAGAATTGATATTTATTGTGGGCAGAGGAACTTGAGTTTTATTACCATCGTAAATAAATAAATTTTCATTAAAAATACTATCCTTTACCTTACGGTACCTTTACGTGAAAAACTTAAACGTTACATTGCAAAACTAATATCTGGCAAATATATCTTTATTTTTTCGCGAAAGAGTATAAAATAAAGTGAAGCCTGGCAAATTGATTTTTTTATTATGAACTTTCACATTCTATAATTTATTTATTTTTGTATTGCTATTTCAGTAAGTATATTACAAAATATTGTGTTGTCCCACAGACAAAATCACACTTATGGTAGGGGAGCCCAAGAGGGGATTTTTGGATTTACTCGAGCGTGTCAGATATTGCCAATGTATATTCTCCACGTGTCTCCGATAACGGATATTATTAATCTGACGGTTTGGTTGGTGGGGGTTGGGGTTAAATTTTAAATACAACTCAAGCGCGTCAGATTTTTAAGAGGGGGTGTTAAGTGAACCTAAACTAAGCTCCCATTTAAAATTCGCAACTGTAACGCAAACTCGTGGCAGCTTTTTGAAAATGCAAAAAAGATTTTTGACGATTGCCATTTTATAATACTCGAGCGCGTCAGATTTTCATACAGACGGTTCACCCTGAATTCCTGATCGTGCTGATTCTTAATCTGACGATTATATGGAGGATTTTTTTAAAATACAGCGCCTGCAAAATTTTGAACGCCTGTAGACCTTTTTTCTTCTTACCATCTAATAGGTTCCTACGACGCTCGAGTGACTTCACATTTAGCATCGTGGGCTCCCCTACCATTAATGAGATTGTTGTGCTATTGTATTTCGTGTCTCTAGTTATCAACATGATATTTAAAAACAAACAAGACGAGCTTCCAATCAAGGAGCAAACGCAGAAGAATTTGATTACTCACCTAGTCAATTTAAGGCCAGTGATGTAGGCTCAATGTGGGATCTTATCAGTAGATATATTAAGTAAGATACGTCAGAATGGAGGGGTGCCTTTAAATAACTCACTGTCTTTTGTTTTTACGAACCATAATTTTATGGATTCATTTAAACATTTTTGTATTGCTAGTTTATCTAATATTTATAGTACTTACTAACATTATAAATGCGAAAGTTTGTGAGAATGGATGAAAGTTTATTATTCTTTCATGCAAAAATGGTTCATCGGAATTTCATCCAAATCGGATGAAATTTGGCACACAAATAGCTTTTTACCTGGATTAATATATGAGGATACTTTTTAACCTGCAAAAATGTTAGGTTCCCGAGGGATCGTCTAAAAATATATAAAAAAACTGTCGTCCTCACAGCGATAAAGAGGTCAGATATTTTCTCAGTTATATTTTTCATTTTTGAATTCGGACGAAGTCGCGGGTGTTTTACTGATGTGTACGTGGAAATAAACGCAGCTGCGTTCTTGTTTAAAAATTTATCTACAAAACAGATTTTTTAAATACTAAAATATATTGCTTATCAATGCATTGTATGTCAATGTCATCAGAAAGAACAAAAACATCAGAACAGAAATGTATCAAAACATTCTTTGTTCAGCCTGCTAGATCTACGGTATCATCATCATAATAATTCACATATTAATGTCATCAGTGTAATTTTAAATTATTCTTTTCACAGTCGATACTGAACTGCGATGTTCATGTCTCGCGTTCTTTATTCATGATATTTGTTGTGAGGGAAAGACTTTCAAAAAACTGGAACATAAAAATGGTGCGAAACCGCAATGACAATATGAAAATGGCTCCATCTTTACATTAGCGCTCTTCGCAAATACGATAAAATTATATACTTTTAAATTATAAAATTTTAAATGTGATTTCGAATACAATTTTGCAAATTTGCTAATTTTGTCTTCATGAAAATATTTAGAAAACAGAATAACCTTTTACAATATTTCCATAAGACAACCTGCCTCTGGTATCTACTATGATCTTTTATCTGCTCAACTTGTTGAGGAAAATGAGTTTAAATAATGTCTAATCCAACGGTAAAGGAGTCCTCGTAACAAGGCTACTTGCGTACCACGAACTCAACCTCTACCTAATGAAAACGTAATGATGAAGCGAAATTATTTAATCGTAATTCCCTGTTGTATGAACCGTCTATATTTTTTTATAGATCCTTATTTAAGAGTTCCGTTTACCACACAATAAAACTACAACTTTTTAAACTTTTTTTTTTGCTGAAATAGCAAATCTTTATTTCTATTATATATTTTTTAATGTTAAGGTCGATAGACAAGCTGCCGTTCCACTTAATAGTTGATAGTAAATGCTCCTGCCAATCACAGTAAGATTAAGGATAAGTGATTGTAGAAGGGTTTAATTTGTAAAATTTTATAAATTCTAGAAAATTAGAAATGAGCTTTTAGGAAGGCAAGAATATTAAGATGGTTAGTCAAACAAATGTTTTCGGAATATAAATATCTATCTATAGGTATTATCAGCTATCCATCTAAATCTAATCTATGCTAACTTCTTCTAAAGACTCCAACTCATATGAATACGGTTTTTACTAATTGAAAGAAGGTTTTATGTATATAAATTGCAGAAAAAAATTGCATTTATGCAAAGCCCGGGTGGGTGGCTTTACGTATATATATTACTCTTTTTTGTCGTAAACTAGCTGTTGTACGCGACTTCGTCCGCGTAACTTAACCTATGTTATTCGTTTTTAATATAGCTTTCTACAGGTAAAAGATTTTTTTTTTAAATCGGTCTAGTAGTTTTTGAGATTATTCATTACAAACATACAAAAATACAAATCTTCTCCCATTATAATATTAGTATAGAAGTACAGATGTATTTCACATACATTGTTTAAATAAAAATATACGGAACCCAACCGACGAACCCGCAAAAATCATCCTCATACTGTGTCGGGGGAATGACGAGCGACTTTCATAATCTAAATAGAATTACGTAATCAAATTAATGTGACAGAGTTGACGGGCGACGTTAGGTGGCGTGTTGTGTCGTTTTAATAAATTCGCGGAGATACATAAAAATTACATTAATCTTTGACTCTTCATCATTTGGGGGAGATATAACATAAGTCTTTATCCTATGTCTTTACCCTTATCTGTTTTGATTGTTACTGTAGTCAGACGATACACTTTGTGATGTATATGTGTTTCTATGTAACTAGTATTATACTCGTAAATGCAATACTTATTATATTATTAATAGACTGGTTGACCGAGCTTCGCTCGGGCCAATGAGAGGTTTAATTAAAGTTTTTTTCATGAAAGAAAGTCTATGCAACATTATAGAAAAAAATTCAAGAATGTTTGAATTAATAATTCAAAATTCAAAATATTATAAAACGAGCAAACAGTATTACTGTTGTAACCGTTTCATTAAAAAAAAGTAGGTAGCTAAAACGAATTTTATCGAAGATAGACCCTGTGTCAGATCGATTTTTAGACCCGAAAAACCCAAGATTTTTGTTAAAATCATTAGAGCCGTTTGCGAGATCGTCGTGGCATACACGAATTCCTCGTTTAGTATTATAAGATAATAATATGGCTGAGATGATGATGATGATAATGGTGAGAAATTTCAAACTTCATTTGGAATCAAATTTCGTTTAGAAATTGAACTAAAATACGAGCAAAATTTAATTTAACATTTTTAGTGTATTTTCACTCGTCCCTGATAGTTATTCTTAGTTGAATATTATTTTTTATAATGTTTTCATAAGTACAAAAAATCATATTTTAAAAACGGCTATTTAAAAATAAAAAAGGCTGTTTTTTTTTTCACACAAAGAAAATGTAACAATGAGGTATCTATATCGGGTCAAAGTTAATTAAGGGCTTTCTTCTTCACCCTAAACTCGATAAAATAAACAACAACTTCAAAAGAGTCAAGTGAGAGTTGGGTTTTAAAATTAAATGTCGAATATTATTTACCTATATTTGATAAAAAATAATATCGAAAACTTATTCGTTATAAGTATTTTTCTTTGCAGATATAGAACTGTTCTCTTTAGGCTAGAATGTCCTTTCCATCAGGCGTCCTTTCATTGCCTGCTAAACCCTAGCTAAACCAGTTATTTTCATGAAAATTACTTAAGAGCTCAATTTTAATACACAGTAGTAAGTAAATAATATTTTTTTATTAACAATTCGGGAAGCAGATACTAGTAGGATTTATCCGACAATAACCTTCAGAGCGGTGACCCAATCAGAGCCAGGCGGTTAGTTAATTCTGTGGGTTATAAACATCGAAATACTACAATGGAATTTGCGTCACAAATGCCAAAGCGGCACATAAAAAGAACGCCTTTGACAGAATCATGGCGGACTCTTGCCTTCACGCGTCAATGGTAAAAGGTAGTAACGATCAACTTCTACTATTTCATTTTAAACTCTAATGGGTTGACGTAAAGTCACGTTTTCTTTAAATTACGTAATTATTATTATGTTTGTTTTGTTTTAAATGTCAGTTTATGCTCTACGCTTATTTATGTCACTTTTAAATGTTCCATAAAATTCGTAGTGTTTTGTATGGCACGCGGGTTCCATGTTATAGTAGTTTGATGGTTATAAATGCAAAACTAATAAAGTATAACATTCGGTTCATTAAAAACATTTTTTTGACAAATCGGTGTTCCTCATTACATTGCAAGATTGAAGCGACATTCCTCACGGAGCCCCAAAGGAAATATATTAAGGTCTCGTTGAAGGCAATCCTGCGTTATGACAGGTGACGCGGCGATCAAAGCTTCGTAAGTAGCGAGTCATCGTCAAATGATTATCGGTCTCTTGGACGTCAGCCCGGTATTGGATATTTGACGAGGCAAAAAAAATAGCCTTTAGCCAAAAAAATATATTTGTAACTTATATGCTCATATCGATATCGTAACTAATATTATAAATGCTGATGTGAGTTTGTTTGTTCCTTTTTACGAATTAACTTACGAACGACAATAATGAAATCTGTCAAGAAGGATAATTTAAAAATAAAAATAAATTCAAGTCCTGACAAAATATATACCTACCTAAGCAATAAAAGTAAATGAAGTAAATCGCCTGAAAAAAAGTGGACGAAGTCGCTTGGAGTAAGAAGTTAGGTAACTGACTTTTGGGGGAAATTTCAAAATATTGCACATAAAGTTATAAGAAAACGTCAACTCTATTATTTTCTAATAGTTAATTTATTTTCTCATTATTTTACCTTACGCAGTATTTATTAAAACACCGCGATAAGCCTTTTGTAAAGGCTGGCATTGTGTGTCAAGAAACCCTCTTAACTTTGTCACTGTACGCAAATCACATAGACTTATAAATGCTAGAACGGGAAATCTTTTAATGTAATAATCTAAATATTTTATGCATCAAAATTAATAGGTCGCCAGGCAGATTTTAAGACTTTTAAGACTTACGTCTTAAAAATCGTAGGTGGCTACTCACTACTATAGACACAAACAACGAAACGAAAGAGGAAGGTTTGTGTTTATAAAATACTAGCTATTGCACGCAACTTCGTCTGCGTAACTTTATAAAATATAATACATTTGTGTCTGTAGTACACATACAGTAGTACACACCATGGAAGTAGGTACACATACATAATTTCAACCCAATCGGTCAAGCCGTTTAGTAGTTGACATACCGACAGCAGCGCCACCTACCGGGTCCATTTGTATTTCTAAATCATATTGGAAACCATCGAAATACCCATATAAAATTTCAACCCAATCGGTCAAGCCGTTTAGTAGTTGACATACCGACAGCAGCGCCACCTACCGGGTCCATTTGTATTTCTAAATCATCCTGGAAACCATCGAAATACCCATATAAAATTTCAACCCAATCGGTTCAGCCGTTTAGAAGTTATGTGAAAAAGATAAGTATGGAAGGATAATTCTTACTACCCGTTGTCCTATTAAACGTTTTCCCGTAGGAATGAAGCATTTTCCCGCGGTAAAAAGTAGCCTATGTTCATCAGGGATAATGTCGGCTTCTGATGGTAAAAGAATTTTTCAAATCGGTCCAGTAGTTTCGGAGCCTATTCAATACAAACAAACAATCAAATCTTTTCTCTTTATAATACTCGTATATTAGTATAGATTGTATCTCGAAGAAGCCGGAAGCGGGTCACTAGTATTAAATAAATAAAATCACCGAAAAATCACACTTTTTCATGACTCAATTATGTAATGAAATTAGGACTTGTATTTTTGAAAGCACACAATAAACTCGAAGGTGGAACCCACAACCGACTTAAATACTGAGTACTTGCAGACATGCGATCTCGAAACTTAGAAAATTTACTTTGAAATCGTCATTAGTATGAAAGTAGTCACTTGTAAGAAGTGAATTTAAAATCTTTTTTCGTCTAAAGAATTTAAAAGTAAGAACTGAGACAGTGGAGATCTTTGGAATTTTCCTGTTCAAATCGTACAAACGATCCTTATTGGAAAAGTTCAGCTCCAATGGGTATCCGGCCGACATACTTACAATAATAATATGAGTAAGACCTTGTATACACTCATACATTTTTTGTAATTCATTTAGAAATAACTGCGTCAAAACCAATAAGAAAAAATGTCGAAGTATTTGCTTGGTTTTTGTCTATTTGCAATAAAATCGTCATAAATTACATATATGATCAAAAAAGAAAAATAGGGGTCTATATTATAGTTTAAAATAACCACATACACAGAGTTTCTGTAGTTACGGCAATATTACAAAAGTAAATCAAGTTATCACAATGAAAAAAGTTAATCAAATTTATCAGTAGGTACTGATTAAATCAACAAACCTAATTTACATATATGTGTGGATATGTGTCTATATGTGGATTCTGGAGAAGACTTGCTACTTGTCAATAATACGTCATTGATAAAAAAATATATGTACCTAGTGTAAACTTCGCTTTAAAATAGTGGAATGTTGGAAACAAGTGTTCAGAAATGACTTCTAACTTGAACTGAACGAAATTATCAATCAAGAAACGTTTAGAGTTTAATTTAATTGCATATAGAATAAGTTTTTACAGAATTTTCTCCACTTTGCTTTGTTAGTTCAATTGTTTGAACAGGTTCGTTAGATATTTATTATCTAACGAAACTAGATTGCTTCATAGATTGTTTAATCTAGCAATCATTGTTTATCTTTCAGATTTTAAAACGTTTTATATTTAATAATAGGTTTTCAATTATCTGTGCAACACCAAGATTTGCAGAGGCGTTTTCAATCAGGAAAGGCGATCTAAAGAATAAAAGAAACAGGACATTGTTTCATTTAATTTGAACTAGCCAAAGATTTAAATCGAAAGATGCGGCGTAATCTCCTCGCGCCGTACTAAAAACACACCGAAAATTCTTAAAAATGGGTTGGGCGCAGGCGCTCAACCCAACTACAGTTGCACGCCAGCTACAGTGAGTGCGGTCGCTTATTGAGAGCGTCGCTATGTCACAGTCACGTTTGAAGTAAGGAATGTGTTGTCTGTGTTTAAAAGTGTGTTTAGACAAAGGTATATGTATTTTATACTTTTGTCTTTAGTATAATGTATGTTGTATTTTGTAACACACTTTCGCTAGTAATGCCGCATCTCTCGATTTAAATCTATGGAACTAGCGGGCCGCGCTCGCTACGGATTTCTGCATTAAGAAGCGTTAGTTTGCTTAGTTTAAAAGATCTAAGCGTAAGGACAGAAAGCGGGAAGCTACTTTGTTTTATACTATGTAAAGAAAATGAAGCACTATACCTACTTATAACACAGTTTTGTTTAAATATCACACAACGCGCCTCAGTGATTTTGAAATTGATTTATGCTGGGAGTAATAAATCATAAATGTCACGAATTTGCACTATTATTGACCTCTGTCTGTCCAATTACAATCCTATTCCACAAAGAAGTTATGAACTGTTTCCTTAAGCCGCCAAAAGACCGCAGGTAAATCAAATCCTGAACAGTACGGAATTGAATGGGATTTAAACTATTTTATTGGGGGCCAAACAGCGCGGTCCATAATTCAAACAAGTTGGACGCTATCCAAGTTTGGAGCTCGATGTTTCGATTGCTTCAAACCATGCTCAACTGCCAGTTATATTTGTAACCGACATCATTATTTTCACTTCACACGTTTTAAAATTGGATATTCTATTAGAAAAAGTATTTCCTTGACAGATATTTTTTGAGTTTCATTTTTATTTTTCTACTTCATGATCTGCCTGATATTTAATCACATTTTGATTAAGTTGGCTTTTATTATTTTGTAATAAAGGATAGCATTTATTTCTGGCTGTCAATGAGCTGTGGGTACATTACGGCGAGTCGCACCGTATGGGTGCTTCATAATTCAAAATCAATACTTATTATATGCTCAAGATTCTGCGATTCGCAGTTATATCCTTTTGCCATTTAACCACTTGTTTGCGCTTGATTAACCATCCTTTTTGTGTAAGTTATGTCTTTGGAGTCGTATTATATTATCATTGTAGCTGGTTATTTTCTTCCAAAATTATTAGTTTGTTTATGATATCCTAGATGTGAAAAAGTACGAAAATTATGTTATTCCATGCCTATATCTAACAAATCAGTTATAATTAATAGATAAATAAACTAGGTCCATTGCTGTTTCATCGTTAATAGGTTTTTACCGTTATATTAGATTATATTAAGGTTCTTAACAACCCTTCAGTCAAATACATATTTGACTGAAGGGTAATAAATGATGTAATCACAACATTATAACCATCGAAATAATTTTATTGTATCTTTAATTTATAATTGATACTTATGAATGAACTGTGAAAGGAGAAGCTAAATTTCAACGTCCCCTCCACAAGCCTCCGTGGCGCAATCGGCTAGCGCGTTCGGCTGTTAACCGAAAGGTTGGTGGTTCGAGCCCACCCGGGGGCGAAGGTAATTTCCAGTCTCCTTTTTTTTATATTTCAAAAGATTTTGGGCAAAAGACATTGACTTTTTTAGAAGGGCCTAGTGCGAGTTTTACTCGATCAAACGCGTCGGACGCGTAAACGTCAATTTGGGAATGAAGCAGCCGTTACAAGTTATGAAGTAGCTATCTAGGCATTTGATCGAATAAAACTCGCACTAGGCCGTCCTGTAAATAGCTGAAGTCTGCGACTTCGTTTAAAAAATAAAGAATACGGTTGGCAAAATGTGGCGTCTCAGAATAACTTAACCTAAAACTTTTCAATCTGTCTGTATATGTAATTATGAACTTACTGGTCAAGTGGTCAAAGAACTCAGCAGCGTTTTGGCATCGGATGTTCTGTCAATGGTTGTTATATTAACAACATTAGCTATGCAGACGATATATATGGTGCTGCAGCTGGCACCATCGATCCTTAGCTGCAGTGCCCCCTTACTCAACACTATTGAGTATATGCGAGAAGTACGCTGAAGCCTTAGGTATAGGTCCACCAAGAGTGAGCTGTTAAAGTTCAAGGTCGAACCAAAAAAAAATATAACTTTATACCACCATACGGGTGGTTTTAGTTCCTACATTGAAAGGTTTCCCACTTGTGCCATTTCAAATGCCTGGGGTTTATGGAGGATTTGTCGAACGATATAGATATTGTGAAAAGAAACGTAGGGTATTGTCAGATTTGTCAGTCATTTTATACTGGGTTAACTACGCTAGCTAAGACTTTTTAGTCATCTGTACTAAACTTGGTAAAGTGTGAGTCGTGAAAGTTATTTAATATTTTGTTTGAATAATCTTTTTGGGCTAGTTGAAAGTCAAGTATGAAATATATTTTTGGCGTTAAAAGTAGAAAGACCTGTGTCGAGCAGGTGTATCCACAGCATTATGTGTAATAAAAAAAAATACTTATAAGTCGAAACAGAGAGACAGACAAAGATGAAATTTCCTCATTTTAATTAAAGAAATATTTTGAAAAATACAAGTGTAGTTAGCTTTTATTAAAAATAGCGACTCCCTTACTAGGTGAGGTCGCAGTTTTCAATAGTTCATTAGTGCACCGACACACGACACACGACAAGTAGTGTAACTTCTGTATAAATAGCTCAACTTCACAGAGAGGCTAACTTGTGCTCCGAGACATGGTTGTATTAAAAATTACATTTTAATCTTTATTGCTTTTAACTTTATAAAACAACTTTCTTAGCTAACTTCTTCTTAATCACCCATCGGATTTTGGTTTATGTATAGAATTTACACGCATACGAAGCCGGGTGCGGGTCACTATAGCACCTATGTTAATTCTAATGATATTTGTTAGAACGGATTACAACTAAATTGGGATAACATTCACGTTTTATGAATAGAACAAAATTTATGCTCAAAGTAGGTGATTTTAAATTAAAAATAATGATTATAGGCAATCAATCAATACTAATAATAAATCTGTAAGTGTAGGTATTGTATGTATGTATGTATGTTCCTCCATAATTCACAAACGAATTAACTGAGTTTCATGAAACTTGGTAATAAACATTTAGACGTACAGGACACAGGATAGGCTACTTTTTTCTTTTTCAACGCGGACGAAGTCGCGGGCGCCAGTTAGTAATTATAATATTTTATTATTTTTTATAATTAAAAAAATGTACTCTAAACCCTTTTAACCATGGTTGTTCAAAATCTAATATTTTGCGAATGAAATGTTTTGCGAATATAATAATTTGAGAATATAATAGTTTGCAAATATAATATTAAACTCACAAGCGCCTAAAAGACGCCTAAATATGAGTAATTAACACAAGGTCTTAATAAATAGTTAAACACACGCCGCCTAGGTACTTGTTTTCGTATATTTAACAAATGTCAACATAATTAACATGAAGTGACCTAACATAACATTAACTTACACATTTGTAGGGTTGTGTTTTTATTTTTTTTTATTTTTTTACCAATTTAATTGCTTATCGGTTTAACATTAGAACATTTTTCTACACCGCAAAATTTCTATCGCTAATTGTTTATAATAACACGAATAAATAAGCTAAGTGGATAAGCAATGTATTAAAACAAAAACCCAAAAACCCTTACCAAAAAAAAGCCTCCGTGATAAATGTCTTTGATTAATGGACGCAGCCTAAAAGCCTTGTTTTGGGGTCATACATTATATTTTTTTTACAACGAAATTTTAACCGAACTACAAATGAGAGTAATTGCGTGATTTATGCGTGACTGTGGAACCTTAAATTATTATGAGGCATCGATCATAACTTTTTGACATGGTATAACTAAACGCTCTAGAGGTTTGAGTGTGAATTACTAAATTGGAACTTAATTAATAACCACAAAGGTATTTTAAAGAAATATTACTATTACATGAAAGAAGTGTGATATATGAGCAGATTATGAGAAAATAATTAGATGTGTTTTTTATAAAAGCTGGTGCCCGCGACTTCGTCCGCGTTGAAAGTAAAATAAAATATATAGTAATATAATTATTATAATGGTAAATATATTCGTTTTAATCACTAGAGTAAAGTTATGCGATAGTTGGTTATTATTGTTCAAATTTATTACATACAAATCAACTTTTAAATAATCTTTAGACTATTTTCGTTTTTATGTAACAAAATATGGCTGAAGTCCAAATTTAATAATCGTAGCGAATTAACGAACCATTCCAAATAATTAAATAAAATGTGTATAACGAGTATTTGGTTTGCTTTTATAATTTTTATCGCAATGACCGATCATTGGGTATCCTGTTAAAGACTTTTACACTTCACGTAACGGCAGCGACACGACCCGTAGACTTGAATGTTATAGACTTGATTTGAATTGATGCTATTTTTTTAACTGTTACATATTCCAAAATTTTTGGTTACTGTAAGCATAATATGTGTCGTTCATTGTAAAAGTGAACTATCTCCTTGTAACTGAATTTTAGAATAACGAGCTTTTTGCGAATTATAGTGTAGGAAAAAAAATATAAGCATTCATTCATTGTTTTCATCTATGGGATTTTAATGCAACTATTGGAGTTACTTAACTTTTATATTGAAAGTTATGACTAAATGTGATACCATTAGGCAAGAAAATATGGTTTTAAAAATAGGGAGTTACACCACTTTTACAATGAACGACACATATATAGACAATATAATATGTAGTTAAAAGCAGTTTTAAATATCTTTTGTATCTAGGTACCTACTCTAACAGTTTGTATAATGCCAGTTAAGGCGAGAACTTAGAAGAGAAACATTATTTTCGTCGCCTAGTTTGATTTCTAAGAGTAAAATCACAAGTTAGATAAAAATACAGTGCATAATAGACTATGGAAAAAAGTTTGAATCGGGCAGATTTATAAAAAAAGCCCTTTTTCATAGAAAAAAATACTAAAATACTGCTAAAAAAACTGACTGTTCACAGTAAAATTTTTCCGTAACAACCTTTTTTATGTTTTAGGCTTAGTTATTAATTAACTTACGTTCTACACTAAAGTTTGAATCGGCTACTTTTATTTCTTTTTTCATATTTTCAAGTCAGTACTTGACATGTCGTCAAGTATAAACGAGCTCCATTATAAGTCGTAAAAAATGGAAGCACGCAACAGCGGGCGGCCTTTTTATAGTTTTGACTTTATTAATGTGTGTTTTTAAAGAATTTATGTTTGACATGTGCATTTGTGTGTACGTACGAGCTACCATTAGAGGAGACTGACTATATTACATTATATTTATGTCCTTCCAAAGACTATGGAATGACTTTGTTTATAAAATATTTTTGGGAGAAACTTGCATTCGAAAACGGCAGCACACAGGCAATGTTGTTTGTGATTGTAATTCATTTATAATCGTTAAACAGGTGAAGATTATACAGTTAAGTACCTTTTATAATTAAATATACATAGGTTTTGATGTTATAGGTAAACAATCCTTTAAATCTTTTAATTTGAAGTTCTTGTCGTTTTTTCATTAAGTATTTGCTTTGGTTCATATATTTGTAAAAAGTAAAATTATATTTTCTATTTTTCTCAGGTGTTGTTAAAAGTATTGGTGAGTTCTACAAATAAAATATTATTGTTTTTCTCTTTTGTGGTTTTTCATTTTAACATTAATAAAAAAAATCTTGGTTATAAATAAGAACGTATTTCGACCGATGGATGAATATTAGTTATTATAAATGGGAAAGTCCCTGCTATTACAGGTACATAATGCTATTATAGGTGTTTGACTTTTTGTTTGTTTTTTTTTTATTATAATATTTGCTTCATTTTACCTGTTTCTTTTTAAGTTTAGGTCGATAGACAAGCGGACAGCACATTTATTTTCTCTGTAATATTCAATCATATTTCCTCTTGTTCCCCGTACATAACCAACTTACATAACCATTTTTTATATAAGTTAAAATACACAAATGCATACGAGTAAAATAGACGTTCAGAAATTATATTTACACGTCCTGTAACGCGATTCATGCGCGAGTGGGTAAAGAAAAATAATTAACTGTAGTTTTTTTTTCTGTAATCGCGCGATTTTATTAAAAATTACATAAGCATTTCTTTACAAATTTGAAGGTAGAGGGCAAAATACCTTTGAAATATTCCAAAAAGCGGTAAAGCTGCGTTATTCAAAAGCACAAAGCATGCGTGAACGGTTCAAACGTAATGCAACTCTGTGTAAAGAAAGCAGTGAGTGTACCGCCCTAAATAGTGGGCAAACTAGCCAAACAATTTTGAACTTAACCGCAAAGAAAATAAAGTTTAAAATTAAATAAGTTACAATGCAAATCATATTGCAGTACTATGATGTTAATAATACCTTGCGCTCATTGCAATTAAAACACAGCGCGCACCTTTCTAGCTTTGAGTGTTCCTCTGCTTTATTACAAAATGTTCAAAATGGTTGACTGTACATTTTACTTTGACCTTGTGTTGATTTAGATTGCTTACATAATTATTTTACATGCTAAATATTCATCAGTTGAGCGCTAATGCAATGGGACGTTGTACTTTACAATGATTAGCCCGGCTAAGTTATAAATAATTTCTACGCTTCGCTTGGCGTGATGTATACAGGATTCACATATATGTGAATGTGATTGATCTACGTAAATTCTGTTTAAATATTGATACTTCTCTATATGATGTCTAATTGCGTGATATTTTATCTAAAATATACAAAGAATTAAGAATTAAAGCTATCCACCATACGCGTTTACCACAATTTTCAATAGTTGAGTGTGAACACACAGTCGGTTGTGGAGGCCGGAAGTGACGCCATTTGGAATGCAAACATGTCGACGTAATTTGAGCGTGATGAATTCTCGGCGTGGACCGCGGACATTCAGCTAATGTAGCTTTTAGAACACTTTGCCACACTAAGTCTTATTTCAATATCAATGTGTTTATTAATATGTTGGCAACATTTGTTTAAGTTTTTTTTACAGTTTCACTAACACTTCTAGTCACGTTTTAGCTACTTAGACTACCTGACTAGTAATAGCTACTTAATAAAAAAAAAAATTGCTTCACAATCTGCCACAAATGTATTTATTCCTATATTATTGTTGAATTAAGTGCTATGTGACTGTGTCTTAATAAAAAAATATATTGTGGACGTCAAAAATGAAATGATTTAGCCATTCAGAGTAAAATATAATAAATTTACTATTTCAAAATTTACTTAGAATCTAACCTAGAGTCTATGCATTATGCAAACATACAATAAACCAAATTTTCAACCAAACGAACGAGCTAATTAATAATCTTATGGATATTTAATAGCACAGCCGTCTGTTTAATTGGATAATAATATGAGCCGATGAGCTGTATCACAAACCGCTTTAAAAAATATAATAATTCTATAGGACCATTGCGCACGAACGATCTGAACAACACGTCAACGGGTATGGTCAAATTATAAACGTCGATTTAAATTATAAATTTATTTTATTTTATTTTAATTTTAAATATCGATATACCAACAGCTGTTTATTAGTTGGTACTTAATACCTACAAATAGAATTCAGGATTTGTCAAATCATGTCACGTAAATATTGCGGTTGCAAGTGAGGGGATCCATAGAGGGGCTACAAGGTGAGATAATCTAAGAAAACTTTCTGAAAATTATCATCTGAAAACATTAGAAAAACGTAGTGTGCAAGAAAACAGCAATAATAGAAGCCGTGTGGCGTTCTAACAATCTGCAACGTGAAGAGGCCTATGGTCCTATCTCAGTACTTTTTAGTAGAGATAGTCATGTATAGGCCTATTCAAATAAAAATGCAATAAAAATAACAAATAAAATACGGAACAATTTTGTTGTAAAATTGTCTTTCGCGAGCACTGGAACCAATACGAAACAAATTAATCGCAAAGAGCAATTCAATAATGCTTCGATGATTTTTAATATTCGAACAATTCTCTGCGCCAGTATATTGTTCAATTGAGGTAGATTTTTGGAAACTCGGAGATTACAAAAGTGACTATTCACTTGTATATATTATATCTCAGACGTCTATTTCTTTAGGTGGTGTATAAAAATATAATTATAAACCTATAAAACGAGGCAACTATTTAAAAAATCTACTCCAATGAATGTTTTTTCAATGAATTGAAAAATTCTTTTTGTGTTGGATAGTCCATTTATCGAGGAAGGCTATAGAGAACGTTATAAAAATAACTAGTAAAAAATAAAACAAACAAATTATATTTAACACTGGAGAAGCATGTTCAGATTGGTTTAGATGTTGAGAAACATAGGCAATTTTCAAATATACTAAATATATGTATAATGTGATATAAAAATATTTATAATTTATGTTACGTTGTGGATTCATCGTGAACACAAAAAAAATCCTGGTACTTCATTATGAGTAGTTCGGATAACATTATTATAAATAAAATTTCTCGTCCCTTTGACAGAGATCCATTTAAAAAAAACAACGCAATTAAAAATTTCCGGATGTGATATTTTGTAAGAGTCGCACTTAACTTTATAAAACGGCGCCATTGTTACAATCTTACCTCACAAATGTTGCTGTGAAAAAATATTTAATACATTTTAGCAAAGGTTTTTATAAGAATAACAATTAAAATATGAGTGGTTATTAGTATACTTTAGTAAGATTGAATAAAACTAAACAGATATATTGCAGTTGGATAAAATTATAAATTACATACTACTTTACTTATTAATTTCCTAAAAAAAACATGTTATACTTAAGTATAAGAATAGTGAAAGACCACATAGCCATAATTAGGACACTGGAATACCTACTAAACATATACCTTTTTCTTCTAGAAATACCAAACGGTTTCATCTGTAAGGGCTCTGGAAACGGAGTAAAAAAAAAACAAAAAAGAATTTTGACAGAATATTGGGGGCACTACAAATGACATGGGTCTGGATGTTCCGATGACTATGGCAGGAAATTAACAGTTTCCTGCTAATGACTAGATAATTAATACACTTGACTTATTTAAAAGAATAAATTTAATGTTAAATTAACTTAAAAAAAAAAATCAGTAAATTTTGTGAAAAGAAAATTTCATTAATTATTTTTAGTTCTTTGGTTAAAAATTTATAGCAACACTTGCCGAGAGCGCAGCCTCTCGCAAAGGGTGTACTGAACATAACTAAATCCAGTTACAGTTAATGAACAAACTTAGAACGTTTCGCTTAACTATGTATATAGCGTTGTGCCATACCTACTAGACTGGCACAATACTAATATAAGGTAATAAAAAAATTAAGGCCTGACAGAAATATATACCATTAACATACCACTAAGAAAAGGGCTTAAAAAGGGGGCGCTGACGAAGTCACGGGCAAAGACTCGTCTATAACAAATGTCTATAGTAGATTACAAGTGAACTTAGTATTGTAGTAAGTGAATTTAGTATAATCACAATTCTAAAGGTGGCTAAGATGTGAGCACCGCTGTCAAGCAACACCAAGGGGACGAAAGTGTGAGGATAAAGTAATGTGCTCTTGCATTTCTTACTACTGCTGCCAAATGGTCTTTGAAAATATTTAAAATTGTGCCAATACACAGTTCAAATACGTGGTGGACTATGGACAATACATACTCTCCACAGACATGATAAGAATGGGACGTAATATTGGCTAACGCAGATACAAGAATACCAAATGGTTGGCTAATATAAAGTGCCGCATTACGACGGAGGCCAACGGACTGAAAAAGTTTATTAACAACGTTACACAAGTTACCTTCACTCGTAAAACGTGTGAAAATGAAATTTCTTACACGCACGTGCGTAAAGGGTACTCTGGCTTGTTCAAAGACAGACTTTATATCAGTTAATCTAATTTAACAGTTAAACTTATTTTGATACTTGATTAAAATCCGTACTTCTGTACTAATATTATACTCGTAAATGTGAAAGTTTGTATGGATATATGAATCTATGGATGTTTGTTCTATCGAGCAAAAACCACTAAACCGATCACCAAGAAATTTTGCATACACGTTGTCTGGGACACCAGAAAGGACATAGGGTATATTTTATAAAGTTACGCGGGTGAAGTCGCGTGCAGCAGCTAGTACTTACTTAAATAAGGTTAACTTACTTAAAATATTATAAAAATAGGTTAACTTTACTTAACAATTAATATAAAAATAAGTTTATACTCTCAACCTAAAGTTTTACTCTCTCAAGTTTATATAAAAATAAGATTACCAATAAGTGCTTATTTGTTTCTTATATACCTACTACTAATAAAACCCGCGACTTCGTTCGGGCCTCTTTTTAAGGCTACTAGCGTTAAACGAGGAAGGTTTATATATAATAACTAACTTGTGCCCTCGACTTCGTCCGCGTTGAACGATGAAAGGTACCCTATGTCCTTTTTGGTGTCACAGACAACGTGCATACAACATTTTATGGTGATCGGTTCAGTAGTTTTTGCGTGAAAGCGTAACAAACAAACAAACTCACATCCACATTTATAATATTAGTAAGGAAGTAAGGATTCAACGCGAAGTCCAGCTATTTTTCTATTTAGGTCTTAAAGTTCAATTTAGGTTAGTTTCAATCATTATACAATACAGCGTTTATAACTCAATCCAAAGGAGTGCAGTCTGCACCTTAAGAGGTTAGTAATAAGAACTAAAAGGGAATGATTTCTGACTAAACAAAAAAGTGTTCGCTCATTCTTCGGGAGTGGTGAGCGAGTGTGCTCCTTTTTTCTTGCGTGAAACTTTGAATAAGAAATATGAAACAAGTTTTCACATAAATACAAGTTTGGCAAAAGCTGTCGGCCATCAAAAAGAAAGCATAATACCCTCTATACCCATAAGTTTGCGAATACGGACCAACAATATAACAGTGCCTAGCTAATGTTATGATGAATAAGTACAATGAACTGACCTTGAAAATTATTGTATGAAGAGACATCAGACTGAAAGAGGGAAAAATAAAAGTATCTTTCGAATTTATAATATTACTAGCTGGTGCCCGCGACTTCGCCCGCGTTAATAGTAAGGGATGTGTGTAGCGCCTGACTAAATGTGTAAAGTAATAACGCCTGACATCTTTGCTGTTATAATATATTATAGAATTTTATTCTGAATTTTCTATTGATTTGTTTTTATTTTCTAATTGCCAGAAAAAAATGCGTCAGTGCGAATCTGGAGGAGGGCAGGTCACTAATCAAAACTAATATTATAAACAGAGAAGATTTGTATGTTTGTGTTGAATAAACTTAACTGGACTGACTTTAAAAATTATGTCACCTATAGAAAGCTACATTATCAGGGAGTAGCATAGGCTATCTACATAATATTATAAAACAAAGTCCTCCGCCGCGTCCCCAAAATTTGAAATGCTTGTTGGAATTGATGAGCCGCTGGAGTGGGTGAGACAGTGGGTAAAACATATAGACGATAAAGATAGCAATAATTTCTTCAACTTATAATCATAACATAATCTTTTATCTATCAATCGAAGAAGATAAGTTCTTAGCGAAGAACAGTAAAATGTAGGTACGTATTGAAACGCCATTTAAGTAGAACGTCGAATGATACGATACGAAACGACTTCGGAACTTGGAACTGGCTGCAATTTAGAACAAAGTTTGAGTGCCTTACGAGATCCTTAATTGAAATAGTTGAGTTTTTCTAAAAGATTTCATTTCGAATGCTACAATTTAACGCCTTTTTTTAGTTTATATATACCAATGTCAATATATGGGTCTCTTTCACAATCTTTCAAGTAGGCTAAGCTTCATTTAAAAGTCACCCGTCACCGGGTATGACGGTGCTGATATACTACCTTTGTTTGTACGGTAAAAGTCCCAAACATAAAAAAAAAATTATAAAAAAAATCGCCTATCGAAGGATGCACTAAACCGAGTGCATAATTTAATAAAACATAAAATTGTCTCTAAAAGTAACTAATCAACACTTTATTTGTAGTTGGTGAAAGAGGCCCTCAATTATTATAATAGTCACATCATGTACAAACCTGCTTGAACAACCTTCAGCACGACCTTCAGCAGTGAGGCCAGTGAGGAAGACGACTCTATCTATTTTACAATAAAATTGTGAGCAACAACTTCCCATTTAAGAGCGGGTATAAAGAGAAATAGCCAATCCTAGATTTGAATTTTATCTGAGTGAACAAAGTCTAATTTAATTAATTTTTTTAAATAGGTAAATACAT
This sequence comes from Synanthedon formicaeformis, assembly GCA_945859745.1. Classification (NCBI taxonomy): domain Eukaryota; kingdom Metazoa; phylum Arthropoda; class Insecta; order Lepidoptera; family Sesiidae; genus Synanthedon; species Synanthedon formicaeformis. Next base: position 1,402,922 of record OX243955.1, on the reverse strand, counting down.
TATAAATGAAAGTGACGACTGTAACAGAAAACATAATATAATGAAATTTTCTCGATAAAAAAAAATTCCATTTCCATCGATTTTAGTTTTATTTTCAAAATGACACACATTACAAAGCTAAAAGTGTATCAGTAATTTCACTTTACATATTATCTAAGGCTGTATGTAACAATTTTTCATTTGACATTGTAGTTTACGAATAATTAATATTTAATACTTTTGGCACTTATAACATTTTTATTCAGCGAGATGCGCTATCTTCCGTCGCATGTTGTGCGTAGTTCAACGTATTTTGTGTCACTGTCATGTCCAAGGGGCCACGCGGGTGAAATTACAAATTTTGTTTGCTTTATACCCACTCTTAATTATAAATCCTCGCGGCGCGGTTTTCTTCTTGATTCGAACGGCGAGCGTTCACTTCTTCTTAATGCACCAGAGCGCGCCACTTTTGCGTGTGCGGTGTATGCATGTTTTTTGGCGTGGATTCAGGAATTGGGAACGTACCACAGATAACTAATTATTTGGCGCCACCAATGATTATTATAATAGATTTCATTATATACCTACTTTTCTACAAAAATATTAGTATTACTATAATATTACCGTTGACGAAGAGACATAACATGATGATATTAAGAACTGCAAATTACATATACAGAGGTTTTATAAACTCCGCAGACGATAAAAACTTTTTTTTACTTCAAACTGTTAACAATGAAGCCAACATCAGCACATCATCGCAGCGTCTGAAGGTAAAGTTTTATTTATGCGAAAACTTGTTTCATTTTTCTTCTCGAGGCATTACAGTGAATAAAACCGGTGGCGTTTCCACAACATAAATAACATAACATTAAAAATGTATGAAGAGTACAAACCTACTTGAAGAATTCACAAGTCGACCTATGGCCGCTAGTTTCAACGTAAAACTCGTCTCACTCAGAATCGACATGTTACATATAAAACTTTCAAACAAGGCGACAAGTACTGACAAAATTTTCATGAACAACTCGATGTAATAAAATATTTTATTAGAAGCAATTATTTTTGAAATATATTTGTAAATAGGATTTTTTACAAATATATTTTTTATAAATATACCAAAAGATATCCTAGCATCGTAAAAACTTAACCTAGTAAATTATTTTGAAGTATGCTGCCGAGAATGGTAAAAATTATTTCCCTCTTTCTCAAATAAATGAAAAAACAAGTTGTAGTGATCTTTTTGGCAAATTAAAATGTAAATTATAATTTCGAAGAAAAATTCCTGTGAAGCGACCTCGTTGCTCCTAATTTCAAAGTTTCTTCATTAGAAATTTCCCGAAGAAAACCAATTCGTCTCTTTTAATTTTATTTCTGTTCAGTTTTTAACTTGCTAAAAAGTTATTGTCAGATATTATGTATCCAAGTATTAAGTAAGACATTCAACTTATGATTACTAAGACATTATAGTAAGGGCCTCTTTCACAAACTAATGTAAAGTGTTGATAAGTTACTTTTAGAAATCATTTTCTGTTATATTGAATTATGCACTCGGTTTACTGCATCATTCGATAGCCTTTTTTTTTATTTTCCATTTAATGTTTGGGACGTTTACCGTACAAACAAAGGTATATCATCTCTATTATCCCCGGTTACCGGTGACTTTAAATGACAGTTTCGCCTACTTGACGTTTATGAAAGAGGCGCTAAGTATATGAATCTTACAGAAAACCTTACTTACTACTATTAAATTTACGGATTTAGCAATATTAGTGAGTATAGTACTTATTGTATAACTTACTACTAAAACTAGATAAGATACTAAAACCAGTTGCCATTTTATTAAAAAATATTTTATTCAAATTATGAGCATAATAAGCCTTTATCGTTTATCGTTCTTTCCATTAGTGAAAAACGTATACAAAGTCGAATAGCTAGGTACTATTTTTCGCCTATCTATTAACACAAGCAACGCCACAGGTGCTGCTAGTGCACTGCTGACTTCACCAGGAGAAATGGTCTGTGGCAAAGTACTAAGTACTAAAATGGTCGAAATAAAGAATTTATTATTATACCCAGGCCTTTTTTTGTCACTTCTTTTTTGGGGGCACGATAATTCTCAAAAGTTGTAAGTTCATAATTTTTTGTACCCCCTCCCTATTCCTTGCCACTGTGTTTTGAGGAAAAAATGAAGTAAATTATTTTTTTATTGTTTAAAAACATAATATCTTTAGAAATAAAACGTGAACTTATATTTAGGTAACTATATAAAAAAGTAACTCTTTTGGGGGCACCGCGTGCCCCCGCGTACCCCTACAAAAAAGCCCTTATTATTATACCTAAACTAGCGGCCGATCGCCACCAGAGATTGTCTGAAAGTTCAGCGGTTTTGGAGTCGATAGGGAACATCAAACACACACATCGCTTTTTATATATTAAAAAAGAAGATATAAGGTCTGTGGCAGGCTGAATCTACAATCTTAAGGACATCTCGTTGTAAGTGTCAAATTTAAATGGAGGATGAAAAAGAAAAACAAAACACGGGCGGCGTTCGCTCAGGCTCGACGTAGTTACGCGAAGTGCGAAATGGATTCTGCAAACTTTGTTGACACATTCCGTTCAGAAAGTTGTGCTCCCGTAATTAAAGCGACGAAAACACTAAGGAATCTTTATTAACTTACTCCACGGGTTGATTCGGTACTTTGTGGAGGGCTTTTTGTTGTCATCTAGTTATATGTACATTCGAATCGTACTGGTATAGAGAAGCAAATAAGAAAGTCTATTCCATTATGCAGGGTGATCAAATGGGTCAGTATTATAAGAAATTAAGGTTTCGATTTTGAACTCAGAAAAACTGCATTAAACTTTTTTAAAGTACACTCACACGCAACCAGAATCCGATCAAATCTCTGTAAAAAGTGTTTTAGTTGATAATGTGAGTAATAAGGAATACATTAAGATATGTAATCTTTAATAAGGTGAATTTATTAAAATTCACTTAAAAACAATGAAATACACTTTCCAAAACATATTCTCTCTAAAATTAACATTTCATTATTAACAAGTATTTTGTTGCTAATTTTTGTACTTAATAATAAACCAACAGAGCTGACAAAAATAACGTAACCAGGCTTTTTCAGAGGAAATTAAAGGTTTTCAGTAAGCGATGGTGAAGTTATTTGTAAATTATATTTTCAACATTTCAAAACAATTGAGACCGTAAAATCTAAGTGATATGGTTGCATTCATGTTTCGAGATGGCCTTTACAGGTTGTGTGCTGGTATGCATGTGATTGCCAATTTCCTTGTTCTACGAACACCTGACGCCTTTCTACGGATGATTGCCCTCCTATTGAATTATGCTATTTCACCGTTTTCGCATATTTTCACAGACTTTTTAATCAATATGATGAATTTGTAAACTAAGTAATAGAGATAAAGTAGGTAAACATGAAATCAGTTGAAAAAGAAAAGCGAATTGAAAGAGAACTTTTTTGTCACCAGATATTCGGAGACAAGAACGATGTTTCATTAGAAAATTTGACCGCGCTCATTCACTGATCGCCTAATCTTCTTCAGGGATGTCAAATTCCAACCTTGTCCTTTTTATGGATAATAAATCTGCAGTCTTACGGAATGTAACTTACTAGTAAGTATTTTAATAAAAAGTTAAAATGGCTTACTAAAATATTATTTATAGTCTTAGCAAGAGTCTGACTGTCCATTTGAAGGTTGATTACGATCGACTATTAAACCTCGAGTAACATCATGGCGGTTGCAAGTACCTTCATTTTATTAAGTTGCGTTCGATGTGCTGCCTAGTTTATGACTGCGCGGTTACAGAGACCACGAAATAAAAGCATGTGTGCTGTTGTGTTTTAGTATGTAGTGTGTGGTAAGATTTGTATGTTTGGTCCATTCCCATTTGCCCTACGTATTCCTTATTCTTTATATCATGCTTTTGTATACCATTTAGGTGTTGTTTGTGTATTATCACTGCGTATTATAAAACAAAGTCCTCCGCCGCGACTGTCTGTCTGTCTGTTCGCGATAAACTCAAAAACTACTGCACCGATTTTCATGTTGTTTTCACCAATGGATCACTCTATAGAGTGGTTCTCAAGGTAGGTTTTATTATACTTTTAAGTTACGCGGGCGAAGTCGCGGGCAGCAGCTAGTTAGAAAATATCTTAATTTGCAAATGGCTTCATGTTTTAGGTTATCGCTTAGCTTCTAATTGTAGATACGAAGCTTCGCCAAGCTCGTATGGTTATTTATCATCGTAAAAGTCGGCTGTGGATCGTATCTGCTCAACGTCGCTCAACTTTTCCTATCCCGATGAAATATGGCCCTCAGTATTAACAGTGGCCGAGCAACTTGGAGGGTTTTGCGGAGTTCTCGGACTAATAAACAATAATATTACGTAATAGAGCCACATATTTTGTTATTTTTATATTGGCAAACCTTTTTTTTATTATCAAGTTCAGCAGATAGGCCGACGCTTCAATGAACCAGGACAAGCACCCTAAAACCTGACCCTGAGGGAATAAGGAGTAAGGCACATGTTTGAAGTCTCTGGGTGTATGTTTTACGCACTATTAAAATTTAATAAAAAGCTAATATTCAGTTTCCCAACACACAAAGTCGTAGCAATTAGTTAGCAATATAATAATATCTAAAACAGTGGCAAAGTGGTACCAACTCGAGAATAAATAACGAAGGCGTCAGTTCCGTTCCCGTTCTGAACAACTTAATGTTTAACTGAATTAAAAGCTTCGACTCTGAGAGTTGTACCTCACTAACGAACCTACACGTTAAACGTATTGTAGGCTCCTATTAAGTATTTCGTTAAACATTTGCAAAATAATATACTAATACTTTTACAGATTTCTTTCAAATGTTGACCTGAGGAGTTCGAATGCATAGATATTTTTTTCATAATGAAATTTCCTCCAAGTCGCAATTCAGTTCCGATAATAAAGTAATATTAAAAAATAAAATCTTATATTAATATACACATATAAAAAAAAAAGTAAAAAAAAAAATGGACTTTATTATAACTTAAATTATATTGTATTTACCTAAATATAACTTACTAATTACGTATCCAATAGGTGATTGCATAATAAATTGTTATTAAATTTATTTATTATAAGAATTGAAAGTGTATTACATCGGAACACGTAATAAGTCACTTTTGAAGCGACAAGCCTATTTTGAAAGTTGTTCTGTTTTACACGCCCCTTTCAAACTTAAATTCCGATGCAAACATTAAGTGAAGTTCCTATTTACATTTTCCAATTACTAAATATTAGTCTTTAAGAAATCTTCTAGATTTAATTGCTAAAAGTATAATTTCAATAATTAGTCTTTTAGTGGAATGGTGTCTTTAATACATGGGTCGTGGGTTCAAATCCTGGAGAGGCCAACAAAGTTCAAAGTTCGTCTTTATCTCTTTGTGTACATTTCGCTCCAGTCCGTTGTGAGGTTCTGACAGAACCATACTTATGCTTAATTTGTGACAACTCCATTTGTATGTGGTGGTCGATTATTTCACTAACTGTGGCCTACAGATTAGTTTGAATTGGACAGAATAGAATATTAGTGTTTTAACAAAGTAAAGTGACAAAATATGTACCTAATTAATATAACACAAAATTGTTCTAAAAATATTATTTAGTTATAACTTCGAGATTTTAGATTACATTATCTAGATTACACTCATTATTTAGAATTATAGATTTGAAATTCTATTTCTTTAAATGGCTGATAAATGCACAGTAAATAATTTATTTTCTATCGTCCACAGAACAAATAGCATCTAGCCTCTCCGGAGAATTGTTTAGATAACTTACTTTTTAAGTTAACTTTTGACAGACAAACAGATAGACCATTGGACGAACTATTGATGTGTTGCAGTGGAAGCGTCGATCGTATACAAAAAGTTGAAGGGCAAAATTTATGACAAAGGTTAAGACCAGATTCAGATAAGGGAACTGACAACTGAACTGAGACCTTGAAATCGCAAATTTCCCCAATCAAGTGATCGCCTTTTTTTCTAATTGATTGTTAAATCTTTCTAGATCCCTTGACAGTTCGAAATTCATAACAAACAAATGGCAAACTTTACAATTCAAAGACTATTTCTCGAACGATCCAATTTTCATAGCGCTTACAAAACGGTTTATCACATTTTGTTGGGGGACGTCGCGTTCGCGAACGAAAGTCTCGTAGTGCAAACCAACTTGATTTTCCGTTTCTAACGAAGTGCCCGAAGCCTTGCTCTAGCTCATAATTAAATATTTGAAACGAAACGTAAACGGAAACGTCTTTTGTACGTTACAGTCGTATCGTACTCGAGTTTGTTGGGCGGCCATACTAATATTGCTGCAATTTAACTAGGATACGAAATATTACTGAGTTTAAGATTATAGAATTTTTCATAACTATAGTACTTTTTACTATAATACTTTTTATGATCCGTAATGATGTCAAGGCTTCTTTCATTTATGTTTACTAGACTGGGTGACCGAGCTACGCTCGGGCCAATGAAGGATTTAAAGTTTTTTACATGTAAGAAAGAAAGTCTATGAAACATTATAGAAAAAAATTCAGGAATACTTAAATTAATAATTAATAATTCAAAGTATTATAAAACTACTTAAAACGAATTTTCTCCAAGATAAAACCCTGATACGTCGATGTCTAGACCTAAAAAACCCCTAATCCTAGACACTTGTCAAAATCGTTAGAGCGAGATCGTCGTGGCATACAAGAATTCCTCGTTTAGTATTATAAGATTATTATTATTGATTTCATTTCATCTTATATAAATATTATTTGCAAAACATACATTTTTTTAATAATCCTAAAATATTAACTATTACCTACTTACTATAGCATAAATAGATATTTACATTAAATTAGTCCATATTAATTTTTTGAACATCAATTCGTTGCTTTTCTCGCGGTGCTTTCCTTCAGTAAGCGAAAATTATTCATGCTATTATACGCTATCGCATTAATTTACCTTGTTAAATGTTTTGAACAGTATTGCAGTAAAAGCGTTTATTTACAGCAACGCGTAGCATGAAGGAGGAAATTACCAATGGGGGTCAACCAGGAAGCGTCTCGCTCGGGAAAAGGGGTCGTAAACCTTTTTCAACTAGCACCACTTTTATTTTCAGCTACATCTTTCTCTAAAGAAAAACCCGTAAAAGAAGGTTCTTTATGTAAGTAATTGTTAAGTACATTAAGATTAATAATTTAATTCAATTTTTTTCTTTTGATAGTTGGTTTTTGCTATTTTGTAAGAGATTTTTTTCATTACTTAAAATAATTATTGCCAAATGATCTTTCTGAAATAAATTCACTCTTATGTATAAGGAAAGAAATTAAATATATGTATTGTGTGTATAACGTAGGTATTACAAATTTTAACGAGGTTACCTCCTAATTGGTATTTGCACAACGGAATTATTCCGGTAGAGAAATTCTCGACAACTTTTGAGGCTGAGAATGATTTATTAGTTCAGTTGTATGCAACTGTAATAAGGTTAAAAATAACGTGTTAATATTTTAAAGAATTTTAGGAATTTTGGTGTGTGTTTTCTATATTCAAGTGTAATTCTATTCAGTTAAGAAAATCTTTTACTGGACATGTCTACCAACTAGTTGATCTGCGAGTTCGTCTGTGGGTCATAAGTCGTATTATCTACTGTGTTCGGACTGTTTGAAATTACAATAATTTCAAAGGTGGGAAACTGTTTTAATTTTTTTTAATGGTAATACTAGATTTCATTAGCTCCTAAACATAAAAAAAGGTTTACAAACAAATGGTAAAATTGATTTTATTAAATAATACTGTAAAATCTTTATTCCCTAACTCCCACAGGCCTGCATAGTGTACTTGCTGGGAATTAAATCTAATAAAATACCATATGAACTACGTATGACAACTATTTATTTTGCGTAAGTAATAACAAGTACTTGTCACATCCAAAGAATCGAGTAGAAAATGTTTGCAAGGTCTGGACCAATCGAAAATTAATAACAGCTCGCGTTCGTTGTTCATTGGACGCGCTAATCGGATAAACGTAGCTCTCCCACTGTCGGCTTTTGTCGAAACACTGTTTTGACTGCGTGTTTTGTTTGCTTTTCTGGTTTTCTCTTCTTGTTTGTTTCACTATGAAATAGTTCTATGTTTTTAGAAAATTATTTTATTTATGTAAAGGTTGTCAGACAGGTGACGGTCCACTTGATAGTAGACGGATACCGTTGCCAGTAGCACAATACACGAACGATATAATTGAAACGCAAGCACGCTGTAGATGTTTGTGGGAATAATAGGAATAGTAATATAGGAATAAGGATGAGGGAGGAAGGGATAGCGAAATGGGCTCTGGCATCCCTTACTCACTCATTGAAATACAATAGCATAATAATTGCTGTTATTTCACTAGGTCTTCTTTAAGTGTTTGGTTACTGCCAATAAATGTGCTGTCCTAATGTGCTAACAGCAAAACGCAGTGTGCCTTGCCACTACTTGCCGAAACTTACCACTTTGAAACTTGCCAGCCAGAGCTTAACTTTGAAAAGTTAATTTTTCAAAATAATCTATGCCAAGAATCGAACTCGGAACCCCCGCGTCAAAGCGTTTTAGAAATCACGTCAACCACTCGACCACTGGGCATTTCATAACAAAAGTAAAAAAATGTAAAAAGGCCTATAATTTATTAAAAATTTATATGTATGTCATTTTTGTAACAAACGCCAGTTTTAGTTTGGCCGTTCGATTCGTCTTCATTTCAACAGCTCAATACCGATAACCCCGTTGATCTGTCCGGGGCTATCACATAGATACTTCATTAACCCTTTCACTACATTTGAGTCCGGTTAATCGTTCGGAACACTGAGTTATGGTCCCTGTGACCCGACGGACATTGGCACGCGAGGTAAGCAATTGGCTTATGGATATCTACGATGCAGGGAAATGTGTTTTGCGGTCATTGAAAGGAAATGAAATACGGTTGATTAGAGAAATAAAGACTCAGTTTGATCGTTGAAGTGCACTGAGACACCACACATATGAAAAAATTCTGCATTAGTGGTATAGTATAGTGCGTTAGTTCCTGTCTTTGTCGTCCTGAACCCCGACTAACTGTGCTTCAGTCGGGGGTAACACTGTCTCTCCCTTATTTTTGAGCTTTTGGATGGGGAAACAAGTAAAATTTAAATATTATAAACGAAGCATGCAAGGGAACTAGATAACAAATATGAAAGTATGCTACATATTTGCCAATCGACAAGTAAACGATTTGCCGTATTTGCCAATCATTCAAGCCTAAGCTCAATTGTTTGGCTAACTGTAGCTAACTTTAATTTTGGAGGACTAGCTTCTTACCTATTGTTAATCGGTCCTTAAATTGAGGTATAATTGCTTTTAAAATATGTCTCAATAAATTTACTCGTGATAAGGTATTTCGTAAAAGGAGAATTATAACATTTTTTGAAAATTAAGAATTGCATCTAATCAAGAATTCCGAAGAACTACTGAAATTCTGAAGAAGAATCCTTTTACTATAGGTATCGTTTATCTTCCTTAGCTTCCCTAGGTAGGTATGCTCCTACAAGATTTAAAAAGATCCTCAAATTCACCTTTACCGCTTATAAAAAAAAAAGAACCACTACGTTGCAGCGCTTCAATTAATCAATTAACTCGACGTCTCGCAATGAAAAGTTAATGTATTTAACAACACCAGTTTCCGAGAAGCCCCTCGCCTCTCAGAAATGCGCAGAAATCAGACCCGATCAGGGAACTTCGGTTTTATGTCGGGGATCTTGCCTAATTGGCCACAATGACGCAACGTCTTTCGATTACCTACTGGACGTAAATAAATTAATTTTATAACGGCAGCATATAAAATGCTGTGTAACTTGTAGGGTTAGTAATGAAATGCCACTTTTATGATACGGTAAGAATGGACGAGGCGACAATACGGCTAACCTGCTTTAAGGAAACTTTGGGAGAGGTAGCTTGTAATCTAGGGAAGGACAGGTCTGTATTAATAATCCCTCCACTGACCTTCACTGCGAGGCTATGCCTCTTTTATTTAGGACCACTACACTAATTTATCCAACTTTTGCGTCTATTCACAGTCACTCTTGAGGTCTACAGTCCCTGTTAACCTGCATTTCGACCGTGTCCATTTAAAGTTTCGTCTATCCCCCAAAACCTATCCGCTGCATTAAGAATTTGCTCCACTTATTCCCACTTCATCTGACTGAAATAGGAAAGGGGAAAATAAGATGGTTTGACATACATTAGTTACAGTAGGAGAATCACTTTGGTTCTTCGATGGATCTTTGTTTTTTGGATTACATGTCTGTACTACGTGCATTCACTTATAAAATAAAATAATAGACGATAAATTTTCTCAGTGTACACGTCATCGCAGACATTAATGACATTGGATGATTGCCGAATAAGTTTACTGAATGCCAACTGTATTCTTCTGCGAGAATCTTTATTGAAGTATAAAAATAAAAATTTACAATTCTATTTTTATACCAAAAATGGTAACACAAACCACACAATTTTAAAAAATCTAACAATCTTAAAAATTTGGCATATTATCGTAAGGAGAAAAGTTAAAATATATATTTAATAGTTGTAAAAAAATTATTTAAAAAATTAAAATGTTATTTATTTTAAAAATGTTTCACGTCTGCACGAAAATGTAGTTACTACAGCTTCTTATTAAGAATCAATAGAATACAAATAATACAATAGATCAATTAGAATCGATGTAAACAAATCACAGTATCAATTATAAACAAGTAAACAATAACAAACTAAATAAATCATTTGTTTGCGAAGTGGAAATATTCTGGCAACCCCGGCCGCGTCGAATCCGTCATCCGGGATGTAAATTTCGTAACAAATAGCCATCGAGCCTTATCTGCCAACCGCCATTACAACATTGACGTATCGGTGTACCCCGACCTTTATACTTGTTCGCATTAATATAATAAACAATTTTGCACCCGTCTGTACGCGTAGACTTTCAATAATCCACTTAATATATCATGGACAACTCAATAACAGACATGTACAAATGTACTTTGTAATAACAATTTTTTTTATTAAAAATTCACTTACAATTTTTTTTCTTGAGCTTAATATTTGTTTAAATAAATTTTATATTTGTCCTTAAGTAATATATTATGTACGTAGTTAAAAAAATTCAAAAGAATTAAGTAGAGGTGTGAAGAAATTAATCAAAATTTTATATACTTACTTAATTGTAAACATAACACCTACAAATGTTGAAGAAACTGCTTCATGCTTATAGTTATTAACTAGTTTTTCCCCTAAATTTCATGCGCGCCAAAAATATAAAATCAACGTCTTACAAATATATAAAAATAATAATTTATTGCTTTATTATTTCACTACTGGTTGAAAATTACTCTATGTCTATGTATGCGACTATTCATAATTCATATTTCATAAGCGCTGACATCTTGCTGCTAAGGTTTTAAACATTAATTTATGTTAAAAATAATAGTTCACACAAGAAAATTTAAATATGTATTTAAATTACATTACCTATTAAAAATTAATCTCATAATTACAGGTCAGAAGGTTATAACAAAAATTTCTGGTCAATCAAATCAATTAATTTTGAATAATTTTGCTATAATTAATTTACTATATCATTGTATTGGTAACCAGATCCAGTTTTTCGTGTCATCAATTTAGAAAGGGTAATACCATTAATCTAGACCCGTTCGGAATGAAAACGAGGCTTAAGAAGAGATAGATCCAGAACGGGATGACTTGAGTTCATCCCTTTTCTAGATCGTTTAACTTTAAAGTAAGAAGATTCATTTGCTTCAAATTGACGTCCAGTCTTCTATACTTAAATAGATTCAGCTGAACGTTTTAAAGTATTGGACTTCTTCGTTCGTTAAATAATTGCATTTGCATTTTCATTAAAATTCTACACTTCTCTGATTGAATGACAATTGTCACTATTTGCAAAAGAACGACGTTATTAAAAAAAAGTATTTTATAAAAATTGATGTTTTAGTTATCGATATATTCATCTATCTGTACCAATATATAAAGCTGAAGAGTTTGTTTATTTGTTTGTTTGGTTGTACGCGCTAATCTCAGGAACTACTGGTTCGAATTGAAAAATTCTTTTTGTGTTGGTGTTGGATAGTTTATCAAGGAAGGCCATAGGCTACAGAGAACGCGGACGAAGTCGCGGGCACCAGCTAGTTACTTATAAAATTGTTTGTCCTGACTGACTATAAAAGCACAACCAAAACTAGAAGGCTGAAATTTGAAACATAGATTTAATTTATGAAGAAAGCACCCGCTAAAGGATATTTGAAAATTTCATTTTTACCAAAAAAAACTTTTTTTAGAAATCTTATCTGGAAAATGTACCAGGTGGCGGATATCCACAAGTCTAAAATAAGTACTTACTAAAACTCCTACTAAATTTTCCTGAAAATAATTCTCCATACGCGAACTTTCCCATATAATTGATCAGACTTCTTTATTTTTTTTATTACATCAAAAACAGGCAGATAATAAACTAAATTGAGGTTTACTAAAAAAATACACTTTTAGTTTACTTACTACTCTTATTTAATTTTTCTCGTGTATGAATATACGGAATAGACGTCTATTTACGCTTGAATTACCACGACATAAGCGAAATAGACGCGCGTCATCCAGAATACAGCCGTAGGTCATTTAAACAGATAACCAACAGATTTATGCGGAGTGATTTTTAACCCCTTTATGACGTGCGACGTTAAACGAGCGAGTATAACGTATGTGTATATATTTATGTACGTGTGTATACGCCGAAACCTCGCAACATATCGCGACCTGAATTTGTTTGTAGCACGTCATGTTGTCACATCAGTTTTTGCTACAGCGTCCGTATCTGCTTCGCAATTATTCACCGGCTTCTGTGATTGATTGAGGGAGTTTTTTTAGACAAATGTTAGATGGCTAGCAAGGGAGGAAGTTATATATTTGAGCTAAAACGCTGGTTGCTTACTGAGATGAATGCTCAGCTGCTGATCTGATGCGTGAGTCGCAAGTTTAAATCCCTTTTGGGCCTGTCCCTTTCGATTGCAAGTTGTATATTTCAGGGAATATTTAAGAATAATTCCACTCACTCACTGTGCGCATAATTAAAGAAGATACAAAGTGCTTCGTGCGAATGGGTGGTATGTCAACAACGTGACCTATATACCATCTCCTCGTCTAGTAGTAGTAGTAGTAGTAGTAGTAGCCTAGTAGTCCGATTATGAAAAGGAGATGAAGTCGAGAAGTTAATGAGTGCAAGTTCCCTTAATGAGCGGATAGGAAATGATGTTCAATTGCACTTAGTGTGTAGAAAAAACATCACGAGGAAACTTTGCACGAGAAGATCTGAAGAAATCAGAATCAGAAGAATCCACAGTGGATTTACCTTAATGACTGATTCTGTATATTCCTAAACGTCACTTACATGAAAGGTGATTTAGATGTGTCTTTGATTTCTTAAAAAAAATCTGTGAGCTCCGACACACGACTGGAGTTTATTCCTTACGAACGATTATAAAATTTAAATTTTCACAGTTCGAACACGCCGAAAGAACAACATTTATATTGTTGTCAGGTGCGCGCGCGGTCTAATGCACCCAAGGTACGGAATAAAACGTCGTTAATCATTGCAATAGTTGTGAACGGGTTGGCTTGCCTGTTGACATTAGAGAATTAATGTTTGTAGAATAACGTAAACATTAATAAAATGAAGTCTGGTAAATAAGCGAGCATGAAAAATGGTGACTGTCTGTACTTGTTTAATGTCGATTTACCATACATCTCTACTATTTCTGCAGAACTGGTTTCATAAACTGACAGGAAAATGTTTTATATACATTCTCAGTTTAACGATACAAAATAACGCTAGTGTTTTTTTACAGATAAAGTAAATCAAAATTTAAACAGATTAATTGGATAAGTAGACTTTCTTTGTCAAATAACAAATGAAATGGAAATGAAATGGAATGGAGAGAAATTAAGATACGAATATTAATACCTACACGGATGGAAAAAAGAAGCAAGTATGAAAACATGGCATAGTACAATAACATAAAATAAAAATAATAATAAGCTCTAAACTGGACATTCTATTTGAAGATTTGTTTTCTGCTTATATGAATTACCAAAAAAAACTACTGAACTATTTTACTGACAATAAATCCATCGAGAATGAAAATGAAGCATAAAATATTTTAAATAAAGGAGCTTGTTAGTTTTCTTGTAAATGTAAAAATTCTGGCCAATTATACTAAATTTAAATTCACCCTTCGCATAAACTAATCCTTATTTCGTAACATACATGACTCACACTAAGTTTATAGTCAAAACAAGTTGTAAAACTGGCGTTTTTGTTGCGTGCATCGGATGATGTCACTCCACCGAGTAAGGGGGTGGAAAAAAATATATTTCGCCCTTGGGAACGTTGCAAGGGCTCTGTGTAGAAGCAATTGCATGACATTAGATTAAACTATAAAATGTTGAAAATCAGTTCTTCTAATTTGTACATCTACTTTCTGTATATAAGTATACCTCTAACTACAGTTACTGATAAATAATTAAATATATTATTATAAAATAAACATAAATATAAATAAACATAGCTTCTTTTGCCTTTTGTTAGTTCTGCTCAAGAAGCACAACCACAATCGGCTGGACTGTAATTCTTCTTGAAGGTGAAGGAAACGTCCTAGCTATAATGTAAAGGTAAACGAAACTTCACAACGATCAATTAAGATCAATTCATGCTCGTAATTTAATACTTGTAAAAACAGAAATGTTTGTTAATTCTTAACCAAAATGTTTCAGACCACTATCCCATTGTAATATGCTTTAATACTCTAAGAAGAGCAATAACCTGAGCCAGCTGTTGGCAATGATATTAGGCTGCAGTCTTTTTAATAATAGGTATAAGTTTGTTGCTACGTATACATAGCATATATTTAATTTGATTTTCTAAATATATAAATTCGGTTATTTTATTTCTACAGCCTATAATACAAGATAATACTTATTACATATATATATAAAATTTACATATTAGGTGAAATTTTTAGGTCATATAATAAAATGTATAATATGTATGTTATGTATACACACATACACTCATTAAATTAGTTAAGTTTAAAAACGATTATATTTTAAAAAATTCAAAATTGTTTTTATTTATATTTTATAATATATAATATTTTATTAGATATACAGGTAAATATATTATTTTTTTACATAATTTTCAACTAACTATTTTATCTTTACTTGTTTTCACGTTCATAATTTTACCTTTTGAATGGCAACTACCATTACCATTTGAATACTATAAGTACCTAAGTATCTTTGCTTGAAGATCATTTTAAAAGTCCAGTCCAGTATTGTATTTATACAATTCTGAAAGATATTAATAGCTTTCTTCAAATCGCTTCCTTGACAGGGTCCTTATTTTTCATTCCCACTGGAGTTCTTTTTTATTTTCCATTAAACTAAATTGAAACATTCGCTTCGGATTTAACAAGCTGTCTAGAAACGCGTTTTTGGACTCATTTTTAATTCGACAACGCAACCATCCATTTTCCTAAATCGAACTCGTCATCAATTAAATTACGCGCTGTATTGTAACTTACATTAGAAACCAACCTTTTCTTCTTACTAGCACAAGTAAAAATAACCCTTATTACAATCGAATAAAGCTCCTTGTAGACGCAAATGAAATACTTGTAACCCGAGTTGGAACCAAACTTATTATTTGTCTGTACTTTTTAAAAATGCACTCTATTATTAAGCGCTTAAGGTCGTTGATGAATGCATAATGTTATTTCGTGGGGAGATGCGGGCGAGTTAGCACAGCACGAATACTTCCCCCAAAATTCCTTATGAGGGGTAGATCGGGGCTGTAAGGTCTCCCTTGGGAGCAGCACTGGATGCAACCAATGGAGTCTTGCATTTTGGTGCGTGTTTGTTTTCACATAAAAGGGATCTCAATTTGGTGACACAGCGTACAATATTTGAACGATGATAACGAATATTTCATTCATTCAAAAATATTAACTACTCTCAAGATTAAGACGACTTTATCTACACTTATAAAATCGTTTGCTCTGGCCAGCAACGCACAGACAAAACTACTAAGTAAGTCTATAGAAAGCTAAAATTTGAAACATAGGTTTATTTTATAACATAGTATAGGCAAGGTCTAAGAAATTTTTTTTGAAAATTTCAACTCAGTACGAAGCTGAGGGCGAATCGCTAGTCTGATATAGGTAGATCTAACACAATAAATGTACTTATTTTATTTTGGATATTTTACTAGTAACTAGTGACATGCCCTTTTTGTTTGTAGCTCATAAATAATTGGGAAGCCCGTCTGTCTATAGTAACAACCACCATCTGACTATAGAATACCAGCGTGAAATAACAGCAATTGTATGCTGTTGTGTTTCGGTAAGTAAGTAAGGAATGCCAGACCCTACTACACTATCCCTGTCTAATTGTGCTGTTGAGTTTAGGTAAGTGAGTAAGGAATGCCAGACCCTACTACCCTATCCCTGTCTAATTGTTCTGTTGTGTTTCGATAAGTGAGTAAGGAATGCCAGACCCTACTACCCTATCCCTGTCTAATTGTGCTGTTGAGTTTAGGTAAGTGAGTAAGGAATGCCAGACCCTACTACCCTATCCCTGTCTAATTGTTCTGTTGTGTTTCGATAAGTGAGTAAGGAATGCCAGACCCTACTATCCTATCCCTGTCTAATTGTGCTGTTGAGTTTAGGTAAGTGAGTAAGGAATGCCAGACCCTACTACCCTATCCCTGTCTATTGTGCTGTTGAGTTTCGGTCAGTGAGTAAGGAATGCCAGACCCTACTACCCTATCCCTGTCTAATTCCTTATCATCAGCCTCTGATTGCTGGCAGCAAGTGTTAAAATATATAAATCTAATAGGCGACAGTTCCACCATTAAGTGGGCCGTCACTCTATCTGGCATTTACATAATCATAAACTAATTGTACCTAATTTATGTAAAAGTAATTTATATAAACAAGACTGTATTTTCAATTTTTTCTTCAACAAAACACATAGTGTGCGAGTCGACTACTAAAAGTAAATTTAAATTCGAAGTTGGCTTTTCGCACATTTTGTACGAAATAAAATTGTACGAGACGATTACTAAACCAAATTGCTTTGCTATTTATAAATTTATTCATTGAACGTAAAAAAAAACACAATTTTATTTTAGTCGCTAAAATAATTACTTTTTCATGAATAAATATGGAATTTAGGATAAATATACTTATTTAAAAACAATACCTAATTGCATACCTCATAAATACGTCATACCTAAGTAGTTACAAACAATATAATTTATGGAAAAAAATACATCGAGAAACTGTCTATAAAGACGCATCAATTAATCACTATATACATAAAACTCTAACGTCATCAATCACATTTTTTAATAAATATCATATAATAAAAAATATCATATTATACCATATCTAAGACACTTTTTGTTTTATTTAATGATTTACCTACGTAACACTTGGAATTTTAATTGTAGAGGTAAACACATTTAAAAGATCTTATGTACGAGTATATACATCTTGGATATTTGTTACACTTTCACATAAAAATGTTTCAACGGATTTGGATGAAATTTGACACACATAAAGGTGACACACATAAGGACATCATCTTGTTTAACATATAGGATACTTTTTATTCTACAAAATGTTAGGTTCCTAAAAGGTTCGTCACCGTTGCCGTAGCGATAAAGATTTCAGGAGATTTAATACTCATATACTTTCTCAGGCGTTACATTATATTTTTTGTATTTTCAAAGGGTTTCAAATAATTATAAAGGGTGGATAAAATATATTGTCTCCATTTTTTTTACTAACTAAATTATCATTAATATTAATAGCTATTAAACAACAAAAATCGCTTCACAAATAAACGTGAAAAAGGTGTCAGAAATTGTCACTATTTATATTCATTCTAAACGTTTTAACATGATACAATCCCTACTCAATTTCCAAAAGCTTAATACAAATAAAGAGAAAACTAATCTTGGAATCTAATCTTAATTCGCTTTCAATTACTGAAACAAGCACCATGGCCCAAAGGAGTTGAAGAGAACATTTTTTATTTCGAGTGAACCATCAATAAAAGTGATCCCCAGTCATTCGGAATGGACTCGATTGAAAGTGAGCATTACGATGGATACAAATCGATCAATGTTGGATTAAGAAATGGACAGCTGTTGGCTGATTTGTCATTGGTGCGTTAAATTGTTGATTCGAAAAGAACTCAATGGATCTTGTGTTTTCATATTGCCAGTATTTTTTTACAAGGATAAATAATATAAAAATATTAGATAGGTACCTATTTTGTACTGTATCAGTTTATTTTATTAAATAAAGTTTATGCAATTTGTGAAGATGCATGCACTCGCAATGCTATCTATAAAAATGTCAATTTTAAATTATATTTTAGTTCGGACAAAGACGTCATTTAATGATGTAAATTTTATTTGAAATATCAATTTTATTAAAGTCGTCATTTTCTGTATCCCAGGACATCGAACCTACTATAATATCTTACCGCTGTCAATGAAGCGGTCACAGAACCACAGACAGACCATAAGACAATTAAATTAAGATACGAAATTTACGTTCCAAAAAAATCAACAATATCTGGCATTCGCTAAAAGATTTGAATAACAAAATGTCTGGCGATGTTTTTAATTGTAAATATCACCCCGCACTTACCCCCATTCGACCCTGGGGCGGCCACAACAAATTGGTTGAATTTGTTATGATCCAGAAAATTATGTGGAATCCGGTTGAGATTAATTGGTGACTGCCTTGCTGCGTTCCCTAAAGGTTTGATAACTTGCGCTCACCAATTATGCTCGTTAATTTGATTCTTCACTTAAATGGTTTTCCTTTAAAACATCCTAGCTATAATGTCAATAGCTTGCCAATAGCTACCCTCTATAACGGTTTTTCTAAAATATTGGAACTACAGGCGTAGGTAGGTATGTTTTATTATTTACGTAGCGAATATCTTGCGCATTCTGTCTTCGGTTATTCGCATTATAGTGTTGAAGCAACAAATTCTCCTAAATACCTGTTACTGACTTCACTTGCTAGTACAGGGTGCCCTTAAGTAAACATATTGTTATCACAGAAAACAAGATTCATATTGGTTTAGCCCAGAACGATAGTATATTCTAAATCTATGGTTCACCCACTGAAGATATTTGTTTGTCGGCAAACGTATTTAAAGATATGTAATAATCTAATTTTAGTCACTACAGCTGAATGGATTGAATTATTTTGGTTAAAGCTTCCAATCCGGTATGGTCTAGTGGCTAGGATACCTGGCTCTCACCCAGGAGGCTCGGGTTCGATTCCCGGTACCGGAATTGCTCTTTTACCCATTTTTTTTATCCATTCTACGATTATCAAAATGATGATAATAATGATAGACTTATCTTCTTCTTTATAAATAAAAATGAATCACTAAATGTGTTGTTAAGCGCAAAACTCGAGAACGGCTGGACCCATTTTAATTCTGTCTTCACTCAAGCATAGTAGGATAATCAGGGAAGGTTTTTACCTAAAAAAAAAATGCACCCCGAGCGAAGCCGGTAGCAGCGGGTCGCTAGTTTTTTAATAAAAATGTGAATCATAACTCTGGTATTTCATAACGAACTCTCTTTTATTTTTACGCCTGCGAAATATCAGCAAAAATTCACTGACAGGAACGGATAATTATTATACTTTTCATAATACAAAATCGTGAACTAATTATTCGTTACTTTAGTTGCGAATCGTTTCTAGATATCAAAATTATATAAGTATCTTCTTAGGTAACCTTTACCTTCGTAGACCTACGGATTACGGATACTATAAAACTATGTATATAAAGACTATGAATAAATTTTTGGTGAATAAGCAAGCCCCAAATTTTGTGGATTATTTCTGAAATAAAAAGTATGTAATGTTTAAAATAGTAATCGGGCAATAGGAGACCAAATCCAATCGATTTTAATAAATTTTTAATACGTTTTCCCCTTTATTGTCTCCACTCTATTCAGCGACAGCCACTGCTACTTCGTGTGTTATGCCCTCAAGGCAGCTATTAAGGAATACAACAAGCGTACACATCATTTGAAATAGTTCCCCAAACTGTATGCACAGAAGTTCTTCCGCGTTCCCTGCATCCAAATTACCTCAGGGAATATCCTACAGACAGGGGTATCAACACGGATACCATATTACTACTAGAAGTGATTGTACAATATTTTTTGTATTTTTTTTTTGTACTATATTTATAGGTTGTAATTTAATTTTAACTGTTTTATTTTTGAAAATTTTCTTTGTTTTTTTGGAGCTTTTATGTCTGTCTATGTCTGTCTGTTCGCGATAAACTCAAAAACTACTACACCGATTTTCATGCTGCTTTCACCAATGGATAGAGTGGTTCTCGAGGAAGGTTTTGGTATATATTTCAACGCGGGCGAAGTCGTGGGCACCAGCTATCTACTAAAAATAAAGATATAACCCCTGAAAATTTTATAACAGCAAAGATGTCAGGCTTGCTTATATTGCTTTACACATTTAGTCAGGTGCTAAACATCCCTTACTTTTAACGCGGGGGAAGTCGCGGGCACCAGCTAGTTTGTTAATAAGTGCGTAACCTCACCATCGGCTCTAACGGAAGACCAGCGCAGGATTCTACAACCTGCATGATGCTGAGTTGGAGCCGGTTTGTGGCACAGGACGTTTGTGTGTGTGTCTTTTTATGTTTTTATATTATGTATCTATGTCCTTGGTTGCAAATAAAAGTTTATTCTATTCTATAATACTTTTTATAACCACGCAACAACCTACAACACATTTTATATAAACAAAGGTATATCAGTTCCATTATTCCCGGTTACCAGTGACTTTAAATGACAGATAGCCTACTTGACAGTTGGTGAAAGAGGCGCTTAATATTTTAATTTATTTCTGTACTGACTATTCAAAGTATTCTTTTATATTGTAAGCATAAAAAAATATAAAAAAATACATAAGTAATAGTTTGTTTAGTAAACTTTCAGTTCTAAAATTAAAAGTTATTAGATTAGATGTAGGTTACTATTTTAGCAGTATCTTAGTTTAGTGTCCACTCCAGCATTTTCTGATAATCTTGAATGTTATTTTTTTTATTCGATCAAAGATTTCTTTTCTATATCATAAGAGATTTTGAATCCGGATAGTATTTTAATGCAAATTACAAATTCACCATATTAATATAAATTTCAATAAAAAATGGACAAATTTATTTAAAAAGAGCAACAAAGTTTCTTCCCTCATGGTTGATTAATTATATACCTACTTACTTTTGTTATGATTGTATAAATACTTGTAAATATAAACAAATATGGAAATATTAAAATTATCAATGATGAGTTTGCTAGTTAAAATCAGGTTGGAAGTAATTCAAATATAGTTTAGTTTACCATTTTAATGTATTGAACCAAATGGGTTCGACTCCTTACTTACTATTAAACACGATTCAGGTAAGAATTTATGGTCAAGTTATTTCCTCTTGCGATCTAGTGAAAATTTGCACCTTTTCATTTCTATGCAAATATACTAGGTCATTAAAAGGCTGTTTTTATAGGAACCCAAAGATTGTTAGCAATAATATGTAGTTTTGCTGGATAATTCTGCATAAATCTAGATCCATGGTTTTGACTGTGAAACGAGCACAAAGGCCCAGACGTAAACTCGGTATTATCTAAATTTAGTTTCGTATCAACGCATTGGGTATTTCAAATGTTTCAATTCAACTCTATCAAATCAATTGCATCATGTCATTTTTGACCGTTTCGTCTTTTTAAAGAATGAAATCAGTTGCAAGATAACTTTGATTGACTCTGGATGAGAGTTTAATTAGACATTTCATTAGAAAATCTTACGTTTTCGATCTATTATAGATCGGTTGAGTAGTTACGGCGTGAAAAGGTGACAGACAGACAGAGACGTTCACATTTTAAGACGTGACTGGATGAAGGTGATATGTCGCATAATTCCAATTTTGAATAAATCGAGGTTAAAATTTTACTTTTAATTTTTGAGATAAGTCACCACGTAACTGATTTTTGTACAAAGTTGTGTAAACAACCTAAAATATTAATGGTATGATAGCAATTAAACACTTGTATTATCTAATTAATTCTATTTTAAGTAGTGGTAGGGCACACTGCGTTTCGCAGTCATTTGGGCAGCCCGTCTGGCGGCAGTAACCACCACCTTACAGAATACCACCGTGAAATAACAGCATTGTGTTTCGGTGAGTGAGTAAGGGTGCCAGAGCCCATTACCCCTTCCCTTCCTTATCCCTTATCCTTAAGCCTTCTATGGTCGGCAGCGCACTTGTAGCACTTATGGTGTTACTTGAGTTATAGGCGACGGTAGCCACCTACCATCAAGTGGACCGTCAGCCTGTCTGTCGACCTTAACATAAAAAAAAATTAAAAAAAAGTGAACATAGCTCCCTATTCCATTAACAAAAGTAAACTTTACTGCACTTTTTCCTTTTTAGAATTAACTATACATAACACCTTTTTAAACTTTTTATTTTCCAAAAATGTCTTAAATGGACGATCTTAAGGTCTGTAACCATTCATATGGACATATTACCTTCATCATCGCAAAAAAATGAAAAAACCCAAAAATGCGACATATCACCTTCATCCACTCACGTCTTCATTTATAATATTAGTAGGGATGTTTTAATATTGGGACCATCAAACTACTACAACATGGAACACGCGTGCCATACAAAACACTACGAATTTTATGGAACATTTAAAAGTGACATAATTATGCGTAGAGCATGAACTGTCATTTATAACAAAACAAACATAATAATAAGTACGTCATTTAAAGAAAATGTGACTACGTCAACCCATTAGAGTTTAAAATGAAATAGTAGAAGTTGATCGTTACTACTTTTTACCATTGACGCGTGAAGGCAAGAGTCCGCCATGATTCTGTCAAAGGCGTTCTTTTTATGTGCCGCTTTGGCATTTGTGACGCAAATTCCATTGTAGTATTTCGATGATTGGGACTTATATTTTTCAGATGTCGAAGAAATAAATAGTGTTACTGGTACTTTCATGGCACTAATATTATATTTCCAACCTAATCGTATACATGCGACAGCGATTTTAAAATACACTCAAGTATCAGCTATTCTATGTTATATATTTTTAATTCCTTTATTTTACATTTGATATGCGCCACTTTTTAGGGCGTTCAATTCCGATATGCTAATAAGATTGTCAATCTTCAAGTGCTCTCGTTAACTTCTAAGATACCATCAAGCACTCTTAAATAACAGTAAGTATACCCTTATAACAGCTCTTATAAAATAAGTGCAATATGATCGTAACAGCTTGAAATAAAAAGGTACATATTTAAAAAAAAAAACATTAAAATAAGTTTCTATCATTAAACGTTAACTTTCGTCGCTCGTGACTTGAATTCAGATTTAATTGTTATTTTTAATTGTTTTGTTAATTTTGATAAAGGTAAAACCTTCACACAACAAGTTTTTGTTCAGTGGTACCAGTTCATGGTACAAAATAGTGAGACATTGTGCCTTGAATCTTTCAAAAAATCATTACTGGGTTAAAACCTTTTATTGTCTACTGTATGTTCATTTACGTCAAAATCAATATTGCGCTCTTACTTTTTAGTAAAAATATATACATCCGACCAACAGTGATGCAATATAGTTCCGGGAAAATAATCCGGGAAAATGCTCTCTTTATAATACAGGGATATACGAGTATAAATATATCTTTACAATTTTTCACATCATATTTTTGAATTTTAAAATACATGATATTTATTTACAATATGACCTATATTTTTCATTATATTATTATAAATAATTTATAACCGGATAATGTTTAAAAAAGTTTACCAAAAAAAGAATTACCAAAAATGAAGACCTCATTTCTCTAAAGCGCCAATCATCAGTTCCGCGCTGATCTCTCCCCGTAGGGGACCTTTTTAACGTTTTTGAGGGTCATTAAACTAAGTGTATTAGCAAGAAAAGGGTGCAGACTGATCAAGTGTAAGCATCTAATGCTTTTGCTTGCCCCATTGGAGGGTCGCAGCAGGACACCCCAGTATCGTATGCTATTAATTTGAGACAATCTCATGGATGTTTTGTAAATTTCTGCCAACATTTATACGAACCATCTGGCTCTCTTTTTGGAGCATATATTATGATCAACATATTATTGTATGGGGACCGTTGTAGACAATTAAATGTAGATGAGTATTACCTAATGCGGTAAAATACGAAGCCATTTCTCATATATATGTGATGTCTACATGCCTGTAAGGGGTTATAAGTCCCTTACATATAAGTTTGTTTAATTGTTCACTTTGATCTTCTTCATTCTTCTGAAAGTCGGATGACAAGAAATTATTCTGTCTGTAAATTATGATTTTTTTTAAATAATACGTGCTAATATCTTTATAGAAAGCGTTTCTAGACTATTTTAAGGGTATTTGAGTGTCCTACAACGTACAAGAAGTAATTTACAAAAAAAAAACACATAAAACTAGTGATTGATTAGATATTATAGAATAGAAATCTTCAAAATCAATCCCAGAAAAGAGAAGGACGAACCAAGAATAGAAAGGGGGCATCTCCTTTGTATAGAAAACAATATTTTTGATTTTAATTTAATTAAAATTCTATCAATCCTGAACCATAATTTTAACAAGAAAATTAAATTAAACCAACATCATTTGGCAACGAGGTTAATAAATGTCTGTCAAGAGGATATTGTATAAATATATCCACTTAAGTTTCAACGACTAAGTTAAACTGCACTAACCACAGTTTTTCCGAGTAGCAACATCAATTTTCCGGGCGATAACTCTAGAATTCGGTGCTAATTTAAAACTTTCCTCGTGCTCCGAATGGACCATTAACTCTTCGGCTACCACTCTTTAGCATTTGTTATGTTTTAGTTTAATGAGACATGCTGGTTTGTTTCTACCTCTTTAAAACATTTTAAATTTAATTATCAAGCCTTTTTATGGAATTCGGTAGTAGACAGCAAAAAAAATACACATTACATTTAATAAATGACTTAATGTTGGATTTTATTTCTTTTTATGCAATCCAAAACCTTTCATATTATAATTAAATATTAATAAAATATAACATAAGACCTACAACCAATAGATTCTCACTTCTTAGATAAAACTTTTTGGAATCAATATTAAAAAAAGAAGTGTAATATGATGTGGTATAAAATAGTGTTTTTACCTAATAACATTTCGTTTAATTGTACTCGTATTTCTTATCACAGAAATGACATAAAATATGACGAAATGGTTAGGGAGCCCACGAAGCTAAATGTGTAGTCACTCGAGAGTTAAGAATCAGCACGATCAGGAATTTAGGCTGAACCGTCTGTATGAAAATCTGACGCGCTCGAGTATTACAAAATGAGAATCGTCAAAAATATTTTTTTGCCAACCCCGCCAACCCCACTAACCAAACCGTCAGATTAATACATATCCGTTATCGGGACACGTGGGGTATATACATTGGCAATTTCTGACGCGCTCGAGTAAATCCAAAAATCCCCTCTTGGGCTCCCCTACTTAAAAGCGAAGTAGACAAATAGCGAAAGTGGTGTGTAGGTGAACCTCGGGCAATAAGACTCTTAAAGTTTCCATGGAAAATATTGAGGCTAGGAAAATTGTCCGTGGTCCAGGTGGACAAAGTAGGTATACCACGCCCAATACCCGATAAAAAGCGAAGTAGACGAATGGCTTCAAACCCGTTGGAAAAATTCGTTTGGTGTCGTGTATATATATATTTTTTTAAATTAAAATGTAGTATGTCAATGTATGAAAGAGAACTGAATCTGAGTTAACAAGGAAGTTCATTTGTCTAAGAAATATATCAGAACGCATTGTTGTATCGGTGCCTAAGAGTAAACTGGATTCTAAATGTTCACATTCGGACCCCGGCTTTACGTCGATTATTCTTTATTTTGTTTTGAATAAATAAAAACATGGGAGGTATATACAAAAAAAAATTATATTCAAAAATCTCACAAAATCATACAGCCTGTATAAAACCTAATTTCTTATAAAGCACAAGTTCCCATCGTTTTAGCTTCGCTATTGGCGCGTCAGGGTCTACTTTCTTACTTTTTTTATACTTCCTAAAAAAGTCTCCATCAATTTTGACCCGTTGATCGCTATTATCCCGACTGCCGGCGACTTCATTGGCGGCTGTTGGCTCATGGTTCTTCGGACGCGGATAAAATAACCACCGTTTTGAGCCCAATCCGTCGCTTTTGAGAAGTTCCTGTACTCTGTCTTGTCGTTTTTTTGTAGCTAAGTACATTGTTGTGCTCTTTTTGTGTTTACTAGCTGTAGAAAAAAATATATTAAAGTAAGCAGTTGTCATGGAAAGTGATAAAAACAAAGATCTAAACTTAGGGTGCTATCCAGTGTCAGTAAAGTTTTTTATAAGCTTCTAATATCATAAAAAGAGATTTTTAAGTTTGTTTACATAAGCACCCTCCTTCCAAGAATCAAGTAGGTACGTTGTTAGATCTATTATGTCCCAAGTAATCTTTACTAAGTCTATTAACAGACGGAGAGACAACTAAATTTAAAATAACAACTATACTTAAGTATATAAGGGAGCACTTTTCGTGTCGAAGTACCGAACCCTAAAATGGAACTTGCAAAATCTCGAATTAACTTACGCGTTAAATATAAGACCCGAAAGGCGTCTAAAAAGCTTGGCTCCCTCAAACTTAAATCTCGATGTCTGCTCGCTGTACGGCTACGACTTCGGCTTCGAGATTGAGTTCTTGATCGAGATCGTGATCGAGACTTAGACCTCGACCGCGTTCTAGTCTTCGATTTTGAAGGCGAATGTGCATCAATACTTGGCGAACGTTTGTTTTCTCTCCCTTTTCGAATGCGGTGTTTGGAACGACTTTGCCTGGAAAAATTAAATCATTGCATGTTATTGGCATGAAATCGTGAAAGTAAAATTGGATATAGGATTCACATACGTAATAGGCTCTTGATGGCACCTTGATTGTATTTATTGTATTTATTGTGTGTGGCACCAATGTATTTATTGTGTGTTTTTCTTAATTTAATTTTTTTAAATGTTGATTACCTATTTGTATTTTGTACCTATTATGTAAAGGATTTTGTTTCAGTACTGTACCTATGTAGGTATCTATTTTGTTTCATATTTATTTTGTGTATGGAACTCTAAGTCTTTAAATATTTATGTACGGGTATGGTATATTGTAAAAAAAATATGTATAATGACTGTTTGTTTCCTGAATAAAGAGAAGAAAAAAAAATGCAAAGAAAAATCAAGCAATATCTAGCAATATCCGCAGACCCGCGGATATGTATCATGTGAATCTCATTAGATTGGTGGAATTGATGTTACATTCTTTAAAAGAACTGCCAATATACTCGTAAGCTCCAAATAAAAAAAAAGGGTGCACTATTGATACGAGGTCCAACCTTTTTGGGTATTTATAGACTTAATCAGTTATGAATGAATGTTAGTTTTATAAAAATATAGTTTTTATGAAACGGAAATTCATTCACAATTAATTTTATAAAGATTTTAAAACATAACCTTAATTTATTTACAATACAAATAAAGTATTTACACCAGGATTGTTTGAACTATCAGCATCAGTATCACTTAAAAACATCACTACAACGCACGTTTTCAGTACAACACAATAATTTTTCACTGTTTAGAAATGTTTTTTTAATTTTATCGAATCTTTTTACGTACATGTTTACAGTTTAATCTTCAACCACACAACCAATGAAATGAACCACAGAGCCAATGAAACGAACCACAGAGCCAATGAAACAAACCACAAAGTCAACATTACGAATCATTAACCTATTTATATCAATCGTTCTACTACAACCAGTATTCCGGGCTGGAAATACTGGGAAGGCAAATAAGTCTTGTAACACATTTTGTAATAAACGCACAATTGTTCTGCTACAACCAGTATTCCAGTACCCAATCTAACCTATTTTCTGCAATGCAAAGTATTGTAACACATTTTGTAATCGGATGAGCTCGCTCCGCTGCGCTCCGCTCGCATTTTAATAACATTCCGGAACCTAACCTAACCTATTTGTTTCCAGTGCAAATAAGTCTTGTAACACATTTTGTAATAAGCGCACAATCGTTCTACTACAACAAAGTATGTACTAATATTAAGTGAATAAAGACTATATAAATATATTAAAAGTAGTTATGTCAAAGAAACAGAACTGAATGATGATACAGAGTACTAATATTAAATGAATAAACACTATTTCTTACTCTATGTCTGATATATTATAAATAATAAACAATTTCAGGATTCGTTTTAAAATTTTTATAAAATTAATTGTGAATGAATTTTCGCACTATAAAACTATATTTTTTAAAACTAACATCTATTGCTAAATAATCTCGCTGCCAAACACTTTATAAGCCTTCTATACTACTGGTATGTACATATTCATTTGTATTGTAACATATTCATTTGTATTGTAACAAATTAAGGTTATATTTTAAAATCTTTATAAAATTAATTGTGAATGAATTTCCGTTTCATAAAAACTATATTTTTATAAAACTAACATCCATTCCTAACTGATTAAGGCTATAAATGCCCAAAAAGTTTGGACCGCGTATGTATAGCCAACCCAAAAAAAAAAAAACATTCTAAAGTACCCATGTGAAAATATTTGGAATGTTACTCAGCAGTCCCGCACAAACCTCTGAATATATTAAGATGAAATTGAACACAAGAGAAATCAACTAATTGGGGATTTTTCATTGGAATTTCATGGCTTAATTAGTTCTCTTGGAGTGATTTTTCACACTTTACTTTCAAACTTTAGTTTTATATTTTGAAAGTGTGCCACAAATCTATTTAAAGCTGAGTTTAAATGGTGTAATTATTAACACCTATCATGATGAACTCTGAATCTGAATGAAAGTAATGAAACTCATGAAACTCATACCGGTCATGCGATTCTTCATCTAAAGGTTCCAAACCATAATATTCCTTGAATCCATCACCGTGATCGGGGTATGCAGCTTCAGAAGCCATTGGAGGATATGAAGGGGGGTAATGGTATCCATAGCTAACCATTATCGCATATAAGTACTACTAAATAATAGGTAATATAAATTATTTTTTTATGTTTTGGTCGGATGTTGTCACTGACAAATTTTGTTTTCTTTTAATATTTTTGACTTTATAAATGACAGCAGTAAATAAGGTTGCAATTGTTCACTATTTACTTAGTAGCAATTGCCTGTGTTTTAAACGAGTATGTTTATATAAAAATATGAAAAAAAAAGAGGATGATGTACAGTTCGACACATGGAAATGATTGTTGTGATAGTCGTTTTCAATGCTCTCACTCGAATAATAATTGAATGTTCTAGACCGAAACAAGAATAAGACAAGATCTATAGACTAACAGAATAAGAAAGTATTATTTAATAACTAAAAAGAAAGTAAGGTTTGCCTTCCGCTCGTTTATCATTGATTCCATTTTAGCCGGAATTTTATGTACTAATTGCCTACCTATCTCCAGTGCCGTAAATAGCCTTTTCTGCGCCCTGTGCGAGCTTTTATAACTGCGCTCTTGTTTTTTTTTTTAGATATTATAGGTACCCTAGAGCAATGCTATGTATAAGCCTAGTTTATTTCATTCAGGGTGATAAAATAAAGCACAAAGGAACTTGGTGTTGGTGGATCAAAATCTATTTTTTTAAAGAACTGATGTGGGTGTGGGCAAACTAGCAGACGAGCCAGTGGACCCTTCGCCTATTATACAACCCGTGCAAATATGCGTTACCTACCCTGATGCTTAAGATTTAAGATAATAAAATAACACCCTGCAAAGTTTCAGTAAACTGTAAATTAGACCACAAATGAATGAGTTCAGATAGTAAAGAGCAAACCGAAAAAATAATAGTCTTGCCTGGTCAGGCCATTCTTGCGCCCCCCAGAGTCTACGCCCTGCGCCTGGGCACCGTTGGCACCGCCCTATTTACGGCACTGCCTATCTCAAAAAAAAAGTTTCTCTCACTGCGATAACTTTCTCACGGGTCATTAGGTAGTACTAATTCGATATCAAAGTTCAGTGCGATTACAATTCTGACAATTATTATCAGGGAGATTTACGATTCTTTGGAATTATCGATTAGCAAGTAGGTACCGACACAAAAAGGTTCTCGATTAATTTAGCGATTTGAAAGAGAGAGCAATTAAGAAGCAAGATAAATTGGGAATCGATGCTTAATGGTTCCTTCCATTAGGGGGTTTGCAGTTTGTAAAATACTTTTTAAAAAGAAAATTTCAACTACACCTCTCCGAAGTTATTCGTGGGGACAAAGGTATACAATGACTAGATCCGCCAATTTTCTCCAGTACGTATAATTTTACAGTTACTTTCCTGAATCCTTATACAATACTTTTACTTTCAGTTACTTCCTTTCTACAATACTTTTCCTTAATTCGTATAACAAATAATGGTAATTAATGATAACTAGACAAATAATTAAACCTAAAAATAAGTTGTATAATTAAATTACATAAAATACCATTAACTATGAAATAGAGAACAGTCTATAAAATCACAGTGAAAACACAACATCACAAATAGAATATGTGCTGCATTGTTTTGGTGCATAAGTAAGAGATGCCAGAGAGCATTTCCCTATGTTCCTTTGTACTATTTTTATATTGTGTACCTTTATATGACTACTAGGTATTTTAATGTAAATGAAGAGTTTACAACATTTGCAAAATGTAGAACAGGATATTCATTATTTATATTTTAATTTCAAACTCGCGACTATCGATGAGATAAAGAAAAAAAACTAAATCTTGAGAATGTGTGGCAAAGTACCTACAACTGTTACAGGGCGTGGTTAGTTTCATTGGCACTTCCATTGTTTCTAATTCCAAAATACAAAGCTTGAGAAGCACAGTTCCTTAACTTTGCTTTGAGCAGCGGTCTATTCTTTACTTACTTTTTAATATTCCGCAACTTTCCAGCTCACTCAGGTTTTTAGCATGGTCTATTACTTGCGCGCGGTCCGCCAGTTCTTTGTTATATGGAATTATGAATGAATGAACGGTGCCCGTTTTGTAGGAATACCAGACAGACAAAAACAATATAATAAGAGTGAAGATACAATAAGACGCTCTGGGAAAAATGGTTGAGTTCCGTTCGTTCTGCTAGTTAGATTGATTACGTTTTTTTAAAATATGACATATTTTTGTGTTAAATATTTTCTTTGTTAGGTTATAGAAGAATTTGTAAAGGTTTATATGGTTATGACATGGGAAGATAAAATTCTTTCCATAATAATAGATGATCTATAGGTCACCAAAAACAAATTCCAAATATGTACATCAACCATGTTAATTGATCTCATTTTATTGAAATTAAAAATGAAATTAAACCAAGCTGTACACCTACATAAGATCCTGATCTATATAACTTTATATTTTCTAACCTATGACTCTTTTAAGAGTTTATTCATTAAGGGTTTACATGCCAATAACGTAAAAACCGTTTGTTTGGAAGGAAAAAAATAATACAAAATCTAATATAACTATCTACCTAATAAGAATTCATTATCAATATTAACTAAGCAATTTTCAGGTGCATGTCATTTACATATGGCAAGCGATGTAAAAAAGCAACTCTTTCTAATTAACTGAAAATACAACCTGTCAGGAGCAACTTCGCTCCTGCATTTTAGTGCAAAATACTAAAAACACAGCTTTTTACCAAAGAATATAACACTCTCTGCATTTCGATATAAGGTTTATTATTGGGTAACCGAGTTACCCGCAGTAATATTGAATATTATGAACTTACAACGTGTTTAGTGAAAAAAATACCGTAAATTTGCAACTGCAACAAACTTTGAGTGACGTGATATTGTATTACTTCAGTCATAATTTCACATTTACCGCACTGCGACTCATTATGACAAGGTTTTTAAACTAACCGGTTCATATGGTAGTCTTTAACTTTATGAAGAATTTTATTTAATAAGTAACAAGCTTTGGTCTGCCTGCTTCTTTTAATAAATAAAGTAGCTCCAAGCATAACTACTGCGATTCTTACAAAGCAATTGAGCTTTCTTACTAGACTCATAGTTAGAGACAACGTTTCAGCTATACATCATCTTTACGTACACAAAACAGCGGGTTTGCCGCCAGAAAAACAGCACAGTAAAACACTAATCAATGATAAGTCAACGTCAAGGACACGTCTAGAAAACACGGAAAAGGAAGTGTTTCTCCTGACACTGAGTATCTCTAGGTGACTAATGAGTAGTAATGGAGAACCAAAATGATTTTTTTTTCAGCAAATCTGCAAAATAGGTAACTCGAGAAAAAATAATCTGTTTTTATTTTTTTCCTATCTTCAAAAATGACTGAGATATTAAACGTTAAAGTACGGCTTCCGCGACTAGTGATCTTGAGTGATCGCGCTAACGTGTGACGTCATAACATAACACCGTTCTGCGTATCTACATACTTTCGCTCGTTGCGCTCGCGGTCTCGCTATAAATTTAATTGTTTTTCTTATAGTGCATCACTAAAATTGTTAACAAATATTGTATTGTGCCTATGTGTACCAACTCCAGTGAAAAAACAACCCAAAAATAGTTTTTTTTCTGTACCACGCGGTAATAATATTTGGAAAAAGTGGTTAAAATTTATGAAGTTAAAAGTTAGCATAACGTAATATCTATTTATTTTTATTTATAAACATAACATGTTAAAATTAGTCTATTAGTAGGTACATAATAATAAAATAGTAAAGAACGGATCGAGTTTTATTGTGTCTCAGGATTGATAATTTTTTTTGTTTATGCACCTCTCCCAAAATCTTTGTATCTTTGAAAATAGCTCATCACAGTATAGAATTTCATAAATCTGAAATTTGTTGAATACTTCAAAAAGTATTTTTTTCTTTGTTACATACTTACATATAGCTAGCTAGCTATCCTATCTAGCATCTAGCTGTTAACCTAATGATCTCGCTCGGGTTCGAATCCCGCTAGGGGCATATGTTTATGTGTTAACATTTACCTTTGTACCTGAGTCATGGACGTTTTGTAGTTATAATAATAATAATATGTTCGTAAAAAAAAGTAATCATAGTATATCAACTGTCTGATATCCATAATACAAGCATTAGTTGCTTAATGTGGAACTGGATGGTGCTGTGTGGAATGTGTGAAGATATTTATTATTCATTCATTTATTTATTTATTTATTTATTCATTAATTTCATTCACTCTATCATTCATTCGTTCGTTCATTTATCCATTTTATCGTTGGTACATTGATTCATTCATTCATTCATTCATTCATTCATTCGTTCGTTTATTCGTTCGTTCGTTCATTCGTTCGTTTGTTCATTCGTTCGTTCATTCCAGATGCGTCGGAGTAATATGAAATTTTACAGAGCATACATCCCTTTTTATCTGAGTGATGTTTTATGACGATCAAGTCATATATATCAGTTTATTTGTTATGAAGGATGAAATGAACTTTTTGTTTTGTACCAAATAAAAAAATCAATAGGTACATATTTAAAAATGAAATTAAGAAAATATTTGTCAGCCCTGCCATTTAAAACTCGACAAAAATAAACCTTTTAATAAAACAAAAAACTTTAAAAATCCTTTTTATAATTTTTTATTGAAAAAGGGTTTTTAAAAAACCCTTAATAAAACTTGATCAAAAATCTTACTTACTTTATGTTATTCACTTATTCAGTTTTATTTCTCTCTATTCTGCGATATCGCGATCTAAGATATCGCCATTCTAAGATATCGCGCAACCATAAAAATGTCGACTTTTGGTAGGTTATCCGACTGTCCTTTTACAAAACTCTCTTCCATCGCTATGTTTATTTAATAACAATAATATTTAAAGTAATCGCTAACACAAATACTTAAAATAATAACTGCAAACCACAACAATCAAATTTTATGAAGGTAAACACTCCGCATTACTCGCAATCGGACAGAGACTGTTGCGTTGTGACGTCATAACAGTAGCGCGCGTATGAACGAAAATTTTAAAAGCGGTGAAACTTTACAACGCTATAACTTTGGAAATCCTGGCCCGATTTGGATGAAACAAAAACTATTATTATTTGCACGAGTAGGCGCATCAAATCCAGTAATTTTAATAGTATTATTTGGATGTGCTGGTGTTCTCCATTCGTAGACTTAGAAAAGCCCCAATTGAATGAAGTTGAGATAATTCATGAGTGCTGATAAAAGTGTCTTATTACATATAATAATAATAATAATATTTGTACAAGGTGTTTGTAACTTAAACAACTGAAGTTAGCATAACACTTTAAAAATAGATGCAGTGTGAACAGCAAGTCAAAGCACTCTAAGAGAAAGGCTAGAACAGTTCTTGATGGTACTTAGTGCCCCCGTTGGAATGTAGGCTTATAATGGTTCATATCGAATTCGACATACGAAACAAGTCGAAATCGTTTTTATTTTTGACTGTACAAATGATTTCAACAACAACACAAACAACTGATGCAACAACAAGAAATGAGTACCTACATTTCTTGTTGCTACCCTGACGAGATAATGGACGAAAATTTAGCTTTCTTTTTTTTTATTTCTAGTAGCTGATGGTAGGTGGCTACTGTTGCTTATAATACAATCAACGCCACAGGTTCTGCAAGTGCGCTGCCGACTACAGTAAGATTAAAGAGAAGGGAATGAAAAGGAATAGGGTAAAGGGCACTGGCATCCCATACTTACACACCGAAACACAACTACACACGCCATACCAATTGAATTTATGAAAATACTAGCTGGCGCCCGCGACTTCGTCCGCGTTGAAAAAGCAAAGAGTAGCCTATCCTGTGTCCCGTACGTCTAAATGTTTATCTACCAAGTTTCATGAAAATCAGTTGATTCGTTTAAGAGTTATGGAGGAACATACGAGTACATACATACATACATACATACATACATACATACATACATACATACATACATACATACATACATACATACATACATACATACATACATACATACATACATACATACATACATACATACATACATACATACATACATACATACATACATACATACATACATACATACATACATACATACATACATACATACATACATACATACATACATACATACATACATACATACATACATACATACATACATACATACATACATACATACATACATACATACATACATACATACATACATACATACATACATACATACATACATACATACATACATACATACATACATACATACATACATACATACATACATACATACATACATACATACATACATACATACATACATACATACATACATACATACATACATACATACATACATACATACATACATACATACATACATACATACATACATACATACATACATACATACATACATACATACATACATACATACATACATACATACATACATACATACATACATACATACATACATACATACATACATACATACATACATACATACATACATACATACATACATACATACATACATACATACATACATACATACATACATACATACATACATACATACATACATACATACATACATACATACATACATACATACATACATACATGCATGCATGCATGCATGCATGCATGCATGCATGCATGCATGCATGCATGCATGCATACATACATACATACATACATACATACATACATACATACATACATACATACATACATACATACATACATACATACATACAGAAAAAAATTCTAAAAATGGTCAATTTAGTTTCAGTATCATGTATAGAGCCTATAAACATGATATCTCTGAAAACAAAGTAACTTACTCCATCATCAACCCTTACAGATTTATTATTAGTATTGATTAACTGCTGCACGCGACTTCGTCCGCGTAACTTTATAAAGTATACCCTATGTCCTTTCTGGTGTCCCAGACAACGTGTATGCAAAATTTCATGGTGATCGGTTCAATAGTTTTTACGTGAAAGAGTAACAAACATCCATACAAACTTTCGCTTTATTAAAGTACGGATATTTTTGTGTATAAACAAACAAATATTTATATTGTATGTAATAGGTAATATTAGGTACATATACAACGTAGGTAATACAACCAACGAGGTACTTATTAATCCAAGTGAGGATAATTTTTGTTAGGAAACTCGCTTTCCTAATTGGAAAATTGCTACTTCTAATTAATATCATTAATAATAATAATTGTTATTCCACTAACAAGAATTCGAGAAGTTAACTCGTATCTTTTAAAAGCAGTTTCTTCCTTGCTAGCCCACG
Source organism: Synanthedon formicaeformis (assembly GCA_945859745.1). NCBI lineage: Eukaryota > Metazoa > Arthropoda > Insecta > Lepidoptera > Sesiidae > Synanthedon > Synanthedon formicaeformis. The sequence continues at coordinate 1,366,319 of OX243955.1, read as the reverse complement.
AACTTGCCACTTAGAAATCCTACGCTCTCTAATGACGCGCCCCGTATTGTACAAACTTTTTCATCCGGGCCTGCATGAATATGGACGCCAAGCCTTTGTGAGACTTCGCTCCCCTTCCTTCAAACCACAATTTTAATTCGTCTCATCTAAATTGGAAATTCACTTAAATATGTATCTTATTACTTCCCAGTAAGCTCCACGTCAAAATGAGGGCAGATCTGGGATAAAATTGCAAATTTCTTTATTTACATTTCGTGTTATTTTTACGAGGTTTTTCGTCCTTTTCATGAACGGTCCATTCATGGGTTAAGAATTTCTCTCTAATTGAATCTTCATTATATGGTTCGGAAGGCACTGGATTTTTAAAAAAAAAATGCAGTTAATTAGGCGAAAAATTTGTGGGTGAAGAATAAAATGTGTACTTACCCAGGCCTTTTTAAAATATCAGCTTGAATATTTTTCAAAGGAATAAATGGTTTGGCTTGCATCTCATTGATAAAGAGTTAGTTGTACGCGCCTTCAAGGCCTGGAGTAACCTTAAAGAATTTTATTATTTTCTTCAGATTTTATTGGACTAAGCGCCTCTTTCACCAACTACAAGTAAAGTGTTGATTAGTTACTTTTAGAAATAATTTTCTGTTTTATTGAATTATGCACTCAGTTTACTGCATCATTCGATAGGCGATTTTTTTTAATTATTTTCTATTTAATGTTTGGGACGTTTACCGTACAAACAAATATATATCAGCTCCATTATCCCCGGTTACCGGTGACTTTAAATGACAGTTTAGCCTACTTGACGTTGGTGAAAGAGGCGCTAAGACTAATTATATCATTTATTAATTTACAAGTAAAGTTTTTACTTAAAATTTAACATATCAATATGAGAACATTACAAATTATCATAACTAAAATAATACAACAGAACAGAATAAAAGTAAAAGCAAATAAACATCTAAAATTATGAATGCGAGAAAAATTGGGTATCGCTTACGACCTTCATTACGCTTAATTATTGGTTCAAATTGAACAAAAATTTTATTTTTGTTACAAAACAGGAACTATTAGTTCTTATGTAGTTACAATAAATAGTATTAATTTAACTAGCCTAAAATTATAACTAATAGCAGTGTTGCCTGGCGAAAAAGCAAACGTACCTAAAATTCCTACAAAAAATATTCTAAGTTTTAACAATCTAGGAATAACAATTTGTGACATGTTATTCTTCAAAAAAAAAACCTTCACAATACCATCCCTCGTCAGACAAAATATTCAAAGTACGGACCGGAGACCAATTTATCACAAACCTCCTTTAAATTTAATTCTCAACTTTACGGCGTCCACTTAAAGAGTGTATTCATTTAAATTTAGTTTTTGCGGTATTAAAATAAATTGGTGTAATTTATAAAAGATGTTTAGAATTTGTCACAGTACATGCTTTACTCTTGTTAAGAATGTGACATGGGTACGTTCGTGCTGGTGATGAGGGGGCACAACCATTTGCGTAAATGTATCGGACGGACTCCTGCTTTATCCCGATTCAAATGTTACGTCGTAATGAAATATCAGTCAACAATACCCAGTGCTGAAGTTGTAGATTTTTTTTTATACAATGGTTTCCAGGCAGATTGACGGTACATTAGGGTAATGGCTGCATTCAAAAGGAGTGCTGTCCTAAGGCTGACCTCACGGGATAAGGTAAGGCTGTTTACGGACACCAGAGAGTCTTCACAAGGGCAATGTATTCTGCCACTACAATGACAAAATTCAATCAACATAATAATAACATATCAACTCTGTCGTCTCTATATACTAATTCAAGGAATAATATATAAAAATATGTATAACTAATAAAGTATTACACTTAACAAAGCAATTTACGAGAAACACGCAAGGTTCAGCTCCGTCTTACATGTCTTTCGAGGAATATTATTTAGCTGACAAAAACGTAGCAAAATGTTCTTTGTTTCTGAGAATTGAAGTTATTACAGTTAGCGCCTGTTTCACAAACGTCAAGTAGGCCAAACTGTCATTTAAAGTCACCGGTAACCGGGGATAATGGAGCTGATGTACCTTTATTTGTACGGTAAACGTCCCAAACATTAAATAGAAAATAATTTAAAAAAATCGGCTATCGAATGATGCAGTAAACCGGGTGTATAATTCAATATAACAGAAAATGATTTCTAAAAGTAACTAATCAACACTTTACTTGTAGTTTGTGAAAGTGGCCCTAAATATTATAATATAATAAATTGCTTTTAAAGGTGAACACGGCTCGTAGCGAAAACCGAAAATATGAAACATTATTTCTTATCAAAGATCTAAGATACGAGTAAGTATTAGTGAAAAAAAAATGGAAATATTTTTATTTAAGATGATTCAGGACAACAGCTCGTTCAACTTAATTACGTTGAAGACATCTCCGTAAAAGCGAATATAAAAATATTATAGTATCTTACTCACAAATACTATTACAGAGTATTTAAATATTCACTTGAAAGGATCTCAAAACACAATCATCAAAATCAAATTATATTCCAAGGACTAAATATTTTCTTCGACAAAAATTCTAATAGAAACGCAATAATCTATCAAAATCACCAAATTAAGTAAATAGTTTTGAGTATTTTACTTTTACAATAAAGCTTTCATATTTTATTTTATTTTAATTTTTAATTTTTCCACATCAAAACCGGCGATTGACTTGCGCCCGCGCATACTACGTACCCTTTAACATGCGCTGAAAATATAATTAAAATATTAATCAATTTAATAAAAAAAATGTATCTTAATAGTAGATTTAAAAATGATATTGATTTACATAAAACGCGTCTCCACAAGATAAATAATTATTTTAGTGGGTCAATGAATATGATTTCATAATAAACTTTCCGAGATAATCAGAGCCATACCTATAAATTTTAGAAGTGTAATCAAAACCAAACTCAGTTTGAAAGCTTATTATTTTAGTTAGGGCCTCTTTCACCAACTACAAGTAAGGTGTTGATTAGTTACTTTCAAAAATAATTTTATGTACTATATAATTAAACAATTAATAAAAATTAATTGCCAAGTTACATGACTCATTTGTTAAAGCTTAGACACAAAGTGCCTTTATATCCAAGATCACAATGATAATAAATCATTAAACTGAAGGCCGAAGTAACAGGGCGTAAAAAGCAATTTCTTCGCGTTGCCAAAATTTTTTCACCAATTTTTTTCTTAAGTAAGCGAATTAATTAGTGGAGTGAGATAGATACTCGGAGCAACAGGTGGGCTCTAATCTGCGGAATTACTTTTCTCAAATCCTCTCAATAAAAGAAATTAAGTTTTTACAGCGTCTAGACAAAAAAAAACTGAAATTGAGAAAATTCTCCAATCAATTTTCATAGAATTATTTTATGGGTAGGTATTATCTATACTTGTGTTTGGGAAAAAAATCGAAGCATACACCTATAGCATATAAGCTTGAAGCTGGCAACTTTAAGAGATCGGCGCTGATAGCGCAAACAGGCCTGCTTAGCTCGCATTTGTTCTTCAATTCCAAAACCACAATTTCACCACGCTTCCTGGTTTTCAATCAATAATCACAAATAAAACGTTGAATGCCTCCAAGTTTATAACTACATCCAAAATATTCTAAATTTTAAAATAGTAGTCAATATGTTTAGTTGGGAATACAACATAAATTTTACATTTTACACAGTATTTTCTAAAGAGCCTCGTATTACATTCAGCTATAGCTTATGTTAAATTAATTAACGCATATTGACGGCAACTCGCTTCAATGATTTTCATAAAAGCGCTCGAGTGAATTAAGAAGACAAAGTTCAGACATATTTGAACCATAAAGACCTACAACTTTGTGCGTAAATCATCCCCAATTCGCATTATTAAAATAATTCCAAGTGTAAATCAAGTTCTAACTCAATTCTTGAATTTTACGAGCTCACGTTTATTTAGTGAATATTGGAAGGTTTATTTCGTTGTGTATTTATTGAGGGCTTAGTGATAACATAATTGAAGTGACGAGTGAAGCCTCACCCCGAAGTCCTGAATGACCTCTTTCAAAATCTTAGACGTACTGGACACAGGATAGACTACTTTTTCTTTTTCAACGCGGACGAAGTCGCGGGTACCAGCTAGTGTATTATAAGTATTAAAATATCTAAGTCAAAAACTTCATTCTTATCCTCAATCAGTTTATTTTTAACTTTATCATTAGTGGTCGCGAATTTAACGTTTTCAGCAAATAAAAATGAAGCAAAAAAAAAACGTATTTTTTATCGTGTTCCTCGAGATAAGTTTCGTATTTTAGCCCAAAAGCGAACAAAACTCGGTTAAATTAAATTAGCTATTGTTCTCTTGTACAGAGATCCATTGTAACAAGATTTTCCGAATAAAAAAGGTCGCCAGTCCGACAGTCCGTCAGTCTTATAAATCACTTTACATCTAGCTGGCAAACTTTTCAATTACAAGCTTCGAGTGGAGTTTAATAATGCATGAAAAAATGGATACGGCTTATTTCAAAAGTAATATTTTTAATTGTGAAAATTTCTAACTTGATTATTATTTCAATATTGTAGGTAACTAATAAAGTAAATTAAAATGATTTTTCTTTGTAAACGTTACTCGATATTGTCATGCAAAAATAGTAAAACAATACTCTAATAACAACGAGTATGACGACGTGTTGCCACGTGACGACCACTTAGCTTTTTGGTAGTATAACTAAAATTTATTTGCTAAATGTACCTTTCTATTACCTATACCAGCTTGGAATATATTATGTATGTGCTTACGTGTGTATGTTATGTTATATTTTACTAAGGACCAGCCACGGATGCAATTCTTTCTGCAAATTATATACACAAACTTTGTTCATTTATCACTCTTCTGTTAGTGAAAAACTTATTAAAATCCGTTGGATGGTTAAGGAACTTTTGTCCTCTCTGGAGATCTGGCGTAAGATGAAATATTTTAGGTCTAATATAAATATAATCTATATATTTCATCACATATATAATAGATATAACACTTTTTTCTGCTGATTATGTGCACAAACCTTTCTTGTTCATCGCTCTTTCCATCAGTGAAAACCGTATTAAAATCCCATGCAATTTTTAGAAGAAATTAGCAGAGAAATAAAAAAGGCTGACAGTATTTGGTAATATGCATAGATATACAAACTTCTAATACGTTAGTATAACATACTAGTGGGTGCCCGTGACTTCGTCCGCGGCCAATTTTTTTATTTTATATATATATACGATATATGAAATTTATATCGAGCAAACCCAATACCGCATCCATTAAAAATTTTATAGCTTCTTAAAATCCTGGGCCCGTAGCAATCTCAAGAAACACAGGGCGGTGCTTTAATAGAAATTTGAATAAAATCAATTTATTTTAACGCGGCTCGCGATTATCGCGCCTTTAATAGATGGAACAGAAAAAGTTACTTTAAAACGAACCTTATGAACTCTGACATTGCATGTAATTATATAAGATAATTTGTAGTATATAATTATATAATTATCCTTTTCAGTATCCCTGATAACGTTTATTAAAAATTTCATGATGATCAGTGGGCATCTTGTTAAGGCTAATCCATATGGTACATTAGCATAATAAGCTTAATTGTTCACATAGTTTACAGAAAAAAGAAACGGACTTTCTTGTCCTAATTTAGGCTATTTATAATGTTGACCCAAAACGAAATAATTTCATGCTTTGTTTGACAATAACATCAAATGAATATTGATTGTCAAACAGAATAGCTGAATGTCAATAAACAGAAATAAATATTGTTATTTATTCATAGATTGCTGAGAATATTAATATAAATACAATATAATGAATTTCATGTATATTTATGAAATTTAAAAGTACGTTCACAAAAATATTAGCATGTTAATACCAAGGCCAAGGCCAAGGGTGTTCAATCTTCCGGACGAATTACTTTCTACTTAATTTACTATTTATTGATTTTTACATTGATTAATTATTGATTGATTTTGCCCCCGTCGAATTAAGATGGATAGGAAGATAGGCTGTCGACGACAAATGCGGGTTTAAATTACCAGGCAAGGCACACTGCGTTCCGCAGTCATAAGTTGCGTATCCCGTCTGATGGCAGTAATGGCGAGGAGGCAGCATTTACATAAGAATATACATAAGAATACATTTAAGCAGTTTTCAATTAAATTTAGGATAATAAAGGCTACTTCCTAACTTATCGATACCTTAATTCGCAAAACGAATGACTCCACTTTTGGTTGAAAATGATTTTTTTGATACGGGAGAAACTTAATGACAATTAGAATTTAATTTTTAAAAGGTCTATCAGTTAAAACGAGCCATAATTTCCAATGTAAAATTGTCTTTTTTCTTTTCTCGTATTATACAAAAAAAAAATTATAACGTTTTTTGCCTCCCCTGTAAATTTTGGCTCAGAGAAGTTATTTGGTTTGCGAATTAAGGTATCGTTATATATCTAGCGTATCTATAAACAAAAACTAGTATATAACGATCCGTTTGTAAGTAAACAACGATTAACAGATGCTATGTTAAACTTACGTTCTCATACAATATTGGTAACTGCCTCAGGCACTCCCATAAGACCGTGCCCAATAATAGTTGAGCCCTAATTGCGTTTGTACCGCTATTTATTTACACAAACGATTATCTAAATTGCGTTAACAACATCTGCTACTTTTCGCACCCGAACTCCTGGACTTTAACGCCAAGGTCGGAACACAGACTAAATAGAGCAGACCGGTGAAACAATAGCGAAGGTCTTTTGTAAAAAATGTCATATTAGCATTAGATAGTACTTATTTAGCAGGTGCATTATCAGGTTTAATAACATTTCGTATGCATGCTGGCCGCCCATTTAATAGTATCTGGCTTTCGTAGCCCATTAACACAAGTATTGACATAGATGCAGTAAATTTGCTGCAAATCTTAATAGGATGCAGTATAAGAAATTAATGCATCCCATTCATTGTTATTTCACGCAATGAGTCTGGCCTCTTTTAATATATTGGTTTTTATTTAAGTAATATAATTTTATTAATTTAGTACTGTTATTATTATTTTTTAATCATTTTTAATTAATGTTACGTTCTGTTTACAAAATTTTAATGGATTCTCCAAAATGGTCCATTTTGTTGAGGTATTTAATTTAATACTGGTTGGTTTTTAAAAATAAACTAGGTTAAATTTAAAATGTCAGAAATAGATTAGAATTTGCTTGATGTAAGTAGTGAGAAAATTATGAAGTTTTTTTTTTGTGAGATATGTATTGAGAAGTGTGTTTTTTGAAATATTGCATTGAATATATTTAATTAGTAAGGATGTTTACATAGCTATGTAAAATAATGGAACAATTAAATTGATACTATGAAGATAAAGAAAGTTTTATTAGTTAACAATAAATGGGTCCTTTAAAAAGCTAGAAGAAAAGCAGAAGTAACATTTCAACATTTAATTAAACTTTAGTTAAAGTAAAAGTTTTCTTTTGAAACTAAAAAAGCCAGTAACTGTATCAAAAGCTTATCATAGCTGAACATAACATAATCTATGACGATAGAGAAGGAGTCGAGGCAAACTGTCCCGAGTATTAGGAATGCAATTTGTGTGTTATCGAAGAATTATAGCTCTAACCCTCCGTTTCAAACCCCCTTTACAAAATTATTACTATGAAGGGGCAGTTTTATTGCGTCTTACCTTACATTACACACCACACATGACTCACTTTAACAATTGAGATTAAAACTATTTTATTAACTGCTTGACAGAAGCACCCAGCTCACCCGGGTGCAATCAGATGAGTCTTAAATCTAAAATATCGTCTATATCCATCTAGAATATAGGACCGTTTATATAGAACTTTTTTTTTAATATTAGCAGTTTTTTTTAATATTAGCAGCATCCAGAGATCATTCTCAATACATAACAAGCTTATAAAATCTAACGTAGCTTTCTATAGAAGAAAGAATTTTTAAAATCGGTCTAGTAGTTTTTAAGTTAATCATTACAAACAAAAATAGAAATCTACTCTCTCTATAATGTTACCAGCTGTTGCACGCGACTTCGCCCGAGTAACTTTATAAAATATGGCCTATGTCATTCGCTGATAACGTAGCTTTCTATAGGTGAAAGAATTTTTAAAATCGGTCCAGTAGTTTTTGAGTTAATTAATTACAAAATACAAATCTATCTTTTTACTATGAACTTGCGTCTAGCATCGGCCCTTGTGACGTCATCCACTTAGCGCGGGCGAACTTGAAAATTTAAATAGCGACCGAAGTTTCGGTGTCAATAACTTCGGAAATACTGCATCGATTTTGATGAAACAAAAACAATTCACATGTACATAACCATAGCTCTGATATAATATATGTTTTATAGTCATTTTCAAACCCATCGGTCAGACCCATTGTGCTATTTTATATTTTAATGATGACAAAAAGAATAGTATCCTGAGTTTCTTTCGGGGTTTCTTCACAGGATCGTCATCTTGGCTTTTTTCCGAAACCTTGATAAATTTAAATTTATAATGACGATCATAAGAGTTTCTTGTAGAAACCTAATTGATCGACATGATAGCGTTTGACTTCAATCTCACCTGATGGAAAGTGAAGATGAGGCCGAAGATGAAGTTCGCCTGCCTCTTAATAGCCTCACTGACTATACTTTAAAGATGGTGCTGGTGTTGGCAATGCAGGAAAACATTAATCAACTTCCCCTTACTATGTATGTATACATTCTAAAGCCCACTGCACAAAGAACGCTGCCGAACACCGTCAGCTACACATAATAAGCGATCTACTTATTTGTCTCGACGCGATCACGTGCCAATTTTATGGCCTCTACACTCGTAAATTGAAATTGCTAGCCGTTCACACGCCCCACACTGCCGCTGCCGTTGCTTATAATAATTTACTAAGTACGTTTTTTCGTTACAGATACAGCAAGACATCTTAATAAAGGGCCTAAATTGTTGGGCAGCAATTCCTATGAGGAATTCATTCCTGTCTAAATTATCAGAACATGCCTTTTTAATTGACATTAAAAGTTTGAGATAAATCGATTTAAAATTTACTTTTGATCAAGTCCTTTTTGGACCAAGCGCTTTGAAACATCCTTTATAATGCGCACTGCCAAGGTTTGGAACTCCCGGTCTGTATTTCCGAGCCTATAATTATAACCCTAATCTTTTCAAAGTTCGAGTGAATAGGCATCTTCTGGGTGAGCTCGCTCCATCTTAGGCCTCATCCTTGCTACTCAGCTGGTTGTTGGCCAAGAGCAAAAAAAAACTTTTGATCGGCTATCAGAGATGCACTCTGAGCACTCTGATCTAAGTAAGCTAAAGAATAATACATCAAATACATAATTGTCGTATGTAAATACAGAAAGCGATACTAAGAAAAAGTTTTAACTTTTTTTTTAAATTGATAAGAGCAAGCCCAAAATCATCAGTCTCTTTTCCCTAAAATCTTATTGGTAACTAAAAACTGTTTTAATTTTCTCTTAACGTGGGCAATGACCACATCTGCGATTTTGCGTATTAAATCTCACTCAGACTAGAATTAGCAAAGGCTGCCAGGGCATATTGGATAAAATTTATTCACCCTATTCGTCTGCAAATTGTGGTTTAATTTGGCGTTAAGTTTCTCCAAGGGCGGGGTTATTTATGCCATTGTCAACCCCGGTGTGGTTACCGTTACAACTGTAGGCAGATCCCGGTGTAAGTTCTTGCATTCTCTCACTTAAGCGAAGAGACTCAATATACAACGATATTAATATAAGTTAGTTCTAAACTGATCAAAGACAAGCTGATTGAATAGTGATTACAGGAACTAATATTAAAATGCTAAAGTTTGTGAGGATGGATGGTTACTATTACAATTTTATAAGTATAGATTACAACAAAAATTCTTAATTTAAAAGGTTTTCCGAAAGAATCGTAAAGATGGCGCTAAACACAATATTTCTTATAACTAAACTTCAAAAGTTAATCTTCGACAAGCAGCAATATAACACGCAGAAATAATTTATGTATTATATTAGAATGCCATAAAATACCCAAAATACCACATACCCGTTGGCACCAGCGCTCTGAAATTGTAAAATAAAAGTCGTTTTATCTATAGGTATAGATAGCTTTAAAAATACCTAGATTGGTATAACAGTCATATTATATTTCATCAAAGTTTATTGCTTTGAAATGAGAATGTGGTATACTCATTATAAAGGGGTACTCGAAAGCCGAAACCTATGAACGAGAGAAAATTTTAACATAATTTTAACATAATACACAAACTATTATCGATCTATAATTAATTAGAAGGGGCGACACTGTCACATTTTTTTTTATAAATACCTTACAAAGATATCTACGTATTTGCATGTACAATTTGTTTTTTATTCATTCTATCCGGGCTAGTCTGGATCAATACATAAAATCCGATGTACGGAGAGTGGTTGACGCGTTTATCTACTTCAAATTTAATTGAATATTTATACAAACCGTCCAGTATACTATGAGTGCGTTTTTATTTTAAATTTTTACATATAAATCCCCTTCGAATTACAATGTAATTGGAGGAGGTAATGGTTCTTGAAGAATATAAACCACTGTTTGTGAATATAGTTTAGCGCCTGGCTTTATTTAATAGCAATTACTCTTCAATCGACGTGAAGGGTCATTTATATAAGGAACTATTATTTTATTTGTTTCTCTAAATGTATATGTATAGGTACTCTGTACGTACGAACTATTTTAGAAAATGTACTCTGCACTAAACTGTTCGCTGTAACGAAAATATCCACGCTGTCACAATCCTTCATATCTCGGATTTCATCTTGGAGCTTTTCTAAGACTGCTTAGAGCCCTATTACATTTTTTTAAATGAGCTTATCATTTAAAAAATTAATATTTTATAATAGGGTTCTCTATAATTGTACTTAATTTATAAAAGGCCATCCAACGAACTGTTTTTTAATAATGTAAAATAATATAATATCCTTAGGGCCTCTTTCACGAACTACAAGTAAAGTGTTGATTACTTACTTTTAGAAATAATTTTCTGTTATATTGAATTATGGACTCGGTTTACTGCATTTCGATAGCCGATTTTTTATTATTATTTTCTATTTAATGTTTGGGACGTTTACCGTACAAACAAAAGTATATCAGCTAAATTATTCCCGGTTACTGGTGACTTTAAATGACAGTTTGGCCTAATTGACGTTTGTGAAATAGGCGCTTATACTCGTAATATGCATAAAAGTTACTCAAACTGAAAAAAGATTAATTTTTCAAAACTCAAAACAACTGTAGGCATTTTTAAAGAGGATTATCGTGCAAGTCGCACGTAATCATATATTATATATGTATATATTAATCATATACTTATCATATATTCAAAATTAGACGAATTTATAAAAATAACGAATTGAAAGACTCGAATAACTAATATTATAGTGACGTAATGTGAAAAACGTTACGTTTCCTTCGGTAAATCGACAATAATTCTGCCATCTCGAGCGGCAGCGGACGGTTGGGTATGCATTTCCTTGCTAAGATGAAACCGGGTGCCGCTTCTAAGAGATTTATATACCACGCACGGAAATTGAGCGGCGTGTTTGAAATACCCTTTATAAATAACGTGACTTTTGTAAATATACTCAATAATTCATCTCTGACCGACAGAGTACAAAACCGACAAAATAATTTTTACTTCATATATTATTTTATATTAACTTAATAATGGATATATATACTTATATATATCCATTTTTAAGTTAAGGAATTGGGAAATGGGATTTTGGATCACTTACTCATTCATCGAAACATAGCACAGCACAAATGCTGTTAATTCTTTGTGATCATAATAAATTAATGGACTGTCGATGTCTATAAATATTTTAAAAATGTGTAAATTACTTAAAAATATGCCATCCTCAATACAAAACCAGTCAGAATCGTTTCAAAATATTGATACACTAATTATTGTATTCAGTGTAACCTTGTACCTAACTAATTCGCTGGCGACTCCATATAGCTAATACTACTAAAACGTTTTCTCTCCGGAACAACGTCGAATTTATATCAAATTGCTCTCATTTCTGCCGAATCGCCGACGGACGTTGACAAAACGTTCGGGATGAAAAAGATGTATTTTTCTTCGATAAAATTCGGGGAGACGGAGGACTGTATAAATTACCGTTCAATAGCCACGCCCTTTAGCGATATTCGTGTATAGTTCGATCCGAGTTACTAACCGTGACAAATCGTTATTGACCGTATTAGAAACATGTTAGAGATGGATATCGGTTATATTCTAACGTTTTTATTCATTTCATACCTAATAAACAGTATGAAAATTGTTCATATGATCACCATATATAAAATTTACTATTTATTTGCTGTTGATGAATAAGCAGATGTAAGCTGTAAAGAACCAGAATATCGATGGAATTTTTTTTTTATAAATCTTATAGAATATAATAATCACAGTATATTCTGTGCCAAATCTGTAAATAAAGCACACATAAAAGACTTAATTTCACAATTCTAATTTCGAAGAAAGCTTTCGAAAAACCACATCAAGTCAAAGTTAGTTAAGTCACACATTATAATGACTAAAACTTAATTAGATATTAGGATTACTTTTCCATTTAAAGGTAAACTTGATAATAGAATAAAACAAACAGCAAAATATCCTAAACCAACACTATGACCTGTGCTATGACCGAACACGAAGTAGACATAAGTACGATATTGAGCAGACATGTTGAGATAGGACGTAATCGAGTTACCACACTCAATTGTTTACCCAAAGTTATTATCTTTTAGCTTAGATACTTGGAAAATATGCCGCCGAATACAATATTTTCGGTTATCTTCCGTAATTTATGCGAAAACTTGTCGAAACTTGGTCACTTAAAGTAGACGATCCAAGTTACAGATGTCGATTGCGATAATATCTTGCTTTCACTGTTGGGATGTTTTGTTTAAACGATTTACCTCAAACTTTGTTTTATTGCTATTGTAATTAATGGTATTGTCTCGTAATAACCTATATTTTTGTTCTATAGGTCCATCTACATAGAATTTGAATATTATATTTTATTACTATACCTACAGTAGAATCATGCTAAAACGTTTTATGTGTTTTACAAACAGATCAAAATCATAAACAAGCCGTGTATGTACATTTGATATATTAAAAAAATCAATTTGTAAACGTTGTAGGTAGGTACATATGTTACAAAAGGCAACAAAAAAAAAACACTTATGGAAATTGATTTTTTTTTTGTTAAAAATATTTTATATATCTTTTTTACATAGTATACAACAAAGTCGCCTCCCGTCGCTTCGTCTGTTCCGTTTTAGTACTTTAAAACTATGCAGCGGATTTTAATGCGGTTTTATTGGTGGAAAGTATAGCATTGCGATCCTAACGAAATAGGTATTAATAACAAAATAGAAATAGGAAAACACGCTATCGCTCGTGCGCTCTAGCCCCGAGGCAGTCGTGCGATAGAGAGCGTTGCATAGACAATAGGTACTTGTTTTGATGAAATTTCATTTCGGGAGAAAACAGTTTCCACTAACTAAACTTTAACAAATCACTTCAATTTTCATGTCGATCGTTTCAGCATAATATATTCTAGGTTTATAGTTTTCGCTTTTTTAAAAAATTAGATTGTTTTTATAAAAAAAAACGGTTTAACTCGACAAAGTTTTAATCACAAAAATTAAGTTATTTGAGGTTAATAAGTTTGAATCTATTGCAAATTTTGAAAAAAGGAAAACCTATAAACTTAGTCTTTTATTGTGTCAATAACATACAAAAAAATCATAGAGATTGGAAAATATTTAGAAGTGGAAAAACATTTTCTCTTTTTGTATGGACGAGTACGTGCCATTCTTCCCTCTTAAGAGAGGAAGGTTTTTATACATAAATTGCAGAAAAATTCGGGCGAAGCCGAGGGCGGGCCGCTAGTAGCTAATATAATTATTTTGAGCAGTTTTACTAGGCTTAGTTAGAAATTTGGCACTCATGGGTGCCCTTAAAGATCCATTATAATCGCGTTCCCCATTATTATTACACCTCAGTGTCACCCTATGTAATTTAATATAAATAATCCCACATTTCTTCTTAAGTTTCTGCAATTTTGGAGCATGTAGGTATGCGATGCAACAGGGAGCCCGAATATATCTAGAGTTGTTTACTCAGTATCAAAATACCGATAATATCTTATGTTAACCAAACTCGTATATCTTTAGGAAAACGTATATTATAGGTAGTTGGAAAATATAAAAATTTCTGATATGCTAAGCTCACGTGTTCAGTTCACATAGCTGAGAACAAACAAAGAAGTGAGTTTGTTTGTTTGTTACGCTTTCACGCCTTAACTACTCAACCGATAATTATGATTTTATATGCATACACGTTATCAAGGATACAGAAAAGGACATAGGGTAGCTTTCATTGAGATAAAAGCACTTTCTCCAGATGTCATCTAAAAATAAAACAAAAAATTCCACATCCGACAAAAATACACAATGATTATGTGAGCAATAAAGATTGAATAATTTTTTTAATAGAAATTACACATTCTATTACAACTGGCCAGTATTTTTCTTAACATCACCAATGACGGATTACGATAAATTTGAATAGACACAAATCATGTTTGTCAACATTATAAGTCCTACTTTTATTTTTAAAATAAATGAACGGCTTATAAAACACACATGGTAAGTGTGTATGTATATAGTAATTATACACACTAAGTATAGTGATTTTTAGTATTTGATCTATGTTCCGCTTTCGATTCTCATAGCAACGTCATACGTCTAAGCTGATCTTGGTGTAGGGTTAGGTTTCCCACAGTCTATTGTGTGGTTACCATATAATATATTTATGACCATAATATAATATATAGATGGAGGTTTATTTTATGTATATATAACCAAAAAATAAAAACAGTAAGTAATATTATCTCTATATGATATAAAGTGGAACCAATAGCTCACCCTCAAGTCCTTCGCAAACAGGGGCGACAAAGTTCATACTTCCTTTCATAATCGTTCGCTCCAGACACGTTAAACACAGGGGGCTATAAAAATTGCGCAAAACCATAAATTCTCCATAATATTCAATTATAGGTAGGAATTTTTGGGGGGAGAACGAGAGTAGTAAACACTTGAGCATGCTTTTATGTATGGGATTTGGAATGTTTCGGGACTTTTGGGGCAGAGAATAGCATGCCTATAAAAACATAAAACCGAAAACAACAAAAATATGAGATATAGGTTTTAATCATTGAAAGGCCTAATGGAGGAAGTCTATCTGAGTAGAACTGGCTGTCAGTAGCCGAGTAATGCATGTAGGTCACAAGTGCAAAAATATTTTAATCATTTTTCAATGAAACTCTCAGTGTATAACTCAGACCGAAAAAATAACCAGAGTAGTTTAAAAACGAAACAAGATAGAGTACACAAAAAAAGAGACACAATGAGAACCGGTCTTAGGTATCTAATTTATGTATTGTTAACAATTTGGAAAAGTTATTAACATGACTAAACAATTAAATAGCATCTTCGTCGGCTTCAGTATCTAAATAGTTCCCCTAACACATGAGCAATACACGAGGGGCATATTAAAGGGAGGAGTGCGTCAAGAGTGCGACATAAAACACACCACCAAGTCTCCACTTGCGGAACTGTCAAGTAACAAACGAAATAAGTAGCGATATTCTGTAATACTTGTAACTGGTAATATCCAACACGCGTCCGGTAATGGCCGGTTATATGTTTGGTAATATTTTAACTGGTACCTACGGTGATGTGCCCCAGAATGGCCAATAGAGATCTAGATGTGTTTTAGTTTTTGGCCACAGCAAAGATTAGTTCCTCTTTAAAGGGTTTAAGTGCCTATGCGGTCAGACCTTTTGAGACATTTGTTGATTTTAAACATAATATAATTCACGATGTTCGGAAGCGTCATGATTTTTTCTTTCTTTCTTTTCCCAAATAAAAATATTTTTATGGTGTATTTAACTAAAACTACATTTTCATATGAAATGAAAATGACATGTTATGCATGTATGCAAATAATGTGAAAATAAAGTTTATATTTAATACTGTTGGAATTCGTTAAATACATCTCAAATATTTTTGTTCAGATAGGTACTGAATATTATACTGCTATTAGTATTCATATATTAATATTCGTGAAAAGGTTTTCATTGTGCTTGTAAATTTGATGAAATGGCGACATAAAATAATCACAACGTAAGAAAAACATTTCATATAGTGAATGAATATATTTGAAAATATCGCTCAATTTTCTATAACCATAATAGATCTCGACACCTTTTTGTAAATCTTTGCTTCTGAACAAACTAAATATATTCAACACTCGCTTTTAAACTTTAATGTCATTTCAAATAACATTAAAGAAAGGTAAAATAAAGAAATGTCTTAGGGCCTCTTTCACAAACTACAAGTAAAGTGTTGATTAGTTACTTTTAGAAATCATTTTCTGTTATATTGAATTATGCACTCGGTTTACTGCATCCTTCGATAGAGGAATTTTTATTATTATTTTCTATTTAATGTTTGGGACGTTTACCGTACAAAAAAGGTATATCATCTCCATTATCCCCGGTTACCGGTGACTTTAAATGAAAGTTTGGCCTACTTGACGTTTGTGAAAGAGGCACTTAGTATGTTTTAGTATCAAAAATGGTTTTAATTAAAAAGCCCAAATTTTTGGTTATACCTACTGTTATTTCAGTAACACTGTCTCATCTGCGATTTATATTCTATGAATAAAGCCAGCAACTCAAGAGCACATGACAGATGGTTCGCGAGTGCGGTTGAGTTGCGTGACAAATGCGGCCGCAACGCACAGCCGCACGCCATACATAATAGACCAGGAGGTAGAAGCTGTTTAGAATTTTAAAACATAAATTTTCAATTTCATATTTACACACTCTCAATTTTTGCTGTAAATTAAAGCACATTGTTAAGTGATTGTTAATAAGAAAACTAGTATCTCACATTGCAGAATGTGAATGTACCTACGACTTAAATCAATATGGTTATCTACTACACTGGCGGACTCATAAACTGCATCAAAGTAATAGACGACTTTGAAATAAATATTTTA
The DNA here is from genome assembly GCA_945859745.1 of Synanthedon formicaeformis. Lineage (NCBI taxonomy): Eukaryota > Metazoa > Arthropoda > Insecta > Lepidoptera > Sesiidae > Synanthedon > Synanthedon formicaeformis. Next base: position 1,349,118 of record OX243955.1, on the reverse strand, counting down.
ACCAAGTATGCAAACTTTCTATACAGATTTAAATTGAAACCTCTAGATTGGTTCGTGAACTTTAAAACAGCGTATCCTTAAGTTTAAGTTTGTGTACTGGAAAGGACCTTAAGACTTTTTTGAAGAAAAAACAGAAATTTAAGCAAAATTGGTATAATAAAAAAATTGGTTTTAACAATAGACACAAGCTTTATGCAAGGGTTTATTTATGTTTTAATAGGGTGTATTACCCCCACGTGCCCTTTTTACGGATTTAATCGGTTTCGCATAGATTTTATTAGGGTTATTAAAAGATCTTGCGGAATATTGTCCCATTCTTCTGAAAGTGCTGTTCTTAGTGCTGCCACTGTCGTGGGCACAGGATTTCTCGCATATACAGCTCTTTTTAAATTGTCCCAAACATGCTCAATGGGATTAATATCCGGGCTGCGTGCTGGCCAATTCATTGTACGTATCCCAACCTCTTCGCAATATTGTCGAACTTGTGCAGCAGCGTACGGCCGGGCATTATCCTGCATTAAAGTAAAATTTTCGCCTATAATTCCCATGTAAGGTACCACGTGATCTTCTAAGATCTCTTTTATGTAGCGATGTGCAGTCAAACCCCCTCTATTACCGTTTTGACGGACCATGTCTATGAACACAAGTTCTGTTCGCCCGTTCATCGATATGCCACCCCAGACCATACACGAACCACCTCCAAAAGGAACACGCTCCTCAATGTAACTTTGAGCATATCGCTCCCCACGTCGACGATAGACTCTTCTGCGACCATCTGCACCATATAAACATGTCCTACACTCGTCCGTGAACAATACGGAGACCCATTGCTCTTCTGTCCAATTTAGGTGATCACGCGCAAATCTTAAGCGAGCTTGTCTGTGAGCTACAGACAACTTTGGACCATTTGCTGGTCTAAAAGGGGTGATATCCGCTTCCTTTAACCTTCTTCTTATTGTTCGTGCACTCACATTTACTCCCCGCACTTCATTAAGCTCTGTTTTGATGTTAACTGACGTGAGGAAACGATTTCGCAGGGAAGTTGTAACAATAAATCGGTCATCACGACCGGCGGTTGCTCGAGTCCTGCCTGTACCACGTCTCCTTCTGTTAGAACCTGTCTTCACAAACCTTCTGTATATTCTAGAAACCGTAGACTGGTTTAAATTTAAATTTCTACCAATCGTTCGTTGATCCAAGCCCTCCCGCACCAGTGCTACAATTTGAGCCGCTTGTTCGGACGAAGTATCCATATTATGGTTCAAAAACTCTCTATGAGCTAAAAAACTAACCCAACAATTCTGCTGGTAACAATAATTCAATTGACAAAAGAATAAAAAATCAATGCGAATCAATTAAAACTTTGCTTTAAATAACACGCAAATCTGATACTACGAGTAAATTTTCTTTTCCCGGCTATATTCATTTGTTTTACTGCAGTTCTATTTTTAAATTTTGCTTTTTTTTAAGATTAAGAGCCAGTCTCTCCATATTTATATAATTTAATCTAAAAAGTTTGCATACTTATTAAAAAAAATCATTTCAAAGTAATCCTGAACTTTGATGCAGTTTATGAGTCCGTCAGTTTATATTGTAACGAATTAATTTGTAACGTTTTTAGTTCGACATAAAAAAAAATACAATTTTACAAAATTCCATAGAAATTATGAGGAAATCGCCTAAATTAAATTCAATGTAAGGGCTTTTGAATGCTATATTTAAGCAGTTTCGTTACCAACACAGCCTCTAAGCAATATTCAGCTCATATTAAATTTGAGTTAAGCTTAACCCAGAAAAATAATTCTAAAGGGAAAAAAGTTTTTTTTTTGTAATGTATTAATATACAAATTAAATTATCGAGTATATTTTATGTTGCCAACTCTGAGCCTATGTCGTCCAGCCGCATGACCAAATGGAATTATATGACAAGTATATATCCAACGATATGGTGTTAGGCATAATTAATCTATGTACATTTGTTAACGTTACAGCGATTGCAATACAGTAGGCAGGTTAACATTTCATTCGTTATACGTTTTTTTATAGTATTAATTGTAGTAATTTTTTTTATTAGTAAAATTGTCAAGATATATTTATTTTTGTTATATATAAACATGTTAAATTTGTTTGTATACGCTTCAAAAACCCGAGAATGGGTGGACCGATTTTAATTCGGTTTTGACATTATTGAAAAAGGGACATACGAGGGAGTTTCATATAAGAAAATTTCACTTCGGACTAGGCCTGGTCGCTTTATATTAAAAAATATATATATATACGCGTATTCAATATTCACATGGCAAAACCGTTAATCGAATTCACCACAGCACAGGAACTGCTATAACTCAATCAGTGTGCAAGTATTAATCCATCAAAATACACAACCGGCCACTCAAAAGAGTACACACGTTCTATTGTAACCGGCAGTATTACGTAAGCAAGTTTGCATTGCAGATCGCTTTCAGTGCAATGCAAATACTAATAGATGTAGTCAGGGCTGTCACTAAATTATATTACTTATGAAAACATTTCCATAGTCTATACATTGATAATGAGATGAAAAAACACATTGTTACTTAAGTAGTTCCTTCAATTCAACTTATAGACCACACACATAGTATATATTCTTGTATGAAAAGTGAAGTTCGCGTTGAGGAACGAAACGATAGTACATTATAAACTTATAACCTTCCGGGGCGCAGCGACATCTGTCGTCGATAAAATAAACTATTTAAAACTTTTTTTTCTTAATAAAAGTTTTCACTTCTGACGTGCAGTCCAACGCCTGACGTGTTTTTATTTTTTCTTTTGGAAACAGTTTATTTTTTCTGCATAAATAGTACCATATTATGTCCTTTTCTGTATCCCTGGCAACCGCACGATATTATTATTACACGTGGATGCAAAGTAGGTAGATAAAGAAATATTTGACGTAACGTATTAATTTTCATTAACATTTGACTACACGTTTGGTCTAGTAGCTAGTAAACCTAGCTGTTAACCAAACGGTCGTGGGTTCGAATCCCGCTAGCGGCAAATGTTTATATGTTAACATTTAACTTTGTACCTGAGTCATGGATGTTTGTATTTATAATATGTATGTATTTACAAAAAAAAAAAGTAATCTATGTAGTATATCAACTGTCTGGTATCCAAAATTCAAGCATTAGTTGCTTAGTGTGGAACTAGATGATGCTGTGTGGAATGTGTGAAGATATTTATTTATTTATTTATTTTTGATATACAAAAATGTCTCATAAAGTGTTTTTGACATCCCTATGTGTTAACTAGCGACATACAGTGCCGGACAAAAACACGTCGGCCGACAAATTGAATTTTCATAGATACCCTTTTGAATCTGGACGTTGCGTATTTTATATGGAAAGTGTTTACACATATAGCCACACTTACATCTACATAGTTAATTGTTATTTTAGACATTTCATACTGTGGTCTTTTAGTAGTGGACATACTTAAGTTACTTTTTCATTGAGTGGACCTCAGCCTGCTTTCTGACTATTATATTATAGCCCAAATTCGTATTCGATTTCCCCTCAGTTAGTTTGAAATACATATTGTAGAGGTGATTTCGTATGTTTGTGTAATATTTGGAGCAATATCGTCGGAGATAATCTAGACCAGACATTATGTTAGCTAAATAATTGACAGACTACGCAGATTATAACCACTATGCCTTTCCACGGTATATTAAGCATCATAGGCAGTTATGTTATTTAATAATTTATATAATAGAAATCGTCAACTAGCACAAAAATTATATGGTCCTAATAAAAATATTGGGTTTTTAAAAAAAATCGTAACAATTATTTTTGAAACAAAACCAGTTTTTGGAACAAAACCAAAATAAAATATTTATATTATCAGTCGTACCATTTTGTAACTTTTATAGAATCAACACCTAAGGCGCTGCAGGTGCCGTGTTAACCATAGTTGTATTAAGGATAAGGGTTTTGAACGGAATAGAAAAATGGCATCTGGCATGACATCCCTTACTCACTAGCCGAAACACAACAGTACACAATATGCTGTTGTTATTTATATTTAAATAATCATAGTCATACAAATTTTATACTAGGGTAAATGGGGTTAATCAATATGAATTTTATAGGCGTTTGGCGTTTTTTGAGGCGTCATTTTGATCCGGAAAAGAAAAAACAAAGTATGTCCTGGAATATTCTAAATTCACCGCTATTTTGTTTTAATAGTAAAGAAATTTCGAGTTTGTCCGACAGCCGGTAAGGTTATGACCTCCGTTTTTTGGAATGTAGAAGGATTACTTTTTATCGACTAAATAATTAAACGAAACTTACGAAAGTAGTAGAGTACCTAAAAGTAAAACTACGGTTGCCTACTTGATACCAAATTATATTATTATTGTTACTGTTGTTAATTATTTAATTATTGTTCTTAAACATAATATACGAATTATTCAAAATGCAAATTCGTTTTCCAAAAGCGCTTACTGCTTCTAGTTATACCGCGTTGTAATCATAAAGTATGAATAGGAAGCTATGGTCGTCATTATCAAACGCGTGGTAAACTAATGTAACGCGAGAGCGGCCGAGCAGGTAACGCGATCATCTGCTTTAATGACGTCGTTAACTTGCGCACTTGTGAACATGTAACGTTGACGTATCACTTAGCCGCCGAGAGGTAGAAGGAGGCAACTGAAAATTTTAATGGTAATTGCTCAGCGCTATGTCGGCTTTTAACGTTCAACTCTGCACTACTTTCCAGTTATGCGAGTATGCACATGGGCTTTTACTGACATTGTGACTTTATTGTAGCATTTTGCTACCAGGCCTTAAATAAGATTATTGTTAGAAAACGACAAAGATATAGGTCTTAATTTAGAATAAAAATCCATAGTCAACTAAGTAACTTAAGTTGGTAAGTTCCTTTTATAGTAATACCACCGTGAGATAAACGGTACTAATAATGTTCTGTGAGAATGACATAATTATTATTTTTCAATGCCTATCCATGTATTTTCTGAATATATTTTCAAAATGACACACATCACAAAGCTAAAAGTGTATCAGTAATCTCACTTCACAGATTATCTAATGGTCTATGTATTAATTTTTCATTTGACATTGTAGTTTACGAATACCTAATTAATATTTAATACTTTTGGCACTTATAACATTTTTATTCAACGAGATGCGCTATCTTTCGTCGCATGTTGTGCGTAGTTCTACGTATCTTGTGTCACTATCATGTCCAAGGGGCCACGCGGGTGAAATTTACAAATTTTGTTTTCTTTATACGCACTCTTAAGTACAATGTGAGTACAAAATAAGTTCTCAATTATATATGTAATCTCAATTCTGTGTTGACTCTATTATAACGACTTATGACCAAGTCTCTGACCAGTCCTGAAGATGTGATGTTTAAAGTCACGTCTGAAAAGCGTAGTTCAGTCATTTTGTACACAATGCGTACCTTTAAAAGGGGTCGCGAGCGCGTTTAACGCAAACTAACTGCGAGCAACATCAGCTAGTTCCACTTTAGTTATTATCATGCAAATGTTAAATGCGGACTAACATACTCGCAGACGTCAATAATTGTATGTTTATAGTGAGTGGAGAAGTTACATGGTATGTTGACTGAATTGTTGTTTCGTAATAATAGTAATTTGAAGTGATATATAAAGCAAAATTGAAGAATTAAAAGATAGTTTTGAGAATCATAACAAAATATTCCAAGTGTATATTTTTGGCTAGGTAACCATTTTCCTATACCTACAATGTCCCTTACCAGTACATTACCTATTCTGTGCCTTGACGAGTCTCGAATGGAGATCACGCTTGAAGCGCCTCATATGTAGTCCGTTTGCTGGTCTGTTAATTCTTCATTCTGAACTGAAGGCAATTGTAAAATGTTAACTTGTAAATAACTGACATTCGATTTTATTATTTTAGTCTAAAAATAAAACGACTTTTTTCAGTCCAAGTTAATTTTTAATTCATTGTTCACAACGATTGCCAGCCACATAACAACACTAAAATAGAAATCTCTAAAAGGCAAAACGTATAAAAGAGCAAAACATAAGTTCTATCAAAGTATAATTAAAAGAAATTGTCAAAGGTTGCTCCCCGAAGACTAGTTCCATTGTCGATAGCATAAGAGGAGCCTGTGATTCCCTTGGCCTTATCGCTCGCAAGAAAAAATATTAAATCGGCTACTTCTTCAGAACTTGAAATTCTGTTCAGCGCCGTCGTTTTTCGAAATTCATCGAACATTTTCTCCTGTTCTTCTTCACTGTATCCCATATTGACTAGGATATCAGTTTTTACTGGACCAGGACTGACACAATTAACTCGGATGCCTTTATCTGCAAGTTCCAATGCTATGACCTTGCTGAAATGAGCTAAAGCTGCCTTCGAAGCGGAATATGCCGCCATTGTTTTAGAAATCACCATTGATTCCGAGATAGTTGATACATTAACGATGACACCTTTAGATTGAATGAGGTAAGGAATCGCTAGATGGGTCAAATGGACGACTGAACGAAGATTTGTAGCGATGAGATCGTCAAATACTTGCACTGCGTTCTTTTCAAGGAAGCTGGATGGTCTAAACTTACCAGCGTTATTGATTAGAATATCGACTTTTTTATAGTGGGCAATTGCCTCCTCAATAATTCTTCTTGTGTCAGCGTCTTTAGTTAGATCTGCAACTATTGTCAATGGTACAACCTCTTTCGTTACACATTGCTCGTATACTTTTTTGAGTTTGTCAACTTGTCTTCCCACTAAAACAACTTTGGCTTTTTCAGCAGCAAACCTTACAGCTGTTGCGGCGCCTATCCCGGAGCTTGCGCCTGTTACAATAACAACTTTATCCTTAAAACTCATGACTATTACCACAAGTGAGAAGCAATGTCTGACAAATAAAATTGTCAATTATATCGTGTCGCTCAGTTATATAGGTTTAACCTCTCATTAACATTATAAGAGGCAGACGAATGTTATTTGAGAATGCGATAAGATTCTACTGTGTTTATTGTTGATATATCAATTGAATAATGGCTTTTATCATTCATCATCAAATATATGCAACTTTGTTTAGTTTCGTTTTCTATTGGCATATTCCCGAGGTATTCTTTAAATTTACTTCTTTAAATAATTTACGCTTAGTTTCACTTGCGGTTTCGTGCAGGGTGCATTTTTATAATATACTAACTGGTGCCCGCGACTTCGTCCGCGTTCTCTATAGCCTATAGCCTTCCTCGATAAATGGACTATCCAACACAAAAAGGATTTTTCTAGTAGTTCCTGAGATTAGCGCGTACAACCAAACAAACAAACAAACAAACTTCAGCTTTATTGGTATAGATATACCTAAAAATATCATCATAGCTATCATAGAAAAATTTTATATACTTAAAAAATCACTTCCGCAAAATAAACTTCGTCTCTCTATTAATAAATAACGACAAACGACCTTTCAGAGGCAATCTAAATACAATTAATATTTTAACAAATTTGATTATGGGTACAAGCGAAACTTGGGGCTTAGGGTGCGTTCATTCTGATAATGATTTTATTTTATTTTACAAAAATCGACTACCTTTATTGAGCGCTTGATAGGATCTATAGCCGATTGGTAATTTTTATTTGAGGTCCTTAAAAAAAACACAACATACTAAGTGTTATAGATTCAGCAGTATTTAGGTCACATTGATACATCTCCACAAGATGAGTAATTCTTTTATGGGTTTGTACATATACGATTTTGTAATAAATTTTCCGAGATAATTAGAGCATTAACTATAAATAAATTGAAAATTGTAATCAAAACCAACCTCTGTTATTAGAAAGGTTATAAAGCCGCTTATTATTTAAGCGATATTGAAGTCTAGATTTAAATGATTCTGATCTGATAGGTACTTTGTTGAGTATTATAGTGTGATTTTTGTATAGTAAAATTGTAATTTGTTATATATTTTATATTAAACATGATATAAAGATGGTACCTGAGTTTCTTCTCAGGATTATCATCATCTTGGCCTTGGCTTTGCCTTTTTTTCGAAACTCTGGTAAAGGTAAATTGATGTTTAAAAGTGTTTCTTTGAAACTCATTTAATGAATATTTCTTAATGGATGTTTGGTAATAAATAATTAAATTTGTGATTTGAAAATGCAGTGTTGATGTGACCACACCCTAACACGTTGTCGCCTACATCTCCCTATAGAGTTGAACTAATTATGGCAAAGTTGATAATGAAATAAATATATAGGTACCTATCTGGAACCCAAGGTACCTACCAACCTACTGTTCGAAAATTATTTATTTATTGGCTTATTTGTTTTTAAGACCAGTTTGAATTAGGAAGCAACATGTATATGTAAATCTGAAATAATGAAATGTCTTTACTTAATATTATAAAAATATACTAATTATGTATTAGTCTACAAATAATAAAACTTTATAATACTTAGATTCAGTTAATATCTCAAATAACTTTATGTTTTACAAGCGTTAAAATAGGCTTTCAAATTATATGATAGTGAATAAAATTGGTAGGTATATCGAAATTTATCATCATCGAAATGCAATCGCACAAAACCGCAAACATTTCGGGCCTATTATTTTGTGAGGCCATCTTCGACAATATTTGGCCTGCCTATTGCACACAACCGCTTTTCCAGAATTAAACTGTATAACCACACACATTTAACATGTTCATACATGGCAACAATCACAATAAAACAGTATTGAAACCTGGTTTGATATTTTTATTTGTACTAAGTCACACATAGAAATAGACACAATATCAAGTGTGCGTATCTACCAAGTGCGTAGCCAAGTCTGAATTAACTAAATAAATTAAAGGGTTAAAAATAGGATAGGTTGGATGTGATAGGATCGGAAGGACAAGGTGAGGGGCTCTGGCGACTCTTACATATGCACAGAAACATAATATCCTAATTAATATGATTAATGCGACAGTGAGTTTGTTTGTTACGTTTTCACGCCTTAGCCACACAACCGATCAATATAAAATTTTGAATAAGTAAACGTTGTCGATACTCACAGAAAAGGACATAGCGAACCTGAAAAGAGTTTCTGAAGGATCGTCTAAAAGTATTTAGAGTTCAGCGCCTGACAGAACTACAAGGAAAAAGTAATTACACAAAACTAATGGTCCACTGTAAGCCAGTCGTAACAGCACGAGATGTTGCTTTAGATAACTAATGAAATACCTATGATCGCTATATAGGTCCCATACTTCGATTTGACGTAACTGTGAGGAAATTCTCATATCGTATACGAAGCGAGGGTCAGCTTCACAATAGGCTTGAATATTTGCATTTTCACTGAACTGGCTAATCTGCATTGCAAACTTCGACTATGGTATGTGAACTTGGACAGGATTACCAAAACCATTCTCGGTGAATGTCCTTGGTCTTTATAAGTATGTGCAAAAATGCCATTTTGCTTTAAACTTTACCTTTTCAGCTGAAAATATAACATTGTCATAATGCGTTGGGATGTCACGCGTCGGATTCGGTGTTGGCAAATGACATGTATAACCTTGTTATAACAGTGTTAAGCCAAATGATCTCATTGTTATGGATTTAAATAAATAAATTTAAAAAAAATCATTTATGACCTAACCTAACCTAACCTAACCTAACAATGGCCTATAGATTATTTCCATGGATTATGGCGTTGATACACGGCAATACGGAAGGCGGTGATATATAGCCGTAATAGGTAAAATAAATGAAAAAAAGAAAAAACCGCAATAATTAAATTTAGGTTCAATTAAAAAAAAATACATTAAAAACAATAAATGCAATAAATCAGTCGAGCTTTAACAAAGTGATTAAAAAAAATAACTTATTGAATACTCTTGTTTTAAAATTCAACCTATTTACAACAGACTTTTCAACCCTTTAATTAAATTACATAGTTATTATGTCTGTTTAACAATTCCAAGAACATGTTGGTTCAAAAGTCGTAACAAAGCTGTAGAGTTGTTTTATTTATACTTGGTTCGTTGGTCATGGAAATAAAAAAAACAATATTTGTACCGTGGGTCATGGTTTTCAGGATTTTTTAAATTCGCCACTGACCAATTAATTATTTGATCGACAAGTTGATCCGTGGATCAAAAATGACTCAAATAAACACTCTTATTTATCAAAATCGGTTTAGCTGGTTAGGAGGAGTTCAGTGACAAACATACTAACAGAAGAATTATATTGGTAAGTACCTATGATACATAAAGATTAATGATGACGTCTTCACTGAAAATCCTCCCTGAAATAAAGTTTGGTACTGTTATTTTTCATTCAGATTTTCTGTGATCTAATCTTCGCACAATAGGTGTAAACATATTTTTATAACATAATATGTTTATTGTACGCAATAAAAAAGGTTTGCATTTTGTTAGAAAGTTATTTTGTTATTTTGTCTCAATGACGTCAAATCCTGAATATATGTTAAACAGCTACTTGTACAAACGATGCCTTAAAATTGATACCTCTTAAAATACTTCCCATATACGAGGAAGGTTTCTATGTATGTATGTAACTGTATACATACATAGAAACCTTCTATGTAACTTGCAGAAAAAAATGGCTCCCGAGCGTAGCCGGGTGCGGGTCGCTAGCAAAATATAATCTTGCAGCATCAAACTATCTGCCTTCCTTGGAAGTGCATTCCTAAAACGCAATCCCCTCCCGCGTGTTCGTCGGAGAGTTTCGCCTAATTCGCATAATTTACGTTCGCATTAGCAATTCGCATACAATTATAAGATGATCAACGAACGGCGGTCTGAGCAAACTGGAGATAGTACTGTCGGATTAACAAAGTCTGGGCAAACACGGAAATGTGCTTGGATATACATCATTGTGTCCGGGAATTTCGCGTGTGAATTTCGAATTCGGTGCGTAAGTGCGCAGATGACTAATTGGTTTAGAAAATTTAGAATCGGTAAAGTTTTATGATTTCGATGTTTATTTAGAGTTTATGATATTTTCAAATGCTACTACTAATTTAAAGCCTGCGCTCAGAAACATAGTATTGAGGTAGATAGAAGAATTAGTAGTGACAACGAATACTGAACGTTAAAGAAGAACACAGTGAAACAACAGTACTTGTGTTTCGGTTATGAATAAGGCATACCACACACCGTCCTTATGACTTAAATAGGCTTATTGCAACTCCTATAACACTGCATGTAATAATAGGTATCCTGCATCATCAGGATACCTATTATTACGCATCACTGCATATAATAATAATATATACGTACTTTCTGTACCTCTGTAACAGTTTACTAACAAAAGTAACAGATGCTATAATTTCGTCCATAATTATATTATCACAATAAACAGCAGTCATCCAACAATACAACAATACAAGTACATTGCGCAACATTGCCATCCCTAATAGGATAAAGGGAGTACTAGATAACTAGATAGATAGAACTAGAGTACAAGATAAGAGGATACTACTGCCAAACTGGCGGTCCAGTTAATGACTGCATAACGTAGTGAAAGCTACAAATAAATTGTTATATGTAGTAATATTTTCGTTTTGGAATAACCTCTTGGTTAAATATAGCAAATGGCAATTATGACAATAAGCGCCTCTTTCACCAACTGTCAAGTAGGCTATCTGTCATTTAAAGTCACCCGTAACCGGGAATAAAGGAGCTGATATACCTTTGTTTGTACAGTAAAAGTCCCAAAAATTAAAAAAGAAAATAATTTAAAAAAAATCGCCTATCGAATGATGCAGTAAACCGAGTGCATAATTCAATAAAACAGAAAATGATTTCTAAAAGTAACTAATCAACACCTTACTTGTAGTTGGTGAAACAGGCCCTAAGTTTTAATTAACTTAAATTCTACGTTAATTTTAGTTGACTTCAACTTGAATAAAAGATATATTATTTCGATGGTTCAAACCCTAAGGGTTTCAATGAAATTTTGGTCATGCCAGTCGTATTATGAATGGGTGTTAATACAATAAACTGCACCGTATTTGCAATAATTCATGAATATCATAACGCGAATGTAACAAGCAAACTATTCACTAACAGAATACATAACGAGACAGTTTGCTTCGAAATTTTTAGGATGAGCACTGAGTGATGTGATAAGCGGAAACAATTATTTATTTATTTTGAATCACAATACTCCCTCACACATTTACCAAAAATTGCGAATTGATAACTGTAGACTGTAGCTTGACAGTGTTTTTAGTTTAAGGCCCTCTTTCACAAACTACAAGTAAAGTGTTGATTAATTACTTTTAGAAATCATTTTCTGTTATATTGAATTATGCACTCGGTTTACTGCATCATTTTTTTTAATTATTTTCTATTTAATGTTTGGGACGTTTACCGTACAAACAAAGGTATATCAGCTCCATTATCCCCGGTTACCGGTGACTTTAAATGACAGTTTGGCCTACTTGACGTTTGTGAAAGAGGCGCTAAGAGTAAGTATGTATGTATGTCCAGCTATTCCTGTGAAGTTTGGTAGCGATCGGACGCGGACGAAGTCGCGGGCAAAACCTAGTATACAATATAAATTTCATTTTATATTTACGGTATGTAAATACTGTTTTTGGAAACAATATTTACATACTGTTTCCAAAAAATGCAGAACTAATCCCGTTAGTGTTAGATGTTATTTTTAAAAAAATTTTGAATAATGACATTCTTGACCCACTTGACGTCTAAATAACTATTTTCACTCATATTATAGAAAAAGGGGAATTTTTTATGGAGTTCTAATTGAATAGGCTATTAGAACTGTAATTAGAAGTATCTGTCTACTTAGGTAGAACTTTGTATCTCTCGTTAATAATGCAGCTACCTTACAAAATGGGAGCCGCGAGCGTTTCACTCAAATGGAGCAATCACACTGATACGTTTATTGTGATTGAACTGTACCCACGGATCCGCTAAATGAAATGCGGTTATATTATTTGACAATCCTGATTGCGTATTTGTTAAACAACGATCAATGGATTAGCTAAATATAGTCCATTTTGTTTTTAAAGGGCAATGCACACATCGAGATATACCATACTTTTATGAACGCCAATCAACAATAGCAATGTCGACCATGTTTATAGAATTATTTAAATAATTCTATAACATTATTAAAAAATCTTAAGATTTTAAAACGTTATGACATTTGCTAAGAGAAAGAAAAGAAATAAAAGAAGCGGACAAATATAGTTTAATATACATAAATAATATTTAAAAAAGAACAAACATTTATTAGTTTTTTCGATTATAATGAATATAACAAATAATAATAAGGCTTTTCATGGAAAAGAGTTAAAGAAAGTCAAGAAATATTTGTTAAATATAAGTCTTCTTATTCTTATCTTCTTTATCTTTACATGGTATAGCAAAACCGTTCCTAGAATCACCAAACCTTTAATTTGTCTATATCGTAACTTTTAAAATGTTACAAACTTATAATTGCAAGGAGAATTTTTTGGGTAGATGATGATATGTTCAAAACAGTTTTCTGTTACCAAAAAGGCCTAATAACAGAATTCAAACTCACATTTAGCAAAGAAATTAGTATGTTATTTTGAACGTTCAAAATAGCCTAATACTCACCTTCACTCATGTTTTAGATTGGCTACGAAATAGCCAATCTCTGACATAACAATGAATGAGGTCATGCCAAAACAGAAATTTTCGGGTAACCGCAAATTGTATACAAACAGGTTTCAAATATTATCCAACAAGTACGCTGATAGTGATGGTTAGATTGAAGTCAAGTATGAATTTAAAATATTATTTTAAGGTATACCAAAATATAATTTTAATACGTTGCTTTTGTTACAGGCGACAGCAGTCACCTTTAATCAAGCAGATTTTCTGGCGACCTTTATTTACCTACATAAGAAAGTAAAAAACAACTCCATAAGTGCAAGTGATGTGATGGAAAAGTGTGATGGCAAAGTATGAGTAGAATGAAGTATAAGGGCTTGGGGAATTGGGCTTTGACATCCTTTCCTAATTTACCGTAACACAATAGCACATATTTTATGCTGCAATTTCACCCTGGTCTTCTGTAAGGAACGAGGTGTTTATTGCTTCTACTAAATCATAAGGAGTTTCAAAAAGATTTTGCCATCAAATCTGTGTTTTGAAATGTTCTCAAATAGTAAAAATATAATATAATAAATGTAAGTTGCAATAACTTGTTTTAAGAGCGGTTATAAAGAGAAATAGCCAATCCTAGATTTGAATTTTATCTAAGTAAACAAAGTCTAATTTAATTAATTTTTTTAAATAGATAAATACATTATAAATGAAAGTGACGACTGTAACAGAAAACATAATATAATGAAATTTTCTCGATAGAAAAAAATCACCAAGTGAGCTCTCATTTCCATCGATTTTAGGTTTATTTTCAAAATGACACACATTACAAAGCTAAAAGTGTATCAGTAATTTTCACTTCACATATTATATTATAAGGCTGTATGTAACAATTTTTCATTTGACATTGTAGTTTACGAATAATTAATATTTAATACTTTTGGCACTTATAACATTTTTATTGAGCGAGATGCGTTATCTTCCGTCGCATGTTATGCGTAGTTCTACGTATTTTGTGTCACTGTCATGTCCAAGGGGCCACGCGGGTGAAATTACAAATTTTGTTTGCTTTATACGCACTCTTAATGGGAGTAATTCTGTCTGAATATAATTGAGTCTAAAGTTAAGGATCCGACGACCGTTTACATTATTGCAGTAATGATAACAAATGAACGCTCCAATTCGGGCTTTGAAGGGCTGAAGGGATTCCGTGCCTTCAAGGACGCAGGTGAAACGGACATACGGCAGTGACGTCTCAAAGTATATAATTCTCAATTATTTGTAGGTATAATTATTACACAATGTGAATTACTTTTGTAGGTAAGATAGGTGTACGGCCACGCCTCAACTTATTCTATACACGTATAAGTTGAAATTTTGCATACTTACACGTTGTCAGAGAGGATTACTTTTATTTAAAACTAACAGACATTTAAAAAAGAAAAAGATAAATTTATGGCGGCACCACCGTCGTCAACAGTCATGAGCTGAAAGAAGCGTTGCTTAGCAACAGCTATAAACAAAATATCATATCAGTTGTGAATTGTACATGATTTTATTTTAGTGTAACATAAAGTAAAATGATTATGATGAATTTAATCCACTAATATTATAAATGCGAAAGTCTGTACGTTTGAATATTTGGATGTTTGTTACTCAATCACATAAAAACAGTTAAACGGATTTGAATGAAATTTGGCACATAGATAGTTTAACATAATTATAGCATACTTTTTTTCCTGAAAAAATGTTATTCCCGAGGAATTTTCAAAAGCGAACGAACGAATTCAAAAGGCACAGCTAAGTAGTAACTAATAAAGTATGAACTTTCTCTTCGGATTTGATTTTTTAATGTGCTTGATCAAGTGTTAATTGAGACATGAAATTATTGCAAATTTGTTACTTTAATTTTGTTTTTAATAGCCAAACTAACTGGCCGTATGTCACTAACGTAAGACAAAGTAGGTCCTTTACATAATAATCGCGGCGTAAGTCACAGTTTGAGCCCAAACGGCCACATTGTAATTTGATTCCGGGCTTAAGAAGCTTAAACGTATACCTTCAACATTTAGGTACCTACATTCATGGTATAATGTTTAATTATATTTTATTCTCTGAATAAACAATAAACATATGAGATAAACTTTTGCCTGCAATTTCGCCCCCGCCCCTATTTCTTAAGTGTTAAAACATTTATTCAGTTTTTATTGCTCATAGAAGTATATTTAAATGGTCCAAAGATATTTGTTCCAAAAAAATTAACAAATGTTCAAAAAAATATATTAAAAAAAAATTGTTGATTGGTTCTTTATTTAATGAAATATATGATCTACTTAATTTTTCAATTAATTCTTTAATTAATGAAATATAATTTCTTCATAATATTTTCGCCTTTTTCCAATTATGAATCAAAACAATGAAAATGAAACACACATACATACATGCAGTTACGGATTTATTATTAGTATAGATGATAATTAAACGGATGAGGTTGATGTCACATAATCAATTATTATCGTAGTTTATAAACAAAGCAACCTAATTTTTACTGCAAATGCGCTGCTGATCTTGATAATATACAAAACTAGCTGCTGCCCGCGACTTCGTCCGCGTACCTTTGTAAATTATATACTAAAACCTTCCTCGAGAACCACTCTATCAATTGGTGAAAGCAGCATGAAAATGGGTGCAGTAGTTTTTGAGTTTATCGCGAACAGACAGACAGACGCGGTCAATAATTCAAAAGCTACACCACATCGCACGCTTAGTATTAAAATGACCTAACTCAAAATAAGTCAAAAATGAGTTAGATACACTATAATCCGTATGTCTACGCCCTCTATGGCTTACGATTAAGAAACTCTTAAAAAGTTAGTGTTTTACTGGTCTACAAGTTTTCGGTCTCTTTTACACTCGAGGGTTTTGATGGTGACATTTGAAATTACACAGACACATTCATTAATCGTTCAACCGGTACAAAGTAAACGCCTTCTGACTTGATTTAAAAGAAACCTATTAGTTATTAAGTTTGTTTAAAAGTTAAATGGGAGGTAAGTTTTACTGATTGCTTTTGTTTTATTTTGACCCGATCCATAATGAGTCCATTTAATGTTAATTTTTTTATCATATTGCACAGTATATTAAGTTTTAAGTCTGTTTAAAACTAAAAATTATGAATAATTTTAAGCACAATAATAATTAGGTCTATTTTATAATAAAAACTTTGTAAATTTATTTGTACGTGCGGATGGCTTCAATTTTAAGTCTGTTTAATACAAATGATGATGATGTGTTTATAGTAACATTCAGTATTTGGTGTGTGTTTTACTAAAAAAAAATGAAATAATTTTTCTAACAATTTGCGATTTCATAATTGAGTCAATTTATAACTAAATAAAATGAACAAAATAGGTTTTACTTTTTTGACCAATAATTATAATTTTCGTTTTTTAATTAGAATGACTACTTCAGGATCAAAAAAATTCTGGAGTTAATTCAGACTAAATATAACAATATTCCAACGCAAAGTTCTGATGTCCAGGTATGTAAAAATCATTGAAATAAGTTACTTTATCTATAGTTACCTGCAATATACTAATTCACTTTTTATTGTTTACAGTTGTCCAGGTATGTAAAATATTTGTTGCCCTAAGGTATATTATTTATATTTGTATGCTCACCTTTCACGTTTGCTTACAGATGTTTAGTAATGTATAAAATAAACCCAATAATCAATGATATTTGAATGTCGCCGAGTATTTGAAATATGCTGAAAGCCGTAAGAACGCAGCCATAGATTACCGTGTGTCACCCATTAATCAAGAAGAAAGCGATGCAGGTTTTAGTCCTAATTTCAACGTAGATGGTGGCAAAAATGTTGATCATTTGCTATTTCCATCGGATGTTAGCTCATTTTCGGGTAGTAGTTCTTCCTCTACTTTAGTCTCAACGGTTAGTAAATAGTAGTTCTCCTTCATCTGATAGCTTTGACATCGAGACTTTGAAAGAACTATTGAATGCCAATAACACAGAGAATATACCACCTGACCCCAACAAGAGAATGAAACAAAGGAACGAGAGAGAATCCAGATAATTTGACAGAAGAAACAACTAAAGCAACTTCTACAGTTTCTACTACGTCTAAAACACGCCTAAAGGTAAAAAAACGCACGCGACAGCCGGAAATGTGGAAACAAAATAAGGCTAGAAATTAAGAAATTGTGGAAGTCTTATATTCATAGCAATAACATTTTAACTAATGCTCGTGAACTTAAACCACTGATGTATAATGATAAGTGCAGTTTCTTTGGTGCAGGTTGAGCAGCAAGATTGATTTTGTTCAAAGACAAAGTATTTTGACGCTGTAAAGATGGAGGAGTGAATTTTTGTGAACTAATTTAAATCTAACTGAGATATTATAAATCTAACTAAAATATTATCTGACTTAACCTACTAAGTATACTACTAACAACTAAGGCTAATTATTTGTTAAGAAGTTAAGATGTCTTTTAACTCAGATCCAATATAATTTATTTAATGATTAGTTACTTTCCACATTTTTTTCAATAATAAAAAAGTAACCTTATAAGAATATAACAATTATTTCGTTATGTTAATAATTTTGAAAATGTATGCCATGTTTTATTGTAATTATCTCCACCTATTGTTCCTACCTTGTTGTTTCCTATTTTATTTTATTTATTTATTAGGAAGCCAACAGTATACAACCATCCTTATATAAGTAAAAAAAAGTGATTTACATTTAAACATTCTTTTAGAATATTGTATACTCCACTTATGGGCTAACTTTTCTGTTTACAAAATAAAGCTAAAAATAAAATAAAAAACAAAAACCAAATCAAACCAAACAAAAGAATAATAGTATACAAATAGATACACCCACATAATTAACAAAAAAAATAAACAACTCTAAAAAGGACTATCAACTATTATATAAAAACAAAACCTGATGCCAGAAGATTTTCAATTTTTTAATGTACTACTAATCAATCTGTTATAGGCGACCACTTACATTTAAATGTTTACTTTTACTTTAATTATTCTTACTTACACCTAAATAATGTAGACTTATTAATTTCAAAAATGATGGTTATTTATCTACTTAGAATACTACCATGAGACTGATTGATTAATTACTAAAAAATTAAGACTTCTTTTTAATATTATTTTTGTTTTATGTAAATTCTGTATAAAAATTAAAAAGTGTAAATATATATTTATTTTGTAATTATATAAATTTTTATGTACGCAATACTAATGACTGTAATTATAAAAATTAGGAAAATGTTTACTTTATGTTCACTGAAGTATATTTTTATAATTTAATGTGTTAGAATAAAAATAACTTTTTTTTAAACTTCTAGTTACCTAAGTACTCAAAATCATTGATCTTTTAATAGAAAAAAATACTATTTTGTTCTTTAATGTTATATTAAACTGTCTTAACTAAAAAAAATATTTTCATTTTTAGTAATAATATGACTTAAACCGTAAATATACAACCAAACAGTATTGGAAGTTAGTAATAAAAAGACTTAAAATTAATTGGGTCTTTATGATTTTTAACAAACGAACTGCTATTTAGTATAAAAAAGACCTAACACTATAAACAAAACTTTGAGAACCTATTTATAAACAAAATAAATAGTTTTCAATTAAAATTTAAGTCTCACTGAAATCTGTGGTTCATATTCTATATTTATGGAAAAAAAAGTAACAGTAAAACTAACATCTTGTGTTATTTATATCCAAATAAGCAACTCAAGTCGTGAAGGCAAAACGTTTTTTGCGATTTCCCAAAAAACTGATTTTTTTAATTAGGTCACTTTAATATTAAGCGTGCGACATGTGCGCTGACGATTATATATAAGAATATATGCCATATTTATTACTGCTAAATGCAGTTTACCCTGCTACCTACTATAAATTTAAAAAAAAAAAACAAAAATACTCATCATAAAGAGTATACAAATATGTTGATTATAGCGACAAGCCCGCTAATGGCAGCGCGCCACCATTAAATTTTCAGTTTTACGATAAAACTTTTTGACACGACCTGGGCTTGAGTTTTAATAATGTAACTCTTAGGTGCTAAAGGGGTTTCAGAGAGGCGAAGTTGCAGACTAAATTAGTTGACCAAAAATTTTTTTGTCATTGTGTTCAAAGTCACTATGACTATAATACTATAATGTGTCTATAATGTGTGTCCAATTACACACGCACTCACTTTAAAATGCATGCTCGTTACATATTTCATTTAGGAAATAATATAAATATTATATAACTTATTATTTTTTTTGACTAAAAAAAATTTCTGTGTACATAAATTGACTATATTATTATTTATTTAAACGAAACGCAGTAAGTCCTGCCACTACTAAAAAATTCCAATTAAACACATTCTTCGTGATTTTAGAAGTCAATTTGAAATAAAAAATGTGCATCAACAATAATGGTTTTATGTTTTTTTAATAATAAACCTCGAAAATGTTAATGTATAAATTATTCTTTTATAATTATGTTGCAGTTAAAACACTCAGAGTGTGGAGGGTTGGGGTGGAATTCTGGATGGAAGGGGTAGGCGACACGCCATAAATTTGAATGGTCAAGTGAGTTCGGACATGGGGCAGTGGTTACAAACATTTTATCTAGATGAGAAAATATTCGCATTAAACAAAGTTGATTTATTTAATAGTTTATATGTTTTTTTTTATATTTGTGTTATCCTTGTTATTGTAGTTAAAGCAATTAATAAACAGCAAGTAACAAAGGCTTAACATATTGATTTTTTTAACAGCATTAAACAATTGTGCAACAATTGTTTTACAAATTGTTAAAAAATGAGAAAATATATGAGTAATAACCCCTGACGTTTTCACCGCTGTGTTGA
Source organism: Synanthedon formicaeformis (assembly GCA_945859745.1). Classification (NCBI taxonomy): domain Eukaryota; kingdom Metazoa; phylum Arthropoda; class Insecta; order Lepidoptera; family Sesiidae; genus Synanthedon; species Synanthedon formicaeformis. The sequence goes on along the minus strand of OX243955.1, from coordinate 1,328,590 downwards.
CGGTGGCGCCGAAACCAAATTTTATAAAATATTTTTTGACGCTTACTCGGAAAACTAACATTTTTCCAGGGTAAAAATAGTTTATAATACGGTAAAAATAGTAATAATAAATCCGTTTAGCCGTATTTGCGTGCAAGTAACAAACATCCATCCTCACAAACTTTCACATTTACAATGTAAGTAGGATTATAATTAGGATTGGAGGCTAAATTTCGCAGCGTAGTACAAAGATTTCGCAAACATTAAATGGGAAAAAATAGTTTGCCAATTTATCACACTTTGAATAAATTTTATAAAAAAATTCAAGATAAATTATCATGTTGCTACCTGTAAATCATTTCTTTCCTCTGTTGAGCTTTCTGCGACTAAAATCTGAGACTAAAATTTGTTTTCTCAGAAAAAAGATATTATTTAACCTATGCACTAACAAAAAGCCTTATAAAGGTTATAAAGCCCTCGTTCAGTCTGACTGCGGTCGCGACGCCCCGAGGCTGTTGTATCATGCATAAGTCGATTCACACCAGAACATACATACATGCATACCTATTATGTCTGTATATAGGTGTTATATGCTATATATAGAGCATATATTATTATTTACGATTTAAAGCTTTTAACTAATTATTTTCAAAATATGTACTAATTATTTTTTTTTATTATTTTTTTATACTATTAGTGTCAGTAGCTAATATGTATATGTGTTGTTTTGAGTATAGTATTCATATTTAACAGGCCGACTACTTACCTAATAAAACAATTATTGTTCGACCAGATGCCAAGTAACTTGTTTGAATAAAAATAACATTTCAGTAATAACGAAATGGTCGCTCAACTGTCGCGTGGTAAGTTCAAATAATAATGGACAGAAAACTACTAGATATCAAGCATAAAACTAGTGAAGGATGCTCGGGATCCATCCCGAATCCGCTGCCTCGCTGAATGAATGACAGCGCTCAAGGGTTGCACTAAATTGCATAGTCACTCACTCGGGACGGGCACAAAGCAAAGCGCAAGTTGTCATCCATTTTAAAATCTGCCACACAGTTAGACTACATAAAACACGAACCTTCAATTAATATCCATATTAATTCAATAATTGATGACAATTACTGGCAGTATTGCCTTTCTAGCTGATTTCCAATTAAGTGACAAAACTGACTACGAAAATGACAAATCAAAAATATACATGTTGTAACAAAACGCCTATTGATAACATCTTAACTCTGCACCTCTGGAATCCCTCCTGCACTAAAAATTTACATTTACTTTTATCATCAGATTTCATTCCTCCTGGTGTTGCTTTTTTTATAGGTTTAACGTTAGTACCCTACTATAAACTAGATCATAATTCTGCCTGCCATTATAAAAAATAATAATACGATTATACAGTACATTCCTTAATATAAAACTTTGATTTCAAACCCAGGGTTAATTAATTTTTCCTTTGACATGATTCTGTAAATATTTTTTTAAAATCTTTAGTCTATATATTTAGCAGTCACCCTCCATCGTCGAAGACATGATTTATGGAACGGTGCAAATGGGTTACGGTAACGGCTGACGTATGATGATGTTTGCGTGGACAATTATGCACCACCCCATTTGTGGACTGAAAACATTCCATCTCACCTACTTTTCGTTTTTAAAGAACAAAGAAAACATAGATTTCTTTTATGTTACTTATACTCGTAACATAACATGTCTTATTATGCAATTTAATAAAGAAATAGAACCCAACTTAGTGTTAATGAAAATATTTCTAGTACCATAATAGAGTGCTGAGCGAACATACCGCAAGCTAATACACGATCCTCAAGCTTTTAGCTCGGTTTCAGCTGGTTAAAGGCTTTTAGCAAAAATTACTTGTACACACGAACAGGCCAAATTGACTCTGAAAACATCCAAAAATTATAGCTATCTTTTCGTTAAATATGGGATCTATTGACCGGTGTCGGTTCTAAAGTTCCACGATTACTAGAACCTTAAAATTACTAGATTTTCCAGTGGATAAGAATCCTTTATATAACCTTTTATATTTATATGCATATAAGCATGAGTATATTTTTGAAGATATTGTAAAATAACTACTTATATGAGTCTTGTAATATCACAATTTAATTTTTTTCAATACGACAAAAAGGATACAAATATCATCCCTAAACATACTTACTTGCGGTTTTGCTGAAATAAATTAAAATATTAATGAAAGTTGTTTCAAAATTGAAATGATTTCATCAAAATCAACAACACAAAGAAAGTAGACTTTCGTTAAAGATTGGAAAATCTAAGGCGTCAGGGTTTTTGCATTGTCTAAGCCGAACCCGGTGTCGCAATACCTACGTACAAGCTCAAGGTTCAAGTGTCTGTTGTTCTTTATCCGTAAAAGGAACCTCGGACAACGAGCCATATTATAATGTATTAAAATATATATTTATTAAGACAATCATTGTATTACATCTAAACTAACCAAATCAAATTAATTCCGTAATAGTATTTTCATTTTTCACTCGATATTTTAGACACACACACACAAACTTAATTTCGGACAATTATGGGAAACCCGCCAGGTATTGTAATGCCTATATTGGTTCTTATATATTATAGATTTTTTTTACAATACAAAAAAAGGTTCTCCTGTCTTACGTTATAACAATATTAACGAGGACAAGCAAAAATTTTCGCAAAATTATTTTTGTGAAATGATGGCAAAGTATGTTCCTGTCCGAATTCTCCCCAACCATTACATTCTTTAACCAACGTAATTATGCTGTAAGTTTCTATAGAATAATTAATGCGTCCTGTTTCTGTGTCCGCTCGCCCCAATATCGTTGTTAAGACGACTCGCAGACGGTGCTTTGAATTAATGAACAGTATCGCTCGGTTGCGGGCAGCCTTAATTAATAACTAATGAAGATTTTCTTAGCTGCTCTCGAAAAATAGCTTCACACTTCAAAACGTTGTACATTTTTAACGCTGCTAATGTGTAGATGTTATTTCAATTGTATGATTTTTAAGATAGATAAAAACATTTATTTGCAAACATGTAACACCAAAGAGAATGACAAAAAATGTAAGTATCTAAGTTAACAAAAAAAGAGAAAAAAAAATAGAAATAATTATCTAATAAAAACATATTCCACTTATAAATGAAATATATAGTTCAATCTTATTGAGTGTGCTCTATAACAGCGAAAGGGTAATCATCATAGACAGAACAATTTTATTCTAGCGAATAAACCTAATATTGTGCTGTATAGTATAGGGGGAGGAGTTGTCGTTGTTTTTGATTGATGTCACTATCCGGCTTTATGACATCGTGAAGGCAGAAATCGAATATGAGTACGAGTAGTTCGATAATCTGATATGATGCATAACCGGTGCAGCGCGATAACCACAACTCGATCTTCTTATTTAAGAACAAATGAAATTCTAAATACTGCACATTGTTATTTTTATAAAAAAAAACCAAAATTCGAATTCCATAAATGTTTTCGTGGCCAGCAATGTAAATTCAAAAGTTTTGATTATGTAACAGAACTTATGATCTGAGCAGTACGCACTCACCTTACATTCTACCGTATGCTGTTCAGAAGTCTAAATAAAAAATCTCCTTGGGGGGTAAAATTCTCTCTTTCCTTGAACAGAGACAAAAGATGTCAACAGTTACATGCAGAGAGACGGACAGACTGGGTCTTTCACGAGACTTTTTTATCTTAGTAACAATAACCATCTCGTGGGAAGGGGTGCAGTGAATTCTCGAGGAATGAAAAATTTTATTGTTTTAAAAAGTTGTGTCTTTATGTTACTTAATGGGATCAGGAAATTGTACATATAATAATAATAAGGAACTGAAGGTGAGTATCCATGAGGATTGAGGATCCCCTTGTAAAAAAAGGAATACTAAGTTCGATTCCCGGTAGGGCAAACTTTAGTCTTGGGACACTGCATTTAGGTACTAAATATTAAACGTGTTCAACTACCATGACCGCATGTATCGTGGAATCATATTAATACATTTGTTTGCAAATTAAGATGGATATGTAAGAGAAGTTAAGATATGTATAATAAAAAATGTTACGTCTAGACAAATAGTGAAGCTCAACGAATTCAAACACAAAACCGTGGCTCCAATTACACTCGGTATTGTGGAAAAATCTCCGAAAAAAAATATTCTTACAAGAAATTTAGCCCTGGGGCCCGAAAAAGTAATTCAAGTAGCAACGAAGAGCAGAGCGGTAATGAAAAAAGTTCATTCATCGTGGAGTGGTTGGAACGAGAACTGCTTGTTGGAAACGAGAGTGGAATGAAAATTAAGGGGTCAAGGTTCGATGTGTGTTGTAACCGCACATTTTTTTTTCAAATAAACAGTTTAACGACATTTATAAATTCTTGTCTATTAATTACTTCATCCTTTACCGCAACCTAGTTTTGTATGTATGCAACTGTCGTTTGTTTAAGGTAAATTTAGCTTCTGAATTTTGCATCATGATATGATGCAAAATGATATGAGCACTTTTGCTTTCGGTAAGTGAATAAATTCCTGATGTATAAATCTTAAAACACTAACGTGTATATGGGCAACGGTAATCACCTACCATCAAGTCGACCATCAGCCTGACTATACTAATTTTAAAAAATAATATTTATTGCTTTTTATATCTTTATATATTATAAATTGAAGGCGCTGTCCGCGTCTGTATGTTGTCTCAGCTAATTGTTAAAGGACGCAACGGATTTGGATACGGTTTTCACTAATTGAAAGAGCGACAATCAAGTAAGGTTTGTGTATAAAATATGCAGAAAATATTGCATCCGTGCGAAGTCAGGAACTGATCACTAGTTGTTAGACAAAACACAAGTAGAGAACTTTGCAAAGACACGTGGCGCTTGCGAGGATTTCTGCAAAAATATATGTATTGTAGCTACGTACGTATTGCACATCGAGCCAGGCTGAGCTGAGACTTGCTTCATTTGTACTTCAATAGAGTTAAATAAGTAACAGATATGACATTTATATAAATACTTTTTATGGGGGTGCCTATGTTGACGTTGACGTCCTAAGGCTGAAATGATCAAGTGCGGATTTGAATATTTACTTATAACTTTCAAAAGGTTGTTTGTATCCTGCCTCTGCTGGACTGAACTAGTCTCTGGATAATTTCAACAAAGTTTGGGAGTTCCTTCCCTCCAAGGTTTCCCCTTCCAATTGAAATAATATTCTTTCGAAACAGACCTTAAACCTTTATCGATTTATATAATTTAAATTTAAAAAGTTAAAATTAGGAGTGCATAACTGTCACTATATATCTTGTATATATATGGAGGTCAGTGATAACTGTAGTGTGCATAATGTGTACATAACACACTGTGTGAGTGGCCGCATTGACATATACATATTACTGTGGCCGATATTGTTTGTGATTCATTCTTTTCTATTGCGGATTGAACGCATGCGCGCACTGAAAAGACATATCTCACGCGCACACTGAAAAGACATCGCATGTGTAACCACACGTTCCAGTTGTTTATACCGTCTTTGAGTTTATGTCGCCCTGGTACTTCTCAGTTTAATAACTCAGAGAAACGAGCTCGTTGGATGGAATGGTAAGGGTGCTTGCCTAACGTCTCAAGGGCCTCGCGTTCGATTCCCGGCGGGGTAAACTTAGGAAATGAACTGTTCAAAGTTGGCTCTGGTCTAGATTTGGAAACTAGTGGCAGGGCTGTTGTGTATGTGCTATCGGGTTTCGGTGAGTGAGTAAAGGATGCCAGAGCCCATTAAATATCGACCCTAGAAGGACCATAGAATCCTTCTATGGTCGGCAGCACACTTGCAGCACACTTGCAACACCATCAAATGGACCGCCAGCCTGTCTGTCTTAAAAAAGATGTGAACAATTTTATGTCCAATTATTAAGGAAATTCTGAGCCTAGACTTTATTCCCAGTGAGTTTTCCTATCCCAGCGCAATTTAAATATTCAAGTTTAGTTGACGTCAGACTTGCCAAGTTTATGTTCTCCTAATAAACGCACCACACTGGCGACACACCTTAAGTATCGTCAGTGTGGACTGTGGTGCGTTTGTTATGAAACTTGCTCCTTATTGTTATGAAATCCTGCTACTTAAAATGTATTATTTCCACGCCTTAGTAAATTTTCTACGAGAATTCTCTTTGCGATGTTTTAAATTTTTAAAAATCAATTGTCATTCATCAATTGACAATTGATTTTTAAAAATAAAACCAACATGACCATCTACCAATCTTTTAAGGCAAACCCTAAAAGAAAAAAATCATATTTAGAATTTATAAATAATTCCTTGGAATTTGTGGAGCAATGGAGCAAAAAAAACTTTAAAAAAGGTCCAAAGAGTTTAAAAATCGGAGGTGAAACACAAAATCGAGACACCATGTCCTTCTAAATAAAGGATATAAAAACATCAAAAACATAAAATGTAAAACTGCAAAAAGTTGTGAGGTCATGTAAAAAAAGTGCTAGTTATTTTAGTTCTTTGGAAGCACCTATTCAACAAGTTTGACATAAATTTTTATCTAATTAACTAGTTGGCGCCCGCGACTTCGTCCGCGTTGAAAAAAAAAGTAGCCTATCCTGTGTCCCGTACGTCTAAATGTTTATCTACCAAGTTTCATGAAAATCAGTTGATTCGTTTAAGAGTTATAGAGGAACATACATACTTACATACATACATACATACATACATACATACATACATACATACATACATACATACATACATACATACATACATACACATACATACATACATACATACATACATACATACATACATACATACATACATACATACATACATACATACATACATACATACATACATACATACATACATACAGAAAAAAATTCTAAAAATGGTCAATTTAGTTTCAGTATCATGTATAGAGCCTATATACACGATATTTCTGAAAACAAAGTAAATTACTCCATGACCGACCCCTACAGATTTATTATTAGTATTGATTACTATTTTGAGTTCCAAGCGAACTCAAATATGATAATCAACTTAGTTCAACTCTGGAGTCGATAAAGTCTATGTACAAATAAGCACAGTCTGTGTCTGTTGTGTGTGAGTAGCGAAGTTGCAAAACGTGCTCTCACTGCCCATATTTTGCACGTCAAGCTATTGTTAAGGCTACAACCCTCACTCCAACATGAACACCATGTTCGCAATTTCAAAATAGCTACAAAAATAAAAATCTATAAAAATTACAAAATATTATGTACGTTAGCTCTGATAAAATCTTCGTACTTAATATATCGCTGCTTAAAAACTAAAGGGCCACAAATCAAAATTACACTTTTTACAGGAGAGCCAATCGAAAAAAAAAATATTTTTTGTCAATTTTATTTCTTATTAGATATATATCAAACATATGCATATTACGAGTATACATCGTTGAAGCGTATTTTGAAGTAGCATTAAATGTTTTAAATACTTTTATAATAAACTGAATATTAGAGAAGATAACTTATATGCTTATGCATATAAGTTACTTTTGAATATATAAAAAATGATCAAAATATATTAAATATGGAATAAAATAACCATAAATCTTTTTGCAACATACAATATGAAGGCTTGTGATTGTATTTTTGCAATAAAAATATTTTTGGATTTTTTGTTTTATGGCCCTTTAGTTTTTAACCAGCGATATTAGAATAATATATATAGAACAATAATAATAATAAATATATTATATGCCAACTAGTTTGCAGAAACTGCTAGTAAAATAAATGCTAAAGTTTGTTAGGATGTATGGATGTTACTTTTTTACGCAAAAAACTACTAAACGGATTTTACAGTTGAAAATTTACAGTTTTATACGAGTAGTTTATACATTAGAATAACACACAGGCTAGTAATATGTGGACGAAAATTGACCCTACCGAGGATCGAACTTTAAAGACAAAGCATTAAGGCAAGCAGAGCGATAAAGATGTAGGTATTTTTCATGATTCAACGCGAACGAAGTCGCAGGAACCAGCTAGTATAAAATACATTGAAAATATCAAATGGAAAATGGCCTTTACAATTTACTAAAGCTTACACCTATTATTTTGATTGTATCTTTTATTCTTTGCATGATACGTTAGAACTTTAGTTGATGGAGCGTCTTATTTTGCATACGAATGCCCCGTTTACTGCAAATTTGTATTTTTACCGTCAAACTTTTGTTCAATATTAGTCTAGACTTAATTTATTCAGACGTTTTTGACACTCGAATGTATGAAAAAATCAGACTTATTGTGAAAAAGAGATATTTTACAGTGAAGTTACTGAACTTTAGAATAATGTGTACACGAAAATACTTTAGCCGCGAGTGAATAATTTGAATATTTACCATTTCCTAATTTGCCAAATTTTCTTATTAAATTCCGATTTTATAATATCCGATTCTCCCTTTCATTTAAAGGTCATTATTGGAGGTTCTAAACTATAGTTTAGAAATTTAAAATCACTATATACTTACTGTGAAATTAATGAAAGCTATACTGAAACAACTTCAATACATAACTGAGTTCACACTAGCCTGTGCCTGCGACTTTGTCTGCGTTGAAAAAGCAAAGATAACGCCTAATATACATTGACGTCTGACATTATACTTTTGCCAAGCATTGGATATTTATTTTTAGTAGTATTTTTGTTCTGTTCGTATTTACCCAGAACATAGACAATAAGAAAGGAGGAGTAGCACAAGATTAACGGTTCTGCTCAGTTTAAACAATAGCCTTTTGGATTTTACTGTTTTACTATAAAAGTCAAGGAAGAGGAAAAGATACGTAATCCCGAAACCTATTATCTCCGAGCCGATGTGACTAATACACAATTCTAAAGGTTACACACCAATGTTTCACAGTTTCCTTGCGAGAGCGAATTTTCCAGAACATTAAGCTGACCCTGCTCCGCTTGTTTTATGGCCCACAACAGAACGTGGCAAAGTAAAATTGAATTCATTCTGTTTTAAAACTATACAGGGTAAAAACATACGCGATAAGCATTACATATTATCAGTATAGATTCAGTTTTTTTCTAGGCACATTTAAAGCTTTTCTTGATATAAATGTTCCTGGTATATACATACCTATATAGTGTATATGATACTAGCACGAGCATGTTTTTTATATTAAAATTAAGTTTAGTATGTTATGTGTTTATGGACATTCATCCAAATCTAAAAATAGAACTAAATTACGAGCATTAATATTACATTTAACAATCATCAAATTCCCTTTAACTATTATATATAACACGTAGCTGCTGCCCGCGACTTCGCCCGCGTAACTTTTTAAATTATATACTAAAACCTTCCTCGAGAACCACTCTATCTATTGGTGAAAACAGCATGAAAATCGGTGCAGTAGTTTTTGACAGACAGACGCGGCGGATTACTTTGTTTTATAATATGTAGTGATAACAATAGATACTCTGCGCGACTTTAAAGAAGCTTCGCTTGTAAATAGTATGTAAAAAGTAGAAGTAACTTAGCAACAGTTCTTTCAAAGTGCGTAACAATGCGTCTTCGTCGAGCCTTTGCCAATCTCGCGCGTGTGAGCGCAGAGAGAAATATGAAAAGTGCGACGAATGGCTCAACTCATAAGCGGAAGCGGCCTGAGAAAACTATCTACTCGTATTTGTAATTCTAAGTTTTTACATTTTTCATAATTTTTGTTTCATCGAAATCGGACCAGGATTTCCAAAGTTAGCGTTGTAAAGTTTTACCGCTTTTTAAAATTTGCGTTCATTCGCGCGCTACTCCGACTCGCAGTATGACGTCATACTGCGATTGTCATGTCCGACTGTGAGTAATGCGGAGTGTTTACTTTCATAAAATTTTATTTGTTAAGTGGTTTGCAGTTATTATTTTAAGTGTTAATGTTGTGTTTATAGCGAGCGAGTATGGAGTTACGCAGAACCGAATCGCAGTTAGCGCGGTCGCTAGTCGGATTCTGCTTTTGTAGATATGCTTAAAAAAAACCATTGGTGTTCTATATTGAGAGGTTGCCTTTTTCTGCGTTCCTCTTATCGCTTGTTCCACAACAGATATTCTGATCACGCTGCCAGTAATAGCGGGAAATATTCTGGTCACAGTTCCGTCCCGAAGGAGTGCGGTCGGACATCGATAGCGTCTACTATCGTTTGTCAAGGGGTTTACATTATACAAGTTATGGCGGGAAAGTTAGCGGTGAGTTCGTAACACCTTCTGTCTGAACTAATCTGGACACGTTCGACTGGAATACCACAATTAAACAAGAGGACAGTGAAAGCACGGACTTACAAACGAACTAGCAAGAGCTTAGCTGAATAGTTTATGCATGGAGGAATTTGACAAAATTTTATAATCTACATGAACGTATTTTTGTAAAAAAAAAATTATAGACAAAATATTGGAAATAGTCCTGTGTAATAGCAGGTGGGTCATAGGTAGGGCGTAGATTAGGCAAACAGGAGAAGTAGTAAGGAACAAGGAACTACACTAATAATGACAGCTTATATTTAATTATGTGAATTGTCTCATCTGGTGATAACTACCTATCTTCTGAAATTTATATCACTGGTATTATTATGTACGTCTTTTATTATATTCACAAAAATTGTTAAAAATCTTCTTTTATTTGAGTTCCATTCAAGATGTCGCGGATTCGTAACGTGTTCAGAACGCTCGAATAACCCTTGACTCGCACGTGTGAAGACAAGGATCCTTCTCGTCTGTTAGATTTCTTTAGAAAAATTTTAGAATTTGCTTTCACAATTTTAAGAACAAACTTTCTACCAATGGGAAAATATTTTGTAGAGATGCGTGTACCTCTGAAATATGTTTCTGTTTTCAATAATGAAAGTTTTTTTTTTTTAGTAAAAAAACTTATAAACATTACCTACTTTTATGGCATTATAAAAATATCTGGTGACTGAAATAAAGATTAACTGCACACAGCAATAGAAAAAAAAGGGATTTAAGGAACGTGGTGTATATTCGGTAAACAATATAACTCCAGAAGGAGCTTCAGAGTAATGGGGTTTTATTTCATGACCATAATCTCATGACGTGTATTGGAGTTGATCCTGGATGAACCCTCGGGTTAGTTGTTTTATTTAACTTTTGGTAATAGTTATTTTATTAAAAGATAAAGTTTTTTTTTAAGAAAAAGAAAATCTCTAATATTTTTTTTCCATCTGGAAGTCAATCTAATAATATATAAATATAAAATTTTCATGTCACAGTGTTAGTTGTCATGTCATACTCCTCCGAAACGGTTAAAATTTGATATGTACACTTGGTAGGTCTGAGAATAGGTTTTTATCTATTTTTTATACGCGGGCGAATTCGCGGGCAGCAGCTAGTATGTTTCATATATTTGAAATGTGCCAATATAATTATATTAGTAATTGGGGAACTATACTTATACAATATTTCCTTACATGCCGAAGGCTAATCATTTTTATCGTTTTGTATTGAAATTTAAATCGTTTCATTTACTTCGAGACATATTTATATTAAACTGTAGTTGTATAATTATTTTTAATGACAAAATTTGAAAAAAAGTTCTGGTCATTCGGTGTAGGGAAATAGGCTCTGGAATCCTCTAGCTTCTATTGCGATGAAACTTCTAGCATATTATTTTCATTAGCAATATTAAGTTTATTTTATTTTTTAAATAATTCTATTGTACTTACCCATTTTCTCCTCAAACAATTTTATTAACTGACCGTCTATTATCATAAATGGCGATTATTTGGTTGTGCTATTTTATCGCGTTTTACATATGCAAATTGTTCATCAGGTATTCAATGTTTGGACATTCGTTATGCGCGTCCGATGGTGTCTGTCCAGTGGACGACGTAGTTGCGTATGCAATAGAACAAATCACAAGCGCTAGCGTTGGATTAAGCGTTTAATCTATTTTATTACAGCAACCGCGATCACGTGTGAGTAAGAATGCCTATTCGCTATCCCAATCTTGTACCTTAAACTTCATCCTATTACATTTGGTCGCACATTTGCAATTTGGCTGTTTGTGTTTATGCACCTTGGCTTAACAGGATAGCCACCTAGCATTATCAGAATAGCCTGTCTGCCGAACTTTACACAAAAAGAAAATGTCTAATAGATCGATTTATTTCTCATGACAAATAAATCAACTTGTTATAAATGTCTTAAAATTTTAGCATTACCTGTTACTATTTTTAAATTATATTTATATTATTGAAATGAAAAGTATTTTTATCATTATAAAAAAAATCCTTGCGACTATTGAGTTTAGTAACTTTTAATTACTCTGTCAATTACCTACTGTTTTATTGACAAGTCATAGTACGTCTGACAAATCATAGCTGACAATCTAGCTAGACAATCGCACGTAAAGATCCCTCAATTTTGATTTGTACCACAACCGTTGATAAAAACTCATCCAAAATAACCCTACAATCTTGAGTCGTGACTCATTACGGTTAAACAATATTATGTCATCATAAATTTATCTATTTTATCTAACTTTCCCATACTGAAGTACAAATTTCACATATTTCAAACTCGATGAGTTTTCTGTCAGATTTTAAGGCTAAATGCTACATAACGCCTACATTGGCTTTTCAAAATTTTGTTTTTGCCGGTCAATGTGCAAGGACCCTTAGTGGACTAAACATAAAGTAATTCGTTACATTTATAGATACATTTATCCATAATATTTAATAAATAAATAATTGTGATTTTGTTCGAAAAGAACCGTTTACAAGTAGTTACAGTGCCTAACAACCCAAGACAAAACATAAAGAGTGAACTACTCGTAACTAAAACAATCGTAACTACAAAGTTACCATCGCTCAAAACTCGATTAACACTCAATCGAGTCAATTACCCGATTGTAAACTATTCGAAGGGTATCCCTTAAGTGGGTTAAGGGTTAAGGGTCCGGTCTATCCGACCTTATGATCTAAGATCCGAGCAATTACGGACGACGCCCGTGGGCTTTGATTGACACTATTCAATAATTGGACGTGAAATCTGTATTAGATTTTCAACGTAATTAATTCAATTTATATATATGTAAACATGTCTTTATAATTTTCTGTTTACTTAGTTCAATTAAATACTGGATACTGATGTGACACGGATATGTAATTATCTATACTATTATATAAAGCTGAAGAGTTTGTTTCTTTGTTTGGTTGAACGCGCTAATCTCAGGAACTACTGATTCGAATTGAAAAATTCTTTTGGTGTTGGATAGTCCCTTTATCGAGTAATGATTTAGGCTACATACCATTTTCAACGCGGACGAAATCGCGGGCAACAGCTAGTGCTTTATAATGTGCACTGCCAAGGTTTGGAACTCCCTGCTCGTGTCTAATCCAAATATTTTCAAAGTTCGAATAAATAGGCACCTTCTGGGTGAGCTCGTTCCATCATAGGCCTCATCTTCGCTACACAGCTGAAGGCTAACTAAGAGAAAACCCATCTCTAATAAATATGTATATTGTTTTATATTGCGTTTAGATGGAGTATAAAGGTTGGATTCCGAATATGTCTGTTAATTACGTCCATTGACTATAATATATTAAGTTGTATTCTGAGTATAAAACAGTTTCGGAGAAGATTAGAGAGAAGATAATGTACAGTCAGAACAGTAAAAAAACAATATTTTTTATTATTATATTTATTGGTTGGCAAATAAGTAATCAAACGGAGAGGTGAACAGTGGTAAGGAACTATTGAAACTATAGTAAAGATGTTCTATAACTAAATTTTTATGACTAAGTTAGCCAATCCTACTAGACTAAACCCTACTGGAGGCAAATGGAAATTGTGTAAAGTTTCCTACACTGACCACACCCATTTCGTGTTAGTTTGAACAATAGACAACCTGCCCCCCTGGGGGCAATTCGTATGTACTGTACAGTCTCGGAATTATACGGGCCTTGCTAGCGTCTCCTTATTCGAATATGAATATAGACAAATCACTAATTAAAGTCTTCATTCGACTTGAGTTGCAGTTGTAAATGGATACAGTTTCAGACAATAATCTCATTATACAAACGTGATATTTTATTAAATTCATTGTTCGGTACTAATTTTATAAATGCGAAAGTTTGTATGGATGTATGGATCTATGGATGTTTGTTACTCTTTCACGCAAAAATCACCATGAAATTTTGCATACACGTTGTCTGGGACCCCAGAAAGGCCATAGGGTACCCTTCATCGTTCAACGCGGATGAAGTCGCAGGCACCAGCTAGTTATATAAAGTAAAGTCGCTGTACGCCTCTGTCTATTTCTCTGCTAACTTCTCTTCAACCATCCCAACGGTTTTTGATGTGGTTTTTCACTAAAGGAAAGAGCTATAAAGGAGGAATATTTGTTATTTGTTGCAAATTATTCTGCATAATAATGTATGAACATTGTCCAATTTGTACAATTAGCAACAATTATTCATATTAATGTGTATTTATTTAATTTTTACAATACACTGGGTTTAAATTGTCTGTGACTTCGTTTAACATACGAGTAATAGTCGGTTAACTAGTTCACAAATTAATTTACATACTTGTTTTCATAATTTTGTTTTTATTAGGTGGCTACCATCACCATAAATTTTATTAAAAACATAAAAAACTTACGTATTTAACCAATGTTATACTGAACTGAAAGTTGGTTTTATCTTTAGTTACTTGAATTAAAATAAGTTTAATTCTGCCTACCAATTTAAGCACATCTAGAAAATATTAAAAATGAGGAATTAGAGCTAAAATTGTAACGAAAATTTTGTTTATTTATAATTTTACCGAACAAAATTTGTGCAAACGATGACACCATTAGCCAGCTATAAGTTGTTATCAGGGTACTTGGTAGATTTGATGAAATTTCCGGTCCTCTGCCGTCTCGTTCACTGACCGGATATTACGGACCGGTTGACCGAACGAGGTCACCAGAGCCATTCGTTCATTCACTTTAATAGATCACATGTATAATGTCAAAGATGCTCTTTTCAAGAAATTGTTTAGTTTATGAATGTTAAAAAGTAAACATTGCAAATGAAAATAATTTCAAAATCTATTGGTAGTTTTGAAAATTATAACCAATGAAGATGTTCATTAGTTAAATTCATTAGAGCTTTTAATTATTTTTTTATTATTTATGTAGAATTTTTATGTTTTCCTGCTCGGTTCTTAAATTTTTTGCTGCTTTTTCAAATTCCCTTCCTAATTTTTCGGTTGTTACTAAAAGAAAATTCTATTATAGATTATAGAAATTTTTAGTCGCTTGTTTTCTTCAAAACTCTCGAACCTTTTAAAACCGTTCATGCAAGTTTACAACTTCTATACGACGTAATGAGCGATACCATACTTTTGAATGGGCATTATTCCAAAATTTACATGCATATCCTAGTATCGTTGAGGTAATATTTAGGTATAAACATTTTTCTTGGCAATTCTCTGAAAATGGTAGCAGTGAAGTTCACAAAAGATTGCAAAGCAACAACAGTTTTGTCTTCCGTAGTGAGGCAAGTGCCTGTTGTAGGTGTGAAAAATGTGAACCAATTTCACTCGCCGCCCGCCGAGTGTCATGAATATTAACCATTTTGCGGCATCCCCATAGACTCTGAACATTCCACGGCCTAAAACAGAAACGTCACCTTATTTATAAAGTTTAGGCCATAAACTTTTTATATACATTTTTATAAAAACACATTCAAGGACAATTAATCTATACTTATAAAATTCTTTGTCCTGAGCCTGACGGGCTATCAATACATAACCATAACACACATAAAACAATTAAATCTAGCTGTTTGAACATAGGTTATAGTATAACGTAAACGTCCGCTAAGATTTTTGAAAATTTCAAAAAAAAAAGCCGAAGACGGGGTGCATAATTAAGGTTTGTTAAAACACACTTTATGACGTCTCCTATAAACTCAAATATTCACCTATTTCCTTATTGTTTTTGGAAGAACCAAACTATTATCATTGTTGAAATATTGATTGTACCTAAATATTTTATGAAACCCTATATGCTACTTATGAGTGAATAAATTTCCTCGTTGAACAAAATCTATCGATAATATCAAAAGAGTAAGTCAAGCAGCCACCCCATTACAAACCATTACGTAATAAATGCATTTATATATGTATCTTCTGCATTTTTAATCTGTGACCAGTCTTTTCGCCCCTAATCTTTTAAAGAAAACACTGTGACATAGTATCGTTGGCGTCGATTGCGCCGCTCACGATCCAACTGGGCCATATTTCAGATGTAACGACTGTGTTACAGATTGCGTCCAATTTTCTCCGCCACTACATTCAAAACACAATTGGTAGATTTGAACTTAAGATCTAAAAGAATTTGCCTTTAGTGTTTTGGGAATCTCCTTCTCAATAAGTATACATTTTAGTAAAGTAAAACATGCAGTAAGAACATGTAACTACCTAAAACTTAAATGGTCTGCTGCTACTGTGCTAATGTAAGAATGAAAATTATTATTTTCAACTTTTGGTAAAGTTTTTACAAGAATAAAACTGACCAGTGACAGCTGTTGAATAAAGATTGAAAATTTTTGTGATTCATTTACAACGTGTTTACGACATACGTGTATTTTTACAGAGAATCAATTTAAGCGGAAACTAATCACCTAAAAGCTTCAAGCGTCCGTAAATAAAGCCCGGCGTAATAAATCGGCAAGTCCACCGCCTTCAACCAGTTAATTTTTAATTCGCCCCGGTTTACACGTCTGACCTCGACGGCGGTCGATGCGAGACTGATGGTTCCGGCCGGTGTACAAACCACGACGCTTATTTATGCCGACTACCCTCATTTGTTGGCCTGCAAGGCTTTTAAATTAGAAGTCGAGAAAATAAAACCGGTTTCTTAGGAGGGTTATAAAAAAAATGTTAAAACGAATGTGTTATAAAATAGTCCACAATCCAATCCATACGGAAAACAAATCCGAAATTATTAACAAGCAAAATAAAAAATACTTTATTCGTCAATTTGAATATTGATTTTTGACGTGAAAACTTCTTTAGGCACGTTGGGCACTTCTTTGTAATGGGAAATAGCAGTATCACCATCACTTTTATATAGATATATAGGCCATAGGCTGGGATATAATAACTGGAAAAAAAATAAGAAAAATATCCAGAGGGCCTAGTGCGAGTTTTACTCGATTTCTACACGTTAGCCACTAGGTGGCGCTGCTTCATTCCCATACAAATTGACGTTTACGCGTTCGACGCGTTTGATCATGTAAAAGTCGCAACTAGGTCCACAGCTTAAGAGTGCGTATAAAGCAAACAAAATTTGTAATTTCACTCGCGTGGCCCCTTGGACATGACAGTGACTATTATCTATTTTTTACTCTATATCTTCGATTTAGAAATCAATTTAGTGTAGTGTGATCAACTAGTTCACTACTTAGGTTCTTAAATTGGTTTCCTTCAAATTGAATAGTGTGATAGCGGTTTAAAGAGTAAATTAAGATTAACCCACTGCTTAATGCAGTTCCCAACAATGCGTTTACTCTGACCTTTGTCTACAATCTCTATAGACTAATAACAAAATTAAACAATAAAACAAATACAAACTTATGTAAATATTGAATATTTTTTTAATTTTCTTAGTGCTCTGTTAAATTAAAGAACTGTCAAGGATTAAATCAATTTAAATTGAGTTTGGTATGACTATGCACAAATATATATAGATAGATACATAACATATACCTACATTAATGTACGAAGCGATGCGAATACTTAAAGTACATTAGTACAGAGGCAATATTGTCGTATAATTACACGCGTATAAATGCAAATTTCTGAAATGCGGCAGAATGAAGACGTAATGCGAGCTCTAACCGTATGTGTGTGGGCCATTTACATTTTAAAGTGTTACCATTAAATATTTTAAGTGACATAATTACAGATGTATTTCGCTGAAACATCACACGTACATGTTGTCAAGTTGTTTTAAGAATTTTAATACGATTCTGTATATTGTCTTGACCTAGTTAAAATATAATTATACAAAATTGTTCGTATTCATTCGTTAGTAAAATAAATAAAAATATTTTTTTTTTAAGATTAACACCAATTAGATTTTCAGCCTTAAATTTTTAAAACTGAAAACTTATGAAACAATAATTTTATTGACAAAAGAAAAAGGTTTTACAAGGAATATTTACAAAATTTTGAATAGAAAAGCTTTTATGGCTACGCGCTACAATATATTGTAGCCATGTCTGAAATTCAAGCCGAAATGTTTTCGAAATAACATTTAACATTTAAAACAATAAACGCGCAACACAAATATTGTAACATTTCAAACCAAAAAAGTCCCAGCAAACAATTTCATATTCACACCTCGCTCTTAATTCAATCCGCAAACATTTTTATAACCGCGTCTATACGCTACGTCGTCTAGTACGCACACAAGGCGCATGTAAGTAAAAAAAATCCATGATTTCTCAAAGGAATGTTTGTCAAGCCCTAAGCCTGTGGGAACGCACGAGTTAACTTTTTGACCGGGATACCTTTACAAACGTGATTGGAATGCTTCCATTTGGTGTATGTGATGAGCATATGCGATACTATCATTGATCCTTAATGCCAAACTGCTGCCTCCTGGAACTTACATAAATTAGAATGGGTATTCTTGGTGCAAATTTGGCTCTGTTTTAACAATAAATAAGATAGTATAAAAATATTCTCCATGCAGAACGATACATTTGCCAATATCAGTCAAAAGGTGTTCCGAGTTAAGCAGTTATATCCGTACTAATATTATAAATTTTGCATACACGTTGTCTGGGAAAGGACATAGGGTATATTTTATAAAGTTACGCGGGCGAAGTCGCGTGCAGCAGCTAGTATATTTATAAATTACTAACTCACCCGACAAACGTTGTTTTGCGAAAAAAAATTTTTGGGGTGGGCCACCCTTATCACTTAGGGCTATAAAAATAGTTTACAACCTATTCTCAGACCTAACGAATATACACAAAAAAATCATAAAAATCGATCAAGCCGTTTCGGAGGAGTTTGGTTACAAACATTGTGACATGAGAATTATATAATAATATATAGGTCATAGGTATAGATTTAGATTGAAACACATAACCCAGATGCAGGAATTTTAATAATTATATATTTTCTAAATGTACAAGTATAAAAAGTTCCCATACAAAATATTTTAATTGAGAGAATAAGAGTGCAATTGCTCTGAAAGAAAAAAGATTTCTTTTATCGCTAAAGAAGTGGAACTTAATTTTATATCTGTCTGAAAGTAGATGAAAAAAATTGTTGACACATTTAAATTCTTAAGTTGACTTTAAATTGTCATTACATACACAAAGGCTGTAAAAGGTAAATGACGTCACTTCCTACATTGGATTTGAATACTTACAAAAGCAAAAGAGACCATAGAATTTTGCTTATATATTATGTCGTAAATAAGTGAAGTATTGATTAATGTAATGAAATTATTTTATTAAAAAATAATTATCTAACTTTTCATTGTGCGAAGTCGCTACCGAAAGATAGTTTATAAAAACATTATTATTATTATTATTTGCTAGTGGCTATTTCTGTCTGCTAGAGAACCAGTATCACTTCGTCCATTGCTGAAATATTGTGATCGCCACGTAAACTAAAGCTCTCTACCTATACTTACCTACCACGTTGAGAAACTGTAGTACTTTTTTTAATAGAGGCATTCTTCACATCTTCACAAGCCATTGTCTGGCTTCCTAGGATGTGACTGCGCTTGTGCATCAAGGGGTCACACTCGCACAGGATATGCATTGGTGTTTCTTCTGCCTCATGACACTCTCCTGTACTAGTGAGACCCATTAGTTTAAGGTGCCTTATATAAACAAAAACATTTCTTATGTTCTGTTCTATCACTTAAACCACACAAAAACAAGAGAATCTTGTAAGTTTTTTCACTCCGATGATTTTCAGCGAGGTCTCATGTTGATCTGTGAACGCCGAATTTTTGGCCGCTACGTGATCGAGTTCAGTAATATTGCGGGTTACAACACTTTGGTATACGTGGCCCGTTGTTAACATGATACTTCTTGATGCGCCAGGATTCTTCTGATTGTTTGTTTAGGCTGCATTAGATTTTATATTTGTAGATCGTAACCTCTATATAACTATGAATTAGCTAGTACATAACATGTTCCGAGTATGCGAAAATCTTAAAATTACCTATATAATAAAGTAATTGCGATTTTTTAATGTGTTTTTTTTCACACATATTTTTCTATATACGAAAACTTGACTTTAACCAATCCACAATGCATTTGGGCAGCTCGTTACAACAGATCCCTTACAACAGAAATAACACCACATATCTGTTGTGTTTTGGTAAGTGAGTAAGGGATGCTAGATGACATCCCTATCCCTATCTCTATCCCAATCCCAATCTCCGGGATTAGGAACCTAAATCCCACTTTTGCAGCACCTGTAGAGCGTTGCTTGTATTATAGGCGACGGTAGCCACCTAACCATCAAGTGGACCTGATCTTGTCAAGGTCAGCCTGTCTGTCGACCTAACATAACAAAAAATATTGTAGACGAATCCGCGTTATTGTAGGCTTTGTGCGTTATGGATAAATGCAGTAGTGACATCTTACATTTTAGCTACCATAATATATAGTTACTGTGTTCATAACCGAGATTAAGTAGAAACGCCACAGTCGTATATACCTACTTATCAACGCTCATTTCATAATCCGCAAGCAAATTTTATGCATGAATGTGCCTAAAACAATTTTACATATTACAACCTATCATAACTGTACGACACGTAAAATCGTTCCAACCCCTTCTGTGTAACATTTGATCGCACCTCCGGGGGTTGTATCGTGATGCTGAGACATTGTCTTCGCAACGACACACGATTATGATTTTACGCCAACCGTTTATTGCGTTCCATCTTGTTGTGAGTGACACGTTTTCAGGAGTAGAAATCTGCTCAATGGTAGGAGCGCACTGCGTTCTGAAGTCAAAAGGAAATATAGTGGGTGAATATAGAACACTTTGACGAGCCCGAGGATAAGTGGTTCTCAGGAGGGCTCGGTTCTCGGGTTCGATTCCGGGAAGGATCAACCGGAAGGTATAACTCGTTTCGTAGTCTTCGCAGATCCGGTCTGGTGTGGCAGCAAGCACCCTCTACAAACACCACGGACAATAACAGCATTTGTGCTTTTGTGATACCAAAGCTCATTTCCATATTCTCTCTTTAATCCTTAATCCTACTGTAGTCGGCAGCGCACTTGTATCATCTGTGGCGTTGCTTATGTTATAGGCGACCGTAGCCATCTACCATCAAGTGGGCAGTCAGCCAGTCTGGTGACTATTATATATACAAAATTATAGCTACAAGCCATATAATTTAGTTAAACTAAAACATAGATCCATTGGGGCGAAGAAAAACAATTATATGCCGTTCATATAAAAGTAAAATATAATTTAGTGCAATAAACTAGGTGTGTCATGCCTGCATTATGTATGGGACATTCCATAACACAGGACTATATACTTTGAAGGGTTAGTGTTTCTATGTCTATTTTGCTTGTGTGAAACACCCCCGAAAACCGTAATTTGTTTACAAATGGCGCGAAATTTCTTTATGTTGCAACCTTTTTGTGTAAATATTAGGCTTTTTTCCTTGGCCAAACGTTCCCACGGTATATTATGAAGGTTTACCGCCGGCCATCGCATTATGTTGCCACTTTTATTTCCTCTTTGTTCTGAAAGAAGCATGCATCAAAGCCTCACACTGTTCTCAGTAATAATGTTCTGTAACTACTTGAGTTAAAATATAAATAAATATTCAGCCAAAACAATTGGGCCAATCCTCTACAACGCCATTCCGAATTGATCAATATTATCATTAACAAATTATGACGGTTGGTCTATGGGCCAATTAAAGGCGTCCACAACACTATAGGAAATTAGATATAAAACACAACAATAGAATTACATACATAAATATAATATTACTAGCCGCGACTTCGTCCGCATTAAAAATAAAATATATGAGTAATAACGCCTGACATCGTTATGGTTGTGACGACGGTGGCGCCGCCACGCGATAGTGATTCTTTATATTTTTAGACGATCACTCGGGAACAGTACTTTTTTCTGGATGATAGGTATCCTATGTTCTTTCTTATATCCCTGACAACGTGTATCCAAAATTTCATGATTAATGGTTGAGTAGTTAAGGCGTGAAAAGTTACTTTCGCAATTACAATATTAAGTATGGAATTATGGATTAAAAAGCTACGAATGAATAAAAATTTAAGAAGCAATTTCTCATTTTTAATTGATGTTATGAAAGCGACGCGTGGAGGCCGAAGCCGGTGATCCGTGTACGACCGGTCAAAAGGCTCTCATATCTGGATCGAGCCGGTCAAGCATATTATATAGTGGTTTCATCGAAAAATCTCACATCATTTGAAGTAGCTTCCAATATAACAACTTCCTAGTGTTTTATTTCTGTACCAAAATAAACACGACTAATCCTCAGATTTTCGTGTATTTAATTTGTTTTTTTTTTCGTATATTTTGTATCTTAATATAATTGAAGACGTGATTGGATGAATGTGGTATGTCGCATTTTTGGGTTTTTGCGTTTTTTTGCATTGATGAAGGTAATATGTCAATATTGTCAATAAGAATGATTACAGACCTTAAGATCGTCAATTTAAGACATTTTTGGAAATTAAAAAGTTCAAACAGTTATTCAACTTTTTAAAACTGTACATTTAACTGTACATGTTATGTACAGTTAATTTTAAAAAGCAAAAAGTGCAGAAAAGTTTACTTTTGTTGATGGAAGAGGGAGCTATGTATGACTTTTTCTAAAATTAAATAATAGAAGTGTTTACTTGCTATCATACCATTAATATAATATACCATTAATATACCATTAATAGTTCAGGTTGTTTACACAACTTTGCATCATAATTTAATACAAAAATTAATTCCGTGGCGTTACTCAAAAATTAAAAGTAAAACTTTAACCTCGATTTATTCAAAATTGGAATTATGCGACATACCACCTTCATCCACTCATGTCTTCAATTATTAATGTTTGTCTGGACGTGGAGAAAGAAGTTTTTTTTTGCTTACAACGTTCAATTTAACCAATCAATGAGAACACTTTACAATAACAGAATACGCCAATAATAAATAAAAATACGTATTATTAAGATGGCAATAAAAACAAATTATTTTTAATAGATGTACAAATAAGGAGGACCGTTTTTTTGTCACAGGTGGTAAGGGCGTATCCTTCTTGTTTAATATATCTGAAGATAACAGTGAAATCTCGTAACAGCATGTGTGGTTGGTCTTTCGGCGAGTGAGTAAGGTATGCCTAAGCCTATTATATTTCCATAGGTATCCTCTCTTATTAAAGAATATAATACCATATAATTATATGGTCAGCAGTACAATTGCTCGTTGTCGTTGCTTGTGTCATTGGCGACGGTAGCCACCTATATCCTAACTTGAACTGTGATTGACTGGGCTACTACCGCTGAATCAAAGCATTGTATTCCTTTCATATCACTATTTCATTATAAATATAATATATAACAGGTATATAGAAACACTCTTCTGTTAAAATGCAATTTTGTATAAAAATTTCAAGTTAATTTATCGGCTAGTTTTCGAGTTTTGCGGACACAAACACACGGAAGCCGCGAATTTTGGTTTATATTACTCGTACAACCTACAGATTAAATATTTTCATGTTTTCAACTAGGTAAGTACCTAGTCCTTTAATTTCATTTTATATTTTTATTTGCACGAATATAATATAAGAAAGTAATATAATTTACAAAGTTGCACAAAGTGCGACTTTAATGTAAGAGCTGAAGTTCCTTTTGCATAGCCCAGACCGTGTTTTAAAGACGGAAGCACTAGGTAAACGAATTGAATTTAAGTAAGACAAATTCGTGGCAAAAACATTCTTAATTAGAGAAAGAGCGAGGCTTTGTTGCTTGTCGCTGGAAGCGACGCGGCAAAGGGACAACTCCTCATAAAGATACAGTCTAAATGTCTCTTCAACCTGACATTTCTTCCTGTTTGTAACTTGTAGACATGAATTTTGATAAAATGTCTGATAAATCACTATTATGATCTATTTTATCTCTTAATTATAGTCTTTTTGTCTTACTTACCCTAAGCGCCTCTTTCACCAACTACAAGTAAAGTGTTGATTAGTTACTTTTAGAAATCATTTTCTGTTTTATTGAATTATGAATTCGATAGGCGTTTTTTTTTATTTTCTATTTAATGTTTGGGACGTTTACCGTACAAAGGTATATCAGCTAAATTATTCCCGGTAACATGTGACTCTAAGTGACGGTTTAGCCTACTTGACGTTGGTGAAAGAGGCGCTAATTCTTTTGGTCCGATGGTTAAAAGCGATATTGGACTGTCGGGCGAGATTTTAAGGCCTACATCTTATGACTAGCTTTATATACTAACTTACCCTAAGCGACTGTCACTATCAGTCCATTTCTACTTTCGTTATACTAAAACTAAACTAAAACTGATTAGTTACTCTTAGAAATCATTTTGTGTTTTATTGAATTATGCACTCGGTTTATTGCATCATTCGTTAGGCGTATTTTTTTTAATATTTTCTTTTCAATGTTTGGAACTTTTACCGTACAAACAAAATTATAACAGCTCCATTATCCCCGGTTACCGGTGATTTTAAATGACAGTTAGCCTACTTGACAGTAGGTGCAAGAGGCGCTTAGTCACGTGGCCACCGTGTAGCTTTTTTGTATCATAACTGGGCCCGTAGCCATGTGTGCTTTCTACAGTCGTAAACGCTACGCTACGCTAAGAGGGAACTTTGTGATTGGTCAAAATTTTTACGTTAGGTTACAACAAGCTTTCTCTTAGCGTTCTCTCTTCGTTTCCTAAATACACAACGAAGCGTTTGCATCTTGGCATAAACACACATGCCATGCTGTCTCATTAGTTATAGTTAATTAACGGTAGCCTATTATATAACCTTCATCGAGAATTGGGCTATCAAATGCAAAAATATTTTATCATAAATCCAACTGGTAGTTCTGGTTTTAACTGGAGTTTAAAGCGTTAAAAGAAAACAAACCCTAAATTATTAAAACTTATAATAAACTAGCTGCTGCCCGCGACTTCGCCCGCGTAACTTTGTAAATTATATACTAAAACCTTTTTCGAGAACCACTTTATCCAGTAGTTTTTGAGTTTATCGCGGACAGACAGACAGACGCGGCGAAAGATTTTGTTTTATAATATGTAGGTACCTAGATATAAGTAAGAAAGAAAACTGTTAAATATTTATAGTTATTAATAAAAAATAAAAATAAAATAATTCACATAATTACAATTTGATATTTTTTGGATATTTTTCAAATATCACCTTTTTTTAATAATGGTCTAATGAGATATTTTTATATACCCAGATCTCATATCTTAAAGGTCAAGACAGTTTCCTAGAACTGTATTTTAATATACCTATTACTAAGGAACATATTATGATATTTAAAATTAGTTAGAGTATAAACTCTTGAGTAAAATGTTTCTCGTATCTATAATAATGATATCACAAAAATTAGGTTCTCCATTCCATTTTAAGTATATTAATTTCACGTAAGTTTTTAATTTTCGTCAATGTTTGACGAAAATTAAAAACTTACTGAGTATTCCCTTATGCTCTAAATTAATTAGAATATATATTTTTTTATGTAGGTATCAGAATTTATGGTCGTACTAAGAAAATAGATAGATGTGAATCAAAGATAATATCCGAATGGGGTCCGGATATGAAAGATGCGTCCCTTTGACGCTCAAAGTCATATCCGGTTCAGTAGACATAACTGGTTTGTTACGCCGGTTATCTTATTTGATATTATAATATCTACCTACTTTTCTAAGGTTTAACGTCATAATATGACCGTTATACTGTGAGCGTTTGTTGGGCTGTATCAAGTTAAGTAGGTAATTAATAAATTTCCCAATGAACAAGCACGTATTTGGAAACCCATACATTACATAAAGAAATATAATCTGTGTTGAAAAAAAACATATATACATATATGACTAAGATAACGCCATGATGTCATATCATTATCATTATTACTGTGACGAGGGTGGCGCCGCCACTGTTCACGACAGTACTAAATTCGACTGTGTGTAAGAACCTAACATTTTTCCAGTGTAAAAAGTATCCTATTGAAAATCAATAATTACTATATAAACTATCTGTTATTTACAGAATGCCAATTAGTATCTTATATTATTTTTATTATCTGCTAAAAATGGTCAATTCTCTTAGACAATTATTGCGCCACCTAGACACTATTATGTTCAAGCACCACGTGTTTTTTTTTTGATTGTATAGAAAAGTAACTCTTTAAATTTCTTCTAGATGGCGACACTTATGACTGGCATAGAAATTATTTTCTTATTTTGTATATAGTTAAATATTCAAAAAAGTCGATTCACTCTTTTTCTTTAGACGATATTTTAGATATAAGGTTCACAATAAATCTAGGTTGTTGGATATTGGATCTCGTGTCGTCATACTCAACGAAATGAACTTGTGTAAAATTTTCATAAGCAATTATTGCGCCATCTAGGTACTAAGGTTTGCATTACATGATATTTGAATCATATAACAAAGTGAAAAGTTCTTCATATTTATCCTAGATGGCGGTATTTAAGTCCTAACTAAATCTTGAATCGGATTTGGTTTCTGAAGCAGTTTCTGTATATTATGTACTCGTAACTCGTAAACAATTAAAAAATTTAAGATATTGTATCCGTTTATTTTATTACACAGTCATTACCAAGGAATAGGTAAGTACCTACTAAGTACGAAGGTAATCTGGGAATGTTACACCAGTGGCCAGTGGCTCTATGACTATAATGTCTGCACTGATTTCCATACAAATATTTTACGCTCTCTTGAAATGAAATTGAAAAATCTTTTTCATTTTAACCTTTACCCTTATTTGTTTGGATTACATTTTACTGAATACTAGCTGGCACCCGCGACTTCGTCCGCGTTGAAAAAGAAAAAAAGTAGTCTATCCTGTACGTACGTCTAAATGTTTATCTACCAAGTTTCATGAAAATCAATTAAATCGTTTAAGTTATGGAGGAACATTGTTTAACGACATGAATTATTTTTAAGAAATAAAACAAATTAAAAAAATGAAATATTTATCTATATACAAATAACTTTATAGTGCATTAATATAAGTAATTTTAAGTATATAGATAGGTATTTACAAGTATATTACACTTTTAAAGTATAGTAGTAAAAAGTAAAAAAACAAAAAACCAATCCCACTTCGACCGTGACAGGACTCGAACCTGCAATCTTCGGATCCGAAGTCCGACGCCTTATCCATTAGGCCACACGGTCATGTATAGATAGATTCTAAATTCTTTATAACGTTCTTGTTTTTATTGATTGAATAATTATTTAGAAATGCAAACAATTTCAAACTACATATTTTTTTTATGAAATAAATAGAAGTAATAAATATTTGGCGGATAAAAACACCCCGCACTTCAGCATAGGTACCGCATCCGCAAAGGCATAAAATATAAATGAACTTTAGGAAAACCAGTTATTTTTCTGCTTACAACATACCTGTCATCAATAAATATCGTGTGGAATATGTGAATTTAATTGTTTCTGTAAGTTTTTCTGCTTATTTCTTACAAACTAGGTACCCAACGGATTATAATACGGTTTTCACTAAAGGAAAGAGCGATCAACGAGAAATGCTTGTGTATATAATTTGCAGAAAAAAATAAACCCGTGCGAAGCCAGTGGCGGGCCGCTTGTTATAAATTTTATAATGTTAATTTTCAAAATATGTCTGGTTAGGTTATTAGCCTGCCACCTATTGCTTGCACTCTGAACTATTATAACTATCCAACCCACTTAAAGTATAAAATAGTTCATACAACTGTACATAGATGGAGCCACATGTATCTGAAAATTATTTTGTGGGCTTCTTTCACCAACAGCTGTACAAAATATGTTGGTTAGTTACTTTTCAAGTAACGCTATTTGGCGATTACGTTATCGAGTTACGATACGATCTTACGAGTTACGTTACGAGCATCTTGTTTAAATTTCATTGAAATTACCTTGAGTGATGCTACTCGAAGATGGTGACTCGTAGGTACGCCTTCTTACCGGTGACTTTAAATGGCGGTTAACAGTGCCGGATCAAGAGTGCGCGGGGACCGTAGCAAATTCCATTAAGGACGCGTATAAAGAGAAATAGCCAATCCTAGATTTGTTTTATCTAAGTAAACAAAGTCCAATTTAAAAACCTTTTCAAAATAGATAAATACATTATAAATGAAAGTGAAGACTCGGACAGCAAACATAATATAATGACATTTTCACGATAGCAAAAAAATCACCAAGTGAACTCACATTTCCATCGATTTTAGTTTTATTTTCAAAATGACACACATTACAAAGCTAAAAGTGTATCACAGATTATCTAATGGTCTATGTATCAATTTTTCATTTGACATTGTAATTTACGAATAATTAATATTTAATACTCGTACTTTTGGCACTTATAACATTTTTATTCAGCGATAGATAGATAGGTCATATCGCGGCATTCGGCATTTGATAGATAGATATCTAATTAGATAGATACTTACGTGTAAAAATAAATAGGTAAGTAAGTACATTTAAAAAATGCTACATTTTTGAGTCGAACTAACAAATCTTAAACTGAGTAAAAGACGTTAGGTCGCTCTCAAAACGAGTCGAGAGCCAATTTTCTCTCAGCCTGCAAGAGTTTCTTATAAGAAACGTGAATGGATATTTACGAGCGAAGTGAGTTTTCTAAGCCGTGGTTAGGTGTTAAGAGTCTACCTTATGTCGTCTTAACTTGTCTAACCACTACCTAGGTAGGTATATTTTAGACATAAACTAATAAATTAAATACCTACCTAGATTTATTTCGTTTGTATGCGAGCCAATAACAAATTTTAAAAAAAAATTTAGCCAATGCATATTTTTGTAAAATAAAATAGGTAATAAATTATTATTGAGAAAATAAAATAGAAATCTGCATGATCTGCAAAAATCTGCATGATCTGAAGTACCTAAACACTTTCATTAAACAATACCTACCTAAGACATATATATATATATAGAACAGAGACTAATAAATAAATGAACAATTTGACTTAGTCACAGAATAGTTCTATAGTTTCAGGTAATGAATGAAACATAGGATGTTTCTCAGTTTCCTATACCTATTGAACAAAACGTTTCCCGACTCGCTGCAAAATCGGCCGGGCACATTGATCAAACCAATAAAATGTTATAGACGACAATGCGGTTGGTGCCAGACAATAATATCGATTGCGTCGCCCGGGATCCGAACCGAACCTATGGGACACCGTTTGTTGCATGTCCGGGGGGATTTAGGGGACTAAGCGCCTCTTTCACCAACTACAAGTGAAGTGTTGATTAGTTACTTTTAGAAATAATTTTATGTTTTATTAAATTATGGACTTGGTTTACCTACTGGCGCATCCTTCGATAGGTGTTTTTTTTTATTAAAAATTTTCTTTTTAGCGTTTGAGACTTTTACCGTACAAACAAAGGTATATTATCAGCACTATCATTCCCGGTGACCGCTGACTTTAAATGGTGGTTAGTCTACTTGACAGATGGTGAAAGAGGCCTTTAGGGCATTTATTTACCTATTTATTCCAAATGTTCCAAACTAACAAACAATCAAATTAAGTTAAAGCTTTAAGAAACTTAATAGGTTCATCTAATAATTTGCTCTTGTAAAATAAATTTCAAATAATATGTAGATACCGTTTATATAGACCTAAGTAAGAAACTTTGGTACCTAAGTAAGTAAATGTATGTAATGGCGATAACTTAAGTAGGTAAGTAGGTTTTTTGTGCGCAGTCCCTTCACCACCTACATAGAGATAGGTAGGTAGATATCTATATACCTATCTATCCCTCCGTCTCTGCTACGTTTTAATGATAAAGTTAAAAACCTTAAATTGTTCTAATAATAGGTACATATTACAAAATAGTATATCTTTATATATATTTCTTATTTTTCTATATTAATTGTTAGTTTTAAAATTTCAATAATACCTAGGTAGGTTTGCATTATCTATTTTTAACCTCAGACAGTCAGAGATTTCCTAATTACCTAGGCATCTACTTAAAATATTTAAACACACAGTGATGGACATTTGATGGTAAAATTCGGTCGTAGTTTTCTCTGTTTACCAAAGGTAAAAGGCCATTCGTTATTTTAGGTAAAAACAAGGGAACAGAGAAGCCGTCCTGTCACGTAGGCTACCTAGCCACACCTCCTTGGACGAATTACGATTAGATTCGCCTACTTGCAGCCACCCACACACAACAATAGCCCAACAAAAGCCCCTAACAATGAACACAAAGGGCTCTGCTGTCTTCCCATTGTACCGAACAATGGAGGCCACGCCTCCAACAAAGGCGGCTTTGTTTCATCTCAAAAATCAACGCATCCCATTGGCTGAGATGTTACCTACTTGGTGTGTCAGCTTATTATTGACCACCCGCAGCTTGAAGGAATGTTCGAAAAATACACATGCATCCATTCCTGGTTTTGTTTTCATAACCAATTTGTACCTTAAAGCTCAGAACATAAAGGTCCCGAAAAGGAAATGTAAAGGCATGTGTTAGATCATAAGTCGATTGGATTGAAATCGACAGTTTATAAATAAGTAGTAGGTACGTCAATGACGATCATATTTTATTCAAGACATTTTAATACAATCATGTGTATAGGTTGAGTACACCCACGTGTACCTTGGTCGTTTGTTAATCTTCTCTTAGGTACATTTGTTTTGTGATATTTATGTTAAAGCTAAAAAATGTGTAGGTATTTTTATGTTAGCGAGGTTTAGAGGGATAAAAGTATTGACTAAATGTGATAGATTTCACATTGACTTTAAACTGGGTGTAGTGTCTGGGTGGCACTGGCTCTGTAGTTTCATTGTATATCCGGCAAAACACGCGTCCACTCTCCCAGGTACATTATTATACTTCCAGTCTCTGCCGGCTCCGGCCCACGCAATGCTCCAGTGTGACCACCATTCAGTGTGTCCAACATTCGGTGTTGCACCCATCGGTGTTGTCACCGTCGGTGTGGCCATCATATACAATGAACGCGAGATAGTGTATATAACTATGATTTAGTTTATCTATGCACATACACTACATCCCTTCCTTATCAAAAGTTTTATTAATCATTTAATATAATTTTGCATCTCCTTGTCAACAATCGTTAAAACTCGATGATTTCATTTCTTGTCAGTATTTTTCCTGGATTACGCAGACCTTGTCAAATTTTTGATTTGTCACATTACACTCCCGTCAAATCCCTTGATTCGTCAATTTAGAGATTGATCAGAACCTTTCTTCCTCCTTCTCCTTCTTCTTCTTTCTTATTCTGCTTCTTTTTCTTCTTCTTTTTTTCCTAACCAACAGTACCTTTGTACCAGGTATTTCCATTTTAATGGAGGTTACCTTTTCAACCAACGCACCGTTGTACCAAGTGGGTAATTCCATGGTAACTCATGTTACATTTTTACTTCCCTATTGAAACTAACAAGCTAGCATACCATATTTATAATTATATCCACTACCCCCTTAATGGAAATTTCATTGTTATAAAGCATAAAATGTGGGTCTCGTTTTATTTAGAATTTTCTAGGTTTAATTTTTTTTTTTTTTTTTTTTTTAGTTTCAATAAAGTTTTTGGTAACTTACATTACCTTTGGCGACCTTAGCTTTTAGGCTAATATGTATCCATTAAAAATTCAGTTCCGTTTAAATTAATTAAGAATATTAAAAATCAAATCCGTTTTTTATTAAATGTCTTACATATGAGATCATTAGCAAAATTAATGGTTTTAGAAACACGCATTTTTTTAGAGAATTAAATAATGGTCACTCATGTTACATGGATTTACCCAGGTATTTCCAATGTACCTCCAAATTCAATTATATCTGTGCCAATTTTATGGTAGCCAATGCCTCCAATTTAATGATAACCAATGCCTCCAATTTAATGGTAGCCTCCACCAATCTAATGGCAGCCTCCACCAATTTAATGGCAGCCTCCACCAATTTAATGGTAGCATCCACCAATTTAATGGCAGCACCCACCAATTTAATGGCAGCATCCACCAATTTAATGGCAGCATCCACCAATTTAATGGCAGCATCCACCAATTTAATGGCAGCATCCACCAATTTAATGGCAGCACCCACCAATTTAATGGCAGCATCCACCAATTTAATGGCAGCACCCACCAATTTAATGGCAGCATCCACCAATTTAATGGCAGCACCCACCAATTTAATGGCAGCATCCACCAATTTAATGGCAGCACCCACCAATTTAATGGCAGCACCCACCAATTTAATGGCAGCATCCACCAATTTAATGGCAGCATCCACCAATTTAATGGCAGCACCCACCAATTTAATGGCAGCATCCACCAATTTAATGGCAGCACCCACCAATTTAATGGCAGCATCCACCAATTTAATGGCAGCACCCACCAATTTAATGGCAGCATCCACCAATTTAATGGCAGCATCCATCAATTTTAGGCATTGGCCATTCCGTACCATCAACCAAGGCATTGGCTAATCCGTACCATCAACTTCGTTTTACTATACGATATTTGTTTTCGTTTCAATTTAGGTCAACAACTAATCATTCACTCTTTTAAAGGTACATTGGTATAAACTTTTATTTGCAATTTAATGCAAAACTCGGTATTCCGCAATTGGATGATTTAATTTCACGCAATTAAATGCGCTAACTCTACGTCACGCATTGAATGCAAACAGACGATATTCCGCAATTTAATGCAGTGGCTTCTCTCTCGCAATTTAATGCATAAAACCACAGTATTCCGCAATTCCATGCAGTAACAACCGCAATAGTTCATAGCGATCAAACAAGTATACAATAACAATAAGTAGCCGACGATAACTAACAAGTAGATGATACATTAATTACTTAATTTGTAACAAATCTAACGATTTATTATAATATTGAATTTAACTCGAAGGATGTTTAACATTTCTATATTGCATATACACACCTCGTAACCAAATACGTTGTATGGATTGTCTTCAACTTCATTAAATGGGCGTTACCAGTCACACGTATACTTTTCACGTCTGACATACCTATGTGGCATCGTATCGTGTACTTACAGGATTCACCTGTACTGAATTACATTATGAAGTTTTTACCGTCCCCTGTTCCGGGACTACCAGACATCTTCTGGTAAAATCGCAACTTAACACAGACGTCTCGTGTTCTCGTTTGTTAACATCATTACTTGATAGAGTAACATTACTTGATACAATAAAATGATCCAACATAACGAAAATCACTCATGAAGCTCAACAATATTTACGCTTTTTGTGTATATATTTATTGTAATTAGAATAATATATACATATATCCAATTTTAAACCAAACGGGGATCGAACCTGGACCCTTGTATAATAGTTCAGAAACAATAATTTTAAATATAACTTGTATTCGATAATTGTATGACATTCATTAAATCATGAATGACCCGCCGCGTATATAAATTATTAGAAGAATTACTGATCGCTAAGTCCTATCCGCATACCGCCGTCGTTTGTCGGTTGAGTATGTGGACATACCACACTACCCATGTACAACCATATTCAGCAAATAAATTATTTCGAATCCGAATTTAAAATTTGAATTGAAAACTTTTCTATTAGCCTGAGACTGAACTTGTAAATAGCACAATGGCCCTCTGTGGCAATGACACAAAAGCAAAATACTGTAGGTCACTATTATGGAAGTAGCTACAATACACCATAATTCCTCTCTCTTTTCCAGAGATGTGTCCGCTCTTTAGCCAACACCCAGCTGTGATCTTCACGGCATTTAAGTACGTCACAAGCTCGCGAATTGTTTAACAGCGTAAACAGCCTACTATAATTTAAAGGCTAGTTTATTAATGTGTGATCCCACTGTATTTTGTAATCGACATTTATACTTGAGGTGATACAAGTCAGCCTTTCCTCCATACAGACGTAGAAAGATTATTACTCCGCTGTTTCATGTTTAATCCACAAAAGCAATCACGATACCGATTCATCCTGTCGCTAATTAGGTTCGTTTTCATACACTTTTTTTTTTCCTAGTATTTAAAATATATGATCCTTGAAAAATTTCATACTTTAACACAAGCCTCAATGTAATTTTGAGGGTGAATAGGCTCCAGTGTACAAAACTTCAAAACACTGAATTCAAACATTGATTTTCAAGTTCAAACAACTTTACACGAAATAGATATAATGCGGTACTTCCGTCAAAAAGAGTATACGTCCATACGTCTGTTTATGATTTTTTTTCTGTGCTCATTTTTTTGATATGAAACATTGTGCATCTCACACGACCGCTCCTCCCGCACATTGCACTTCTAGCTACACGCACCGATGAGCTCGAATCGCCGATTAGTTTTGCCTTAAGACATGTAATCGACATTTCATTGAACCAGCTCCAAATCTTTCTGTCTTTCTACAAAAACATCAAACACACTTTAAACAGACCTGAACACGTTTAAATAAACTTTACTACAAAAAGTGTCTAGGCATATTTTTGGGTTAGACAATGTCTCAGCATTATTTGAATTTATACCCCGCCAAACGCCAGATGGTAACTACGAGAATCTAACCAGTTAGCGGCCTCTCTTTTCTGGACCTGCTCTGTCAACTTGAAATCGTCTGCGCAATATTTTTGATAATTTACAATTACGATTCGATTATGCGCAATGTTTTTTGGTATAACAAACATTTATAAATAATCTAACGTATTTGTTGTAATTTAGGCTTTATTCCAATTTTTTAATCTGTTTATGTCATTACTGTAGTCTGTATAATAGCTTGTGGAACCGAAAATTCATCTTTATACGCCTATCAGATCGGCGTAAAATGAAAAACGACATGAATGAATGAATGCCATTTCACGCACTTCAACACTGTCCACAAAACAAACATAAAGAAGGTTTGTGGTAACAATGTTACTAACTATGTTTAAATAGTTATACATTGTCTAGGTTAAAACAGTGCTATTTAATCTTGTAGACGGTCCCATTTACATGAACGTTATTATCAATTGACATAACATTTGGAAAAGTGAATTTAATACGAGATTACTTTATTTATCGATCAAATGATCAAATAATCGGACTCCTAAATTCTCTCCTAACTTTTCAAATTTATTTTTTCTATCTTCAAATATAATTGTCCTGTAAACTTATTCAAGTCTCCACGGTACCCCTGAGGTGTAGGATTATAACAAAATATATCTAAATTTGGTGCTTATAACAAACACTATAAAAAGTATATTTTGGTAGGTAGATATTCTCTCTATTGCGCTACGCTTTAAAACAATGCATTTAAACAACTTGACGCACGGCTTACAATTCCTCAATTACCCACTAGGATTCCTAGTCTTGTTTGAGGATGCCATGTACACACCTACGACACCCAGGCAAAGAAATAAACATCTAAAGTCGTCACCTAAATATCTGCTTAGACCAGGAATCGAACCCGGGACCAACTTATCTACTGCCCAATGATATCGTACCCTTAAAATCTTTTACATACATACGTCCATGACTACAACCCACCTCTTGTACTGGTAACTACGTATATTTCAAAATTATTATTTTTATTTTTAACCCAATCTACTAATGAATCAATTAATTTCATTACATATTTAATGCTAAGTACCTATTAGTCCTGATACTTGCTCAAATCTGTATAACTGGAAGGTAGGTTCTAATTTTTTCTTTGCCAATAATATCACCAAACCAACCAAAGGTTAGCTCTATCATTTTAAAGAAATAAGGTACAGCTGGCCCCACGCTCTTATCATCATAATAAGTAACACTCTATTTACTTTAACGCAATTACAATTATTATAAACTGTGCGGTAGGTATTCTTTGTTTCGAGAATCTATTGTGTCCATGGCTATCCGCTACGTACTTATTTGTGTAAAACAAAAGCTATTATTTTAACCACGCCATACCTTGGTCAAACTTGGAATATGTAAGGATAGCAAGGATACTACTGCATTAAAAAAATTATAATTTGTCATTTGCCTCGATAATTATTCTATTACACGACTAAAGCCCATTTTTTTCGGCAGGTAGTGAAAGAAATCTTATGAAACCCTTTTCATATTACTTACGACAAATTATCTAATGAAACGATTTATAATATAACAACTGATTTAAACAAGAACACATTGATTTCAAATCAGTTGACTTTTAAAATGAACTTTTTTAGGACATTCAATATAATGTGTTTTACTTAGCTCCCTCCTCTTTCCTTTTTTTGAAGTTTGGAGTTTATCCTCGTCGCCATTTGTAGTGTCTGGGTGGCACTGGCTCTGTAGTTTCATTGTATATCCGGCAAAACACGCGTCCACTCTCCCAGGTACATTATTATACTTCCAGTCTCTGCCGGCTCCGGCCCACGCAATGCTCCAGTGTGACCACCATTCAGTGTGTCCAACATTCGGTGTTGCACCCATCGGTGTTGTCACCGTCGGTGTGGCCATCATATACAATGAACGCGAGATAGTGTATATAACTATGATTTAGTTTATCTATGCACATACACTACACTGGGCATCTTGCAGCACCTTTGGCATTTCTTGACCGTATAGTAGATATCAACCTACCATCTAGCTAGTAGACCAATTTCTTTTATTTAGGTATATATGTAAATGAAGTTGGTTTCACTTCATTTAATTCGAATTTCCCGCGTTGTAAACTTCTTAGTAGGTATGTGGGTAGTTGTTTATAATTTTAAAAGCAGCTACCTACAACGCGGGAATAATACGGTGGTATAATATTATCTGATTTTAATACGAGTCGTGTGATTAAATAATAAATAATTTAAAGCATTTAAAGAATTCACAAGTAGATATAAATAATAGCTTTAAATGTTGTTTCTCTTTCAGGTAAGATTAATATTTAGTACGGTGAAATAATATAAAACTGAAAATGTAAAATTATTTTATTTAATAAAAAAATATAATATCTCTTTCAGAGCAACGCATTTCGGTTATTTTATTTCTACAGCCTATGATACAAGATAATACTTATTACATATATAAAGAAGTTCTAGCTTAATCAGTCAGTAGGTAGGTAAGTTGATAAGTTGTCTTTTGATTTTATTTAATCCATTTATTTTTAGAGGCTGTTTCGATATTATATTGTATAAAAAAATGTTTTAAAATATTAAATAAATAAAATTCACAAGAACAACAAGAGACGTCTAGTTAGATTGGCGTTTCAATTTCAGTCATTTCACAAGAGCACCATTTAAAACAATTAATCGAAAAGCAAAATCTCGAACGAAGAATCCGATCTCCAGTGCGGTTTTAATTATTGCCCCATTGAACCCTGGCCTGCCCGTGACGCCCGGGTTCCGTACACTACAATAAAACTTCCCAGCGTTGTATAATTGGCACCCTGTATTCAATATAATTGGCCTGTATTTCTCGAGGCTCGAGCTATGAGCCAATCAAAGTTTGCTACGACAATGCCTCCGCGAGACTACCTAATTGCCGGAGGCTTGATTAAAAACAAATAAAACCTTGCATTTTGTATAACCAGCCACTTTTACCATACTATTATAAATATGTACTCGTATATACTTAGCGATAACCTATTTCTGTGATTTAATTTACTATTGAAACTAGATCTCTTGAAGTTTCTGCTTGAAAAACTTTAACAGTAGATAAGTAGCTTTCACTTCTTTTCTATTTCAAAGAAAATCTTTACAATAACGCTAGTAATCTTTGTGTATGCTTAGTAAATCATTATGTAGGAATCATTATCATCTCAGCCGCAGGACGTCCACTTCTGGACAAATGCTTCCCCATCGAATTATATGTTACACTTCCCTCATATAATTTTCATACGTCGGTAACTTTCGTATGTACTATCGCGGTCAATGGAGCAGACCCACTTTTCATACAAATTTGTCTATTGAATGAGTTGAATTGAGGTTGTCATAGTAACGTAAATGTTATAATACGAAATACGAGTAGGTATTTGAAGTAGGAACTAAGATAAATACAAAATGTGCACACGAAATTGTTCCTTACGGTGGGACTGCTCCCTTGACCGCGATAGTACGTCTACTGATCTTCTCATTAATGATTCGATCTCGTAGTGTAACCTCGAGCATAGCCCTCGCCATAGCTCGATGATAGTAAGTAACAAGTAGTGATTTATATTGGGAAAGGCATGTCCACTAATAACTCAGAATATAATAATAATATGCTAATAGGCAAAGACCAAATTATAGCAGCCCGCCATCATAATAATGCAGTTTTTTTGTGGGAAATTATTTACGCAATCCTTTCTCATATATCGCTCCTTCCAATAAAATATAAAAATCCAGTATAAAAATCTGTAGGTTGATTTAGAAGAAGTTAGGGCAGATACAGATAGAAGCGGACAGCAACTATCATCGATATCAATACTAATAATAATAAATCTGTAAGGGTTGGTCATGGAGTAAGTTTTTCAGAGATATTTTCAGAGATGTTTTCAGAGATATCATGTTTATAGGCTCTATACATGATACTGAAACTAAATTGACCATTTTTAGAATTTTTTTCTGTATGTATGTATGTATGTATGTATGTATGTATGTATGTATGTATGTATGTATGTATGTATGTATGTATGTATGTATGTATGTATGTATGTATGTATGTTCCTCCATAACTTAAACTATATAACTGATTTTCATAAAACTTGGTAGATAAACATTTAGATGTACGGGACACAGGATAGGCTACTTTTTTCTTTTTTAACGCGGACGAAGTCGCGGGCGCCAGCTAGTATTTTATAAAATGCTTCTCGCCAATATAAGGATGGATATTGATCTCAAGATATGGATTAAGTTTTACTTCACAACGCTAGTTTGAATCTCTGGGTTTGACGTACCTTTACATGTTTAACTTATAAGTAAGTACTAAATTATAATTTATTGACAATTTGTTAATGTTATGTTACAAATAGCTTATTAGTACTCCATAAACGTTATAGGTACCTATTGAAGCGGGATTCTTAGTAAAGTTATGCCAGCCATGTTTAAATGAAGACCTAATTTAGAAAAAAAAATATCGTCAAATACCTACTTTATTAGGTGAGACATTTACCTAGTTACATATTAGGATCAGAAATGGACCAGAAAACATTTTTTGTACAAATAATGTTTTGTATATTTTTTCCCACGTTACCTTTACAATGTTTATCAACGACTAATAAATGTTTGGAATGATTTTAACAAGAATTGTACCGAAATTAATTTATTTACTTGACTTATGATGGGTTGTATAAGGGAGGTAAAAAATACCGCGGCTAAGCCAAAAGAGGTATGGACAACAAAGGGTAGCTAACAGCCACCCATTCGCCTAATCATTGGGAGTATCCATAGTTACATCACACCTGCTTATTTATTACAATATAAAGTCGAAAATGATAAAAGAACAGGAAGCTATAAAAACGTTTGCCACTATAAAACACCTTCTATTGACCAACAAAAGATGTAGCCTCGCTTTAGTTTTTTGGGCAGTGTAAGTTGACTTGCTTAATTTTTTTTTATCTATTTTAATGTTACCAATTTATTTGTACCTAAGTGATAATATAAATTTTTTTTTGTTAATTTGCATTCAAGTATACCTAACCTATATCATATCCAAAAATAGTTTAAAAATAGTTTATTTTCTTTTATCTTAAATTATAAATTTGGTGTAGGGACACTATATATTGTATCAGGAGTATCCTATGTACCCTATATACTTGTATAAATATACAAATATGTGTAATAGGAGAAACAGGTTGTGGTACAGTATTTTTTCTATAGATTTTAAATACCTTTTGTAACAAAACTAGCAAACACGCTATTTAATTTTTCGGACAGGTTACGAAGTTAATCGTTTAAAGTGACAGTGGCATGGAATTTTCGACTCCCATGAAATAACTTGTTTTTGTGGTGTTCTAACGCGTCCGTAACTAAATGCTCTTGTAAGGAGGCTCTTTTCCAAATGACTCGGCTGAAATAGTGAATAATGGAAGTTTTTTAAGTTTAGTGAATATTTGGGTATCAAAAATTTAATGGTGTTAACGATTAAGACGAGGAAGTGTCTTTTTTATGATTTTTTTGTTGCGCCTAGAATTGAAGTCTTGAATTGACAACAATTCCATACGCACAGTTATTAATTTACGATACAAAAGTGAACGAAAATAATCGTTAAGTGCTTACAGTATAATGGAACCACACCTACTGCAATGAAAATTTTAAATTTAATTAATGGCAAGTGTCGTCGTCGCCCCGATTATATTATTACGCAGAGCTATTGTGCGCCAGACAGCCCCTCTCTCCCCGCGACCCTCTTGTAGGAAGACCACATTGTTCGGAATCGTATTGGAAATATAGTTATTACCAAAGATTTAAATCAAAGATGCGGCGTAATCTCCTCGCGCCATACTAAAAACACACAACTACAGTTGCACGACAGCTACAGTGAATGACGGTCGCTTGTTGAGAGCGTCGCTATCGTCAGAGTCACGTGTGAAGTAAGTAATGTGTTGTCTGTGTTTAAAAGTGTGTTTAGACAAAAGTATATGTATTTTATACTTTTGTCTTTAGTATAATGTATGTTGTATTTTGTAACACACTTTCGCTAGTAATGCCGCATCTCTCGATTTACATCTTTGGTTATTACATATAATAGTCGCAAAGCACTTTCAGACATACCTATACGCAAAAGTGAGTTTGTTTGCTAAGCTTTTATGATCCTGAAATTTTGCTTACCTAATAATGTATGCTATCAGGGATACATAAAAGGAAATAGGGAAAAACATAAGGGAAATTTTCCATACAGAAAAAAAACACTGTTTAGTATTCTTTTCTCTATGGCTTCTTCTTAATTGCTAATATCGCGATCGATTGCCCGGAATCACTTAGTAGAATTTCTTCACGAACGTCTTATAGACAAAACATGGAAGTACCTTTTAAAAGCAGAGTTCGGTATTGCGGAAATTTTTGAATCAGAACTGCAAGAATAATGATTTGCTAGAAGTTTGTTGTGAGTGGTGTTGCAAGGGATCAATCAATGTTAAATTAGGACCTATATTTGTTTCATACAACAGTTATTAAACAATAACTTTTGTATGTTGAGTTTAATTGTTAAAAAGTGGAAACTTATACATTATTTACAGTAAGTATATTATGGTCGCCTGTGTTATTTTTGCTGTAAGTTTTCCTAAA
The DNA here is from genome assembly GCA_945859745.1 of Synanthedon formicaeformis. Lineage (NCBI taxonomy): Eukaryota > Metazoa > Arthropoda > Insecta > Lepidoptera > Sesiidae > Synanthedon > Synanthedon formicaeformis. The sequence goes on along the minus strand of OX243955.1, from coordinate 1,287,108 downwards.
ATAAATAAATAATAACAAAATAAATAAGCAAGACTAAGTACGTACATTATTAATATTATTTGCAGATTGCCAAAATTTTCAGAAAACCAACGCAATTCTAAATGAATGGTCATCCTACTCGGATATACACTCCCCGCCCGAGACGACGCGTTAGGCGTCGCTTTGTTAGGCAAATCCGCGTCGCCTCAGTTATAGCAAGTAAGTAGATGCCAGTTATATTGAGAACAATGTGATAAATGAAATTAAAAAAAAAAAAAATTTTAAAACACTTTTATTCATATCATATCATCATTATGTACTCGGAACTTAAAAGTTGATTTAAGTTATTAAAATATCCATTTTCTTAAATGCATACATAATATATTAAGGGCCTCTTTCACCAACTACAAGTAGTGGCGATTAGTTACTTTTAGAAATAATTTTACTTACTTTAGTTACAATTACTTGTAGTTGGTGAAAGAGGCCCTAAGTGACACATAACTTGTCTATTTTTACTACTAATTAGCTCGCTTCGACAATAAAAATGTCGTAGAGACACTATTTTGAGAAGACAACGAGAAATCATTGAGATAAGGATTTGTTGATGATTGGTTGATGATGATAAGGTTTATAATTGGCCTTGAAATAGACCTAGAAATTTCGTGGTGGAACAAAAGTGTTATGTGTACCTACTGATTGCTGCAGAATGATGCTAAATTAAACATACTCGTAGCTGTTCTCTGGAATTTAAAAGAGTATTCAGAGCCACCAAACTCTGGTATTTAAAAAATCCATGAAGTACTTAGTTTACATACTTAAGTGTATCAGTAAGGGGGTGATTGAGAACTGCCTCTAGACGGGCTGCCCAATTTATTACGAGGTTTATTTCAATGAATTTTTTGTGACCAAAATGAAAAAGAATATATTGACACAAAATCAAATATAAGTAAGTATACTTTATTTTTTATTTTTTTATGTTAAGGTCGACAGACAGGCTGACGGTCCACTTGATGATAGGTGGCTACCGTCGCCTATAACACAAGTAACGCCATAAATGCTACAAGTGCGCTGCCGACCATAGAAGGATTAAGGATAAGATATAAGGAAAGGAAGGGGGGTGGTAATGGGCTCTGGCATCCCTTACTCACATACCGAAACACAACAGCACATAATGCTGTTATTTCACAGTGGTATTCTGTAAGGTGGTGGTTACTGCCGCCAGACGGGCTGCCCAAATGACTGCGAAACGCAGTATGCCTTACCACTACTTTTAAATCCAGACCAGAGCCAATTTTGAAAATGTTATTAAAATTTCCAAAGTTGACCCCGCCGGGAATCGAACCCGGGGCCCCTGAGACGTAAGGCAAGCACCCTTGCCATTCGTCCAACGGGCTCGTCTAAGTCTAAGTATACTATATGTACATCTAAGTGAATCTTAGAGACAAGAACTTTGGCGTTTTTTTAAATAAAATGATGCTCAGTAAAATTGGCCCTGTGTACTTAAACAGCACGTGTATAATGAAGATAAAGGACACAATCGTATAATGGTCCCATTACAGAGAGGAGCGTTTTCAAACCAACAACACAATTGATGTATATCACAATTCAATATAATGTCACATCGAGTTATGGAAACTGGAATGATTTCTATATTCTAACAAAACTCAGATTTTGTGTTAAGTAATCTGAATGTAATTAATTATCATATTTTGATACGGTTTTCATTAATGGATAGAGCGAACAGAGAAGGTTTGTGTATATAATTTTCAGAAAAAAATTGCATCTGTGCAATTTCTTCTACCTAAAGCATGTGACGTATTTTTATATGGTTTTTATATTTAAAAAAATCAGTGTGAAGCCGAGGCGGGACTAGCAAGATTGTAAATAACACGTAACAAATCTATACACTATTTTAAAGTTAATTAAGAAGTATGACTTATAAGTCAAGCTGGTTAGTGTGTAAATAAATAAAAAATAATAAATAAATACTTATGTGAATTTAATTTCTTTGGAATAATCACATATTTATAGATATTATCTACTCTGCGTAATAGGCACAGAATATGTACCTATACCTTATAATATAAGGTATCACATTATAACTGTTACTTAATTTAACTACTTAATGATCAGATAATTTTTGGTACTTTATGTTACTGTGAACAATTAAAAAAAAAAAACACACAATTATCATCAATACTAATAATAAATCTGTAAGTAAGGGTTGGTCATGGAGTTATGGAGTATGTATGTATATATGTTCCTCCATAACTTTTAAACGAATTAACTGAGGGGATAACTCTTAACTAACTCTTAACGAATAACTCTTAACTGAATTAACTAAGAATTAAAATATGGAAGTTAAACATTTAGACGTACAGGACAAACGATAGGCTAGTTTATCAATAAATTCGGTAAAACATATCAGGATAAAAGGAAAGTGGAAGCTACAAGTTATTGATTCAACTAATAAGGTTATCTATGGTGTCAATCTTTTAGAGTTCCATAGAGTTTAGAGTTCAATTCTTTCCACACAAGGTTTTGCAAGGAAAGCTCGATCGATTTTGGTAAAAGTGATATACATGGGAAAACGAGTTTGTTTATTTAATAAGCCATGAACCTTTACTACTCAGCCAATCGCCATGAAATTTGGCATAGGTAAACGTTACCAGAAGAGGACATTCAGAAAAAAATATTATTCTCACATAAAAACCAAAAATAGACTACTTATCCTCTTAGAGGAATAAATTACACGTTTAATAAAAGCCTTAGATTCCTTAGAATAAGGGACGCGGATGAAGCCGCAAGAAAATACTAGTAGTGAATAAAACGGATTTAACTACTGGTAACATCTAGTAAATTTATGAAGAGTAATATGTATAAATATTGTTGTATATAAGTCTGACACTCATATAATATCACAAAACCCGACAATAGTAGCGTCGTGTGTGTACCGGCACAATGCGCGAATGTCGTCGAGAATAGAAGCAATACTCCGAAACATATTGCCAACGGAAACTCGTCCGTATTGTTGGCGGTATAAAGCCTCACCAAACCACAGGCACGGTGTCACAGTGCTCACACGGTGACGACAAAATGTACCAATGAAATACAACGCGGTGTGCAAACGACGGTTTGTTGGAATACGCTGAATTCAAATAATAATGTATTGTTGAGAGCTCACTCAGTGTTGTGGAGTTTCGGTGTAAAGTTTGAAGGCATTAAAAGTTAATCTAAAATGAAACCGTTGTGAAAATTACGAAAATTTATTAGTTCCTGTTAAATCTTTGTTGCATTTTTTCTTAAATGGAAAACGAAAAAGAAGAACGAGAAATGCATAAGTATAATGTGCGATTTGCGTGGCTTCTTGGGTATTGATAAAAAAATGAAAGGTAATTATACCTATCTTCAATAAATGATTATTATTATTTTTACAAGCTATTTTTTTTAATATTGTTACAATTTTTTTTATTACAGCTGGGTTTTGGTTATCCTGGCCAACAACCAACTGTGTAACAAGGATGAGGCCTATGATGGATTTAAATTATTATTGACTATAGGAAAATCTTTCCTATAGTCCTATATATACTTATTAATTTTTTAATTTATGCGTTATGTATGCTATGTTGTTTTCAGAATTGAAAGTACCTTTTTTGGATGTCCGGTTGGTTGAGTTATTTAAGGCGTGAAAAAATAACAATTAAATAAACTCTCTTTCGCATTTGCAATTATAGAATAAAGTAGGATCAGGGAGATAGATGTAAGTAAGCCAATTTAGTTTTAAAAATAACAATTTTAATAACAGTTTTAAGGGCATTTTAAAAGTTTTTTTATTTTAAACCTTCTATCTTAATTCCTCTATGGTCGGCATCGGACATGCAGCACCTGTGGCGTTACTTGTATTATAGACGATGGTAACCACCTACCATCAAGGACACGTCAGCACGTATGTCGACCTAAACATAAAAAAATTCAATGCGCAAAAAGATAATAGGTATTTACTACTATCTATCCCACTTGCTTGCCAAAACATTTTGGCATATGTGCATTTGGTAAAAACAAAACTCAAAGAGAAACACCAATAAATAACATCTTTTTGAAGAAACTTGGACATAGTAACAAGTAAGTGAGTTTTCAAGAAAACATATATTTCAGAGGCTGTCACTTCCTGACATGTATTGCCGGTGAGGGGCCTGTTTATATGAAAAACAGCCATTGTCCTCACCCTCTGTGGACTTTAAAAAATCCTCCTTTAAGAATACAACCCTCATCAATTGGAATATTGATAACGCGTTCTATTGTTTGCATTGTCAAATTTCCATTTGTTCTTGTAGGGAGGTAAGCTCAAAATTGGCGATTTGTTTTATAATACTTTTATTTTTATTTTTGTGCTACAGGTAAGCGCAGAAGATATATCTGATAGAATGATGAAGAATATATGTACTTCACAGACGTGTTGTGTATATGGACGGCTACTGTGGCCAGACTAGTTGCGTTGTGATCCGCGATAACAAATATTTAATTTATACTAACCAGTGCCCGCGACTTCGTCCGCATTAGTAAAATAGTTAATGGAAAATTCAGTCTATTTCAATATCAATGTGAAGAAGCGTTAGTTCATAAGAAATTTCAAAAGACATAATCAAAATTAAAGGTACTCGCCATTGAATAAGTAATTCAAATCCAGAAACAAGTAGGCTTGCACACAATGGCCCATCAGGCCGCATTATTCGTTTCGTATCTCGTCGGGACAGACAGACAGACGCCCATCCTATTATTATGTATAGAGATTTATATCGTGCGCGTGCTAGCTAGCACACATGTTTAATTACAACTGGTTATAATATAACGCCTACCACTTTATGCGGGGACGAGAAATAATAATAAATCAAGTAGGTAGCTCAAGTGATAGCTCAGTCAACAATGCATTTGGTTTTTTGTCCAAGTTGGAGTTCTCTGTCCTTATAAACTCGCCTTTATCCCTTTCTTTTAAGGAAGACTTGCGCTGTCTGCATTTCCTGAGACACTTTTCCGCAGCATAGAGTGTGAAAAGTACCTAATTCATGTGTCTCCGTTAAAATGCAGTTCCCCAACTAAACACATACTTACCCAAACGTTTTATAGGAATCCTAAAAAATCTTCGAAGCTATGCCAAAGTCAATCTAGGAGTGCATTTCTTAAGCAGAAAATTTCTCGTGTCATAAAGCTATTAAGTGTGTTACTGAGATTGAGGGGATTTGGCCTTAGGAGGAAGTATTTAGGGGAGTGATGAAATCTGACATCCTTATTCTATACTCAACAAAATACAACAAGCATTTCGTAACACAAGTCCGAAACACAAGCAAAAGAAGGAATAGATTCGTGATCTCACCAAGAAGTCACAAAAATAGCAACGATTGCATCTTGGAATTTAAGTGTCAATGAAGACATACTTACGAACGCTCTTTATCTTTAAGTTTTAACTTTATAAAGGTGAGTCTAGACTATATAACAAAATTTTATAACTATTAAGTCCATATAACCACCATTGATTTATCTGTAAATGTCCAAAAGAACATGTCCACAGTTAATTCCCTCATCATTTTAAGAGAGGCACAAATGAGTATTTTGGAACTTGGGTTATTAGAATATTACATTGTATCGGTCGATTATATAGCACGGTATCGCCTTGCTGTTGAGTGTAACAGAGACCTAATTAGATAAATAAATAGTAATCTTTAACTCACAACATCACAATGCTTAATGTTTGATACACCCACGTTCGATTGTGTAATGCATGCAACCGTGATACAATTATATGATTAGGTAAGTAATGCCTGGTAATCATTACTGACTCCCTGTTCTGTATGCAATACTCTTGCTATAGATACGTATTCTATACGCTTGCTTGCTTGCTATAGTTACGGTTCACGTAATACCTCACACGTTTCATTAATGAGGCACATCAGGCACATCACATCAGCAGACGACTAACTTGATGGGTTCATTGATGGGACATTTCGTATTGGAACAGAAGTAGGTAACATCAGGAAGAAGGAAAGTACTATAAAAAGATAAAAGATAAAAGAATAAAAGATAAGGCTCTGGAAACTAACAAACACAAGTTTTCGATATACACAGGCATTTCATATATATCTTTTTTTTTTTCAGTATAATATCTTTTTATCACAGGATAATATCACAGGATAATATCTTTTTTTTTTCTAATAACCCCTTTTCCTAGTAAACTAGAACTTTTGTAACTAAATGTTTATATTCTATGTACACTACATAGAAGTTTCATATTAATTCACCATTCACATAAATAAATGGATTGAAAAATAACAAACCAAAGTTGCGTTCACACTGACACCCTACACATTTTGACAGTTGTGTCCAAATTCTGCGATAACAGTTTAAAGCGCACGTGCTCACACACGTGCCGTTTGACAGTTGACAGGTCAGGTTAAAAACGTCAAAGGCTGTCAAATTAAATCTGAAATCAAGGCTTTGTTCTCCTAATTGACTTTTGCGGTGGTCAAGCGGTTCGTAGACCCTTCGTTAATAACTATGTGAGACTGTATTTGACTAGTATAAGTGTTTCTGTGTTTGACTCTCATTTAAAACATTTAATAAATTACTAGCTGGCGCCCGCGACTTCGTCCGCGTTAAAAAAAAAGTAGTCTATCCTGTGTCCTGTACCTCTAAATGTTTATCTACCAAGTTTCATGAAAATCAGTCCATCATTGCCTACATATTATTCGTAGGTAATATTATTTACACCTAGACATATAAATTGTAATAGCAATTGATTTTCAACCGCAGCACTGGTAATTAACAAATAAATAATCCATACGTGGATACACAGAGCTGTGGCTAAATTTAAATGTGGTTTATTGCCGCAAAGCACTAATCATAGATCTCGGTTAGCAATTATTTCTACAGGAACTAATAATTATTATTGTGATATATGACTGATTTTGCGTATGATTTTAGACATATATTCTAAAGTTACTTGTATGTATATTGATAAATCCCAATTATCCTATTTATAAGTAGCTATATGTATACCTACTTCTAAATTGGAATTTAAGAGAAAAACCATGAAAATTACAGTTACTGATAAAGCATTGCTATCAAATACGTTCATATAGTCGGAAATGAAATTCGATATCAAAAATATAAATAAATAAAGAAATGTCACCGTCAAAGTATTTCAATGGCAGTCAACATTTCCCTAAAGACTACATTATTTGATTTTATTATTATATATTTCGTGATCGTCAAATCAATACTACAAAAGAAAATACCCATATAGTCACACAGATAGTGTTTTGTTTATTATTAATAATACTAAAAATAGTAATGTATGCGAAAGTTTGATTAGATAATAAAAAAATATGAAAATGATTCTACCATTAAATCAATTTCATTAATTTCTGCACTTAAAAATTAAATCTTATCCGCGACGCATGCTGTCTATGGCAAGTAAGAATTTTTTTTAATATGTCCGTCTTTTTAGCTACTAAAACAATTGTAGTCTTTTATGAATGCTCCACTTCTTTCCATTACACAGTCAGACTGTATATATTATTTATTTGAAATTGTCGACCTACTACTTAACACCTTTATTTACAATTACATACATAAACAAAAAGGAAGTAGCATGGTTCTAAAGTGAAACGCATACGAAACCGCGTGTATTTTGTTAGTTACGATTATATTTGTAATGAAAACAATCATGGGCACTGCATCCGACGCGGCCGATTTGTTTGCTTTCGCTCGTTTTGTTCATTAATAAATCGTTCGGTGGGGGAGTGTAGGTGTATTGCTCAGCTACAGGCTGATCGAGTAAGTAAAATATGAATCGGTGACGTCACTTCAATGCACGATCTTAAACAAACCATTCAATTTATGTTTTTAAGCATACTAATCCTACTAATATTATAAATGTGAAAGTATGTGAGCATCTATGGATGTATGGATGGATGTTTGTTAGTCTTACACGCAAAAACAACAGATTTGGATAAAAATTTGGCACACAGATAGTTTATTACCTGGGCTAACATATGGAATACTTTCATCCTGATAAACAGTTAGGATTTCTGTGAGAATAAAAAAAAAACTACAGGACTACAGTATTTTTAAAACATACAATGCACATACATATTAGAATATGTATGTGCATTATTCTCATTGTTAGGCAGCTTTCATTATAAAGCTTCCCATGTGTAATTATGATTTTTTTTTACAATCTAAAGCCTCAAGTGTTCAAGTTACGATTACAGTTCGATGAAACTGAGAGAAAGTTTTGTGTGTGTTTGAAAATTATATATTTTAGTACCTACTTACCAAAGTATTTAAATAAATGTTTGATGAAGTTTTCACATTTGTTGCGTTTCTGTATCAACCTGTATATTTTCACCTTGCCATTATAAGAGGGTTCGTTCGATTGTTTATGTTATTCCAGCGTATTTTGCCATACAAAAGGCAGCCCAGTTGTTTATTTTATGCCAAATCACTACCCTAGTGCTTATAGCGCAATGATATCAAGCGAGTATTTTATTGTTAAACTGGGGTGACGTGAAAAACAAACTAATTTTATATCTGTTTACAATAATTATTAAAAATAAACTTCGAACCTTGTCGATGTCTGCATAGAGCTGATATTACAAAGGGATTTTATAACTCAAGTGTATGGGGGGCCTTGTGTTGTTTTAAATACTCGTAAAAAGTGGTTAGAGAAGTGATAGTGACAAAATAAACAAATTATCATATCACTTGTGAAAAAAAATTAGAGAAAAAAAATTAGGGTTGTAATTTTAAAATATAATTTGTTCATTGTAAAACCTCTTAAATAATTTTGAGTATATTTTCATTAGGTAGATATATATTTCATTTGAGTTTTATTGTTACCTATACAATACAATTTGAGTAAGACAAATATTCTACCATTTATTTGTTACCGACTATCATCTGCTTTATAAAAATATTAATATTAGTAGTACAAAGGCATCGCAGACTGCGGGGTTAAAAAAAGGAGTTCAAAAACATCTTGAGATTTTCAATTAAATTTATTTACGAATAGATTTAGTTTTTTTGCTCTTACTTACACGTTTAATTTACAAATAACTCTCAAATACAACAATCACATGGAATAAGTATTAAAAAAAACATCAAGTAAAGATCTGAAATTTTGAGTCCTTCATTACATATTTTTATTTCTACTTTAAAATTTCAAGTTAAAAATTCACTAAGATGCAATAGAAAACCTAAGTGCGAGTCTTTAATAATCTGTATTTTTAAAAAATACAGGAAGCAATGAAAAAAATTAATTTACAAATATTGAAAAGTAGTATTAACTATTAATTCTACTTTTCAATATTTGTAAATTAATAATTAAAGCTCACATTAATAAAACGAAACATTTAAAAACATTTATATATACATATTTGTATAAACAAAATTAACATATTAATGGGATTAAATTCACAAATTAAAATATAATGAAGAACTCAAAATCCAAGTTACAATTAAAAAGAAATAATATAAACACTTTCTTATATGGCAACATATAAATGCAAAGTTGGGCTCATATTTTTTGTAGGTAATACCTAGCTACCTAAGTATGAAGGGAAATATGGGTATCAAATAAAAAATAAATAAGAAATATTTTTCCCAAAGGAATATTCAGGTATAAAAAGGGGTTAAAGCTACAATACTTAGTTGAGTGAAAACATAACATATTAAATTGCCAAAAAATGTTAGGGGCGGTTCACATAGTTAACTCTTACCTAGATAAGGGCTGTTTTATATAAAATGCGATACGTGAGAACTTTTATTTTAACCAACTAGACTTTCTGCTGTACTGTAAGTTTCTTTCGAAGTATCAATGTTAATCGGCCCTTAGTAAATTTTATACAATTATTATTGTGGTCGGAAATCAAATGTCTTCTAAGAAGGAAATTATTTTTAAATTTAAAGAAAAGTTTTTAAAATTTAACATGAGTCTAAATATTTAAGTACAATATTTACCTACTAATTATTTATATTTACAAAGATATCTAATAACTAACATCGTTGTAATGACTTATTACACAACTTAATTACTTATTATTATAAGTACACACAAAGTTAATACAATAATTTTGATTATTTAAAATTTATTGTATTAATTTTCTGAAACGGCTTTTGAATGTCCGTTCTATAATATGAAGGAGAGGCAGTTACCAAAGACTTATGTAGGTATACCTATGATATAAAAATCTGACTATGAAAGGGTGTTAGCATCACAATCAAGTAAATTGTCAAACTATGTAAATATATTATAAATTGATATTCATAACCATAAGCTTAACTTTTAAAAGCAGGTGTGTTTTCATAAAAAAGCACACCTGGTTTTAAAGGTTGTGAATGGTTCAAGTTATGAATTATAGGGAACAGCTACTTCCTGAAATAGCAAAGGGTATGAGAAGGATAAATATCATATCATTTTTGGTTATTTCAGTAGACCTGATCAAAAGTCTAAAGTAAAAAAAAAGTCTAGAAATACGGGAAATAATCAAAATAGAGACACATAGCCAGATTAGCCAGAATAAATCTTGAATGACATTCTTCGTAGGTATTGCCATTATCAAAGAACCCGTCCCACTTTGTCTCTTAGATTTTGATGACCCAAAGTGATAGTTCTGAAAAGTTAAATTGTAAATCTATTTCAGCACGATATTGATATTCCTAAGGAAATCGGTATTTAAGATATGTTTTGAAGAAAAATACTCTCTCGTATACATGTGGTAGTGTTGCTATTAATAAAAATAAATAATACTTGTGTAACAATTACTTCCAAATATTTAAAATTGTAAGTAAAATAAGCATTTTATGAATTAAAAATAGTATTGATAATATTTTACTGCCGTAAAACAGAAAAATATTCATTTGTATATATTTCTGTTGTTGGTGTTGCAATATGTAAAAATCATATCGTGCTAAAATTACTAAAATTATTACCTACAGTTCGCCTTATTTTTAAGTTTAGAGCTGATTCCTATCAGATGTATATCTGACTACTTATTGTAATAAATAACATTAGTATCCTATAAATAATGCGTATAGTTTTCTGCAGTAAAACTAGGTAAATACTAATACAAATTTTTACAGTGACTTAATACGTATACATTTTGAGTATAGACATATATTTACAATATACATTGAATAATTATGGACAAAATCTCCAAAATTAATAAACAAAATTAAATACTGACATTATACTTTTGCGAAAAATTAAATAAAATACCTACTTTCCATAATCATTACAACACTAATTGAAGACAAATAAACCAAAGAGGAACTTTCACTGAGCAAAATGCCAATTATAACCACGTCTATCTTTAAAATTACAATTATTGATAGCTTTTTTTTTAAAACCATAAAAGTCTTCTTAAGAAACTATACAAGTTTTAAGAAAAATATTCTAGTTTTGATGAGCAGTAAACATAGACAACCATGACAACATTCGTGCAAACACCTCATGAAATCAACAAAAACAATTTATTTAAGGATCTGGTCAAAATATTACAGTTAGTGGCCTCCGAAATTCGGGTCCACCTTGAGGGCCTTGTGTGTATTGACCGGGGTATTGGGGCATTAATATACTTGATGCCCCTTGATAATAAGGTAAGGAAGGTGAAGGGTTGGAACCTGATGAGGAACTGCCTTCTGCCCTGTCGGTCGTTTTCGGTGTCATGTCGGGCGATTCCGCAGGAGATCGGGGCGACAGACTCGAAGGTGCCGAATTAACCGAACTCAGGCCGGCCATAGCCGCTGCTGACGCTTCAGAATACATCTTACTTATATCCATTGGGTAAGACCTTTGCTGCTGTTGGTCCATGTACATGTACGCTTTGGACAAAGCAGCCGAATCTAAATAGCCTCTGGAAGGGTCCGGATACATGCCGTAACTCCTGTATTTTTCTGCCTCGATCGAATATTTTGACATGTCCATTGTTGATCCAACCTGTAACAAAAAGATATAGTTTTAAAATTAAACAGGAAAACCGTAGGTTATCCTAACTAACGAGGAAGATTATTAGAGATGTTTTTTATTAGAGATGGGTTTGCTTTTGGCTAGCATCTGTCCATGAGGCCTATACATATCTATGGTTTTTAATTTAAATTTTATACGCGAATGGTTCAAAGGTTTAGTAATAATATCTCATTTGATTAAAGAAAATGTCTAGGTACATAATTTATGGCCACAACTATACTGTCGATTGACAATAAATTCAATAGAAAGCCTAAGAATGAATAACCTTCCTCTATGATTAATGATATAGCATTGAAGACATTACATTAAACTTTTACACATTAAATTTTGTACTACCAAATATGAAATTTCCAGTTAAATAAAATTTCAGAGATGATTAATTAGTTTTGAATCGAAATATTGACAAATAGACACACCTAGCCTATCGTTTCGTAAACCATTTGAAAGCCTAATTCATCCTTATTCATTGAACATGATTTCATTGAAATTTTCATTTGAGTAACCTACATAACACACGAAGTTTTATTGCCTTTGAAATAAGGTTGTGAATCGAGTGAAATTATTGTGTGAGAGCATGCATTGTGCGCAAACGTAACACAAATCAAACGTAACAAAGCGTACGAATAAAGCTTCGAATTTTAAATTTTTTAATGAAGTGAGCCGAACACAATATTGTGAGGAAAATATCGTTTACTGTGACACACTGTCGTGATGTTCGGCAAGTTTATAACAGGACCTTATATTTATACTTTGAGTTCATAGACGGAATCCATAAACAAGATAAAAATTAAAATAAAAGAAATGTTTAAATAATTACTAAATACAATAAAACCGATGTTTGTATTTTTACTATTTCCTACTACAATACATAAGTATTTTTTTTTATTTTCTTTTATTTTTTATATTAAGGTCGACAGGCTGATGGTCCACTTGATGGTAGGTGGCTACTGTCGCCTATAACACAAGTAACGCCATAAGTGCTACAAGTGCGCTGCCTACCATAGAAGGATTAAGGATAAGGTATAATAAGGGAGGGATGGGGGGTAATGGGCTCTGGCATCCCTTACTTACTCACCGAAACACAACAGCAAAGTTATATGCTGTTATTTCACGGTGGTATTCTGTAAGGGGGTGGTTACTGCCGCCAGACGGGCTGCCCAAATGACTGCGAAACGCAGTGTGCCCTACCACTACTTTTCAAATCCAGACCAGAGTCAATTTTGAAAATAACATTAAAATTTCCAAAGTTGACCCCGCCGGGAATCGAACTCGGGGCCCCTAAGACGTTAGGCAAGCACCCTTGCCACTCGTCCAGCGGGCTCGTCGAAAAAACTCTAAAAAATAAAACCTAATAAATAAAAACCTCGTTACAACAAACTTGCAACTCTGTCAAAGAAAAACAATAATGTTTGTACTAAAGAGTAAGTTTTATTCTTTGCCATATTGAGTTCTTCTGAACACGTTTTGTCATTAATTACTGTGCAAAAGTAATTGAATTTAAACCTTCCCACACAAGGCACTAAGTTATAAATAAAAAAATCACATGAATTTCTTCTTATGTAGGAAAAATTGTTCGCCATTCTCGTTGACTGTATGTAACGAGCATTAGCGCTTAACATACGAGCGCCGGTCACAGCTAGCTCGCTAAATCAGGATTAGCCGGACAACGCGACATCAAGTGTTGGGTTTACGGTCGCCCTTACAGCTCGACGATATTTTATTGCTTGTGAGTTATAAACGGGGAGAACTTATTGACTGCCCTTTTTTAGTTTTCAACTAAAGACGTTTTGTTTTTAACTTAAGACCAATAAAGATTTAACACGATTCACAATAGAAGTAAAATATTTTTTTAAAGTTAAAATATATACCTATAGATCAGCGGTTCTTGTTAGTGAATTACAATACAATAAGGCCGGATCTCCAGCGAAAGATTTATAAAAGCTTTTGAACAAAATAGGGGATGATTTTTCTCGATCCAACGTTTGTATGTACGTTTCGATATGTAACCCAGATAAAATGCCTAAATAATTGTTTTTATTCTGACTACCCATGTCGATTGGGTGATTCTAATAAACCCGGGTATAATAATTAGTTATATTATCATGACATATAAAGAACATTTACATAAAATATGACTTTCCCATAGCATCAATAATCAATAAACATCAATAAAATAATTCAACACGGGACTGTAACTGTTAGAAGCTGTAAAATAATCTATTTTTTAATTAAAATGACCCAGAGTCAAATCTCCTAACAAAACACCCCGTGCTATAATATGTCATGACGCCACTAGCAGTTAAGACAGCTTACATAATTTTATAAATCAATTTATTACTAAATCCTTTTCGGTACTCAACGTTTAGCTGTAAAGTAAAAAAAAAGCAAAAAAAAAAAAGCTGTTACGTCATCATTCCTTAACTATCGGCAAGTTTTTGATGACGTGAACGAAACGTATCGTTAGCAAATGATTTCACGGCATATTACACCTAACGAATTCAACTAATGAGGGTCTACTGAATATTTCTCAGTTCATCTTTACATGGCCTGCGGCCCTTAAGATAATTTTATAAATTAACACTTTCCACCCCAGTTTCGGCCGCCGTTAATTAATTAATTAAAACATCGGATTCTTTACATCTTCTGTCTCGGTAATGCTCGGTTTTCCTCGGACAGCTGAACTTGGCCACTGACACTGCAACACAATATGGTCGTCCCGCGTCATTTTCGTTTAGCGTTCTTTCAGATATTTTTCTATTTTCTCGGTTGCTGGGGGTTGTACTGGATATTAAAAAGCCAAATAACCTTCCACAAATATTGAACTGTCAAACGCAATAAGACTAGAGAATAGCGTAGGTATTCAAAAAATAGGTTTAGCTTTATATTGTTACCTAATGTATCATAGCAAAGGAAACTATGGTCGGATGTAGATACTGCGAAAAGCTTAGCATCCCAAGAACTTTTAAAGCGACACCGAACTTCACCGAAGTTCCCCGAATAACCGAGGACATCGAGAGACCGGCCCCTAGAACAAAACAGAACTAAATGTGGAAAGGCGCATCAACGCAATTTTAGTTTTGAGCGTTCGAGAATCTACAAAATGGTCGCTACAAGGCACACAGGCCAACAACGCCAACATATTAAAGAGCAGCAAATGATTTCACGGCACATTACACCTATCGAACTGTACCCAAGCCGACTAATGAATAGGCACCCACCAAAACATGAAGCGTGAAAGTCGCCAACCCCACGCAACCATCTATCACAATAATCGAATACGGAAAATCACAATGGTTCGTTATAAGCAAGCGTTCTTACCTGTCCAACTGAAAAAATGCCAAATCACCATTTTTAATACTACCACATACACAATTTACGTGTTAATACGCGGACGCTGAATGCTGGTTGATTATATTGTTTCCTACCGAGTTTAGGATGCGATTCGATACGTTAATCGAAAAAAAAATGCTCTTTCATCCGATAGTTCCGAGTCTATTAAGTCGACACAATGCCCTGATAGATCGATTCGAGGGGACCTATCCCGGCTACCGAAACTTTCACTAGGATTAATTAAATAAGATTTCAAAAGGCGAAAGTGTCGATCTTTTCGATAACTTCGGATTGTTTGCGACACCCGATTCAATTAGTCGATTGTATTTTACGATAATCGTGTTTGGGTTGTTGAATAAAAATGCTTTTAAATTGGCCATTCAGCGCTTGTTTCGTAATGTAATGAAGTTGATAGATAATGAGCTTAATGCATTTTGATATCAATCATTTATGATCACAATAAAGCAAGACATAATATGTACTAACTGCTTCCGCTATTACATTTTTTGTATTACAATAACAAATATATCTGAAGACTTTTAGCTCTTTCTATAGGTGGACAAAAGAAAAACACAATTGAAAAATATACATGTATATCAAATTTGTTGTTTTCACTCATATCTATCTATCAATATTTATATTATTATAAAAATAATAAAACTTAGAAAGATTATTAGGTTAGGTATTAATTAGGTTCTAAAATAATTTCTGCGATGGAATACTTTTAACATTTGATAATAATAATTATTGAAAAAGAAAACTCGAATTTCCTACGAAAAAGAATAGCAGACAGGCTGGCCGTCCATTAAAAAAAAATGAATGCCGTCGCATTATGAACATAGGCAACACCAGAGTGAATACAAACAAGCGGGCTGCCAATCCTAACTGATGAGTGGCGATAGCACCTCATACTAAATATCGACACATAATAGCACAGGTGCTGTTAAATCACGGTGGCCTTTTGTAAGAGGGTAATTGCTGCTGTCAGACTGATGAGTGATCTGTCACATTACAAAAATTAGATTACTAGATTGCAAGTGGAAAATACTTTACAAAACTTTGAATTTAATTTCATAATTTATATACTAAATGAACAATAAAATACCTATAGATTTTCATCAGTTTGATGATTTTAGTTTATGTGTACACAACGTAATCAAACTTCAGTAGCAATTCAGAATTTATCTTAATCTCAGATACCTGTTACAAAACAAATTAAACTATCGCGCGCAAATGTTTTGAGGTGGTAAATTCATGGTACATGATAAATCGTTCCTGTTAGGACTACTTGACACTACCTACTCGTTCAATTATACCGCCCTCGAGGTGAGGACACCCTCCGTTTTTAAATGCTCCACTCCGTCTTCTCTCCCTCGCCTTCGATCGGTCACAGTATACAAGTACGAACAGTGTATAAAGTCCCAGGTTCGGCTAGTTGTCAGATACGCCTTTTTATTGGCTGTGTGTAAGGTGGTGGCAGAGATGAGTTTCAATTGTTTGGGTAATTCGAATTACAAGAGTTGTTAAGTCATTACGTCTAAACATATTGAAACAGTTTTGGTAACATTAAATGTGCCGATAGCTTCATTTCAATTCAACTTTTTGGGAAGTGGCTACCGTCGACTTCACCGGTGCTACAAATGAAGTGCTGACCTAAGCAAAATTAAAAATAAGGTATTTAAGAAGGGAGCGTTTTAAAATTAACATCAATCCAGTTTGAATGATTTTCCTTATTGATTCATAATATTGTAGTATTATTGCTGGTTTATTTCGGTTTGTATATGGAGGTATACAATTTTATTAAAGTAAACTTGCACTGTACATGATAAATTATTATTATTATTATTTATTTATTTCTGTTTCACATTTTCATTTTTTACGAAGGTGAGTTTATTTTAGATAATAATGATCAATTACTTTGCGTATTCCTATACTGTGCGTCTAATCTCAGTTGGATGCGAGATATAACGAGAGGGGATTCAGTTGATGGTTATCCGATTACAGAATTAAAAACAAATAGTTTACCATAATTGGTTTGTTCGCACTGATTGAATCAAGCGGGGCGAGTCAAGTTATATTTGGTGTTGAAATATTTAAATTGTGTATATTGTTTTTGTCGGAAATAACATATACTTCATTACTTGGATTAACACGTGGATACTTTTAATCCTGAAAAAAAGTTAGGTTCCCTAGGAATCATTAAAAAATTAAAAAATAAACGTGCGAAATAAAGATATAATACTCATTATTTATATTTTCTCATGTGTTATATTTTTCATTTTACTACGCGGCCAAAGCCGCGAGACCAGCTAGTAATTTATATTTTTGTATATGGAATACATTAACTATAGAACATCTAACAAAAGGACCCCGAATTGAGATCCTTGAACAAATTATTTCGTATACGAGAGAACGAATTACTAGCAGTTATTGTTTACAATGGGGCGGTGATTCGTCACAAAATAATTAGCGAACATCACGAGGGTCGTTATGGACCTTCCAAGGTAGGTAACATGATTTTGATGTTACAGCAATTATAACATTTTAATAAAACAGTTAATTCAAACTGTACGTTTAAATTGCACTAGTTTTACAATTGAATTGTAATCCCTCCTTATATTTGTTATAATATTTTTATTCCGGCCGGGGGCGCGGGCGAGTCTAGTGTAAACTAAAATGTATGTTTTTAACTTTATAATTGATCTAAGATAATTCTAAACTAAGGTATATATTTATTCGTAGATAATGTTTGAAAAATCGCTTGGGTCGCCTCGCGGCCAGGTGAACAGATGACCTGAAGGGCATCGCAGGAAGCAGCTGAATACGAAGCACAGAGAACCGTGTGCGGTGGTGAGCCTTGGAAGAGGCCTATATATCCAATAGTGGACAAACACATGAGGATGATAATGGTGATGATTATGGGAACTTGTTAGGTTTTGATAGCTCGTAACGAGTGAAGGCATGCACCGTCTTTTCTTAATTAAATTAAATTACCTGTGCATTCGGTGTTAGGGCAGCCGAAATGGCGTTTTGTTGTGCTGCCGCTGCTGCCGCAGCTGCCATACTGGCCCCAAGTGGTCCATACGCTGCTCCGTAGTAACCGCCCATCGCTTGACCCATTCCACCACCCGCCATACCTTAACAAAAATTTACGGTAAGTACCTATAGTAGGAAATTATTACAAGGTAAATGTATTTCTAAACAAACAAGCTTAGTTCATGTTTATGAGTATACTCAGTAAATAAACTTTGTATAACAGGAAAGTTTTCATAGAATATAGACTTCGAGTCTAGACAGAATTGAAAGTTAAAATCCTTTGCTATATAATAAGTTAAATCTGTCTTTAGTTATTTGTCGTAATTATTATTATGATCAGGAAAAAACGTATGAAATGAAGAAATAAACGGCTATACCTATAATTATATAGGATGCCGCTTTTATAGCTATGCAGCAATTATATATCTGAAGAGAACTATGGAAACATCCTAAATATCCGACATTCCAAATGTCTAATCCAGTAATTCACACCTCAGTCAGGAAGTGGCCCTCGTAATGGACATGCCTCTATTAAGTACGGCACAACAACACTGGGTATGGTCACTATAACAGCGAGCGTAGAAAATAACATAATTTTGGAAAAACCTAGGTAGGTATACCATATTATCGTTTACAAAGATAAATCTGAAAAATAAATATTTTACAATCAGAAAGTCAAAAGAAAGAAAATAAAATTGTTATTCAGACACGTGCAACGCACACAAAGTTATTAAGTGAAATTAAAAACATATGAAAGTATTATTTTATTTATTAATTATCTTGAAAAAAAATCTTAATAATTAAATTTTGTTTATTTATATTTATTGGTTTTCAATGTTCTTGAAGAAATGTTTCTTGTACGTATGTCCTAAAACAAGTTTGTCCTAAACATGACACTAGGACATTTCCTTGATTACTTTTTACGTAACTCAATTGGTATAATATACATAATGACTATAGTATCTTTCATCATGTGACTTCGGATATAAAATGTTTAAGGAATATTTTTTTATAATATTATATCGATAAAATTTATTCTTAAAATCTGAGTATATTAAACTCAAAAGCTTTGCACGAGGTCGCATGTGATGGCTATTATTGTGTGGTAATGTGGATTACAAATTAAAGAACTAAAGTATTTTCTATTTTTCAACTAAGAAATATGCAAACTCTAAACAACATGGTATCTCAAATCTATTCTACACAGAACAACTTCTAAGATTTCGTAGCATCTTTCAGCTGTCGGTCAAGTCGCGTCAACTGTGACCGTACCCAATTCCCGCGCCGGGAACTCTGATTCGAGCACCAATTAATTATTTCATTGTGTGGAAGCTGGCCCCGCAGTACTATTAACTAACGGTCAGTTCCTTAGAGGTATATTGTGCCTTAGTTAAAGGATTAGTTTGTTCTATTCAAGTGCAGAAGGTTGTAGGGTTATGATTACTCGTACTCTTGATAAAGCTATTTAGGATCTATGTAGTAAGTAATTTAGATATGTTATGTGCATTATTTCAAATTTGATTTATCCAAAATATTTCGAAGTGACTAAGATAAATGTTTATATGATAGAGCACTGCTAGCCACTTTATACCTAGTAACTGCGTTTCGAAGTCATAACTTAGACCCTAGGCCCTTTCTGAAGAGCATAGCATGTGTGCTGTATAGTGTATCAGTGCATGAGTAAGTAAGAGCCTATTCCCTTAAGTATACACTTAGATATTATTTTTATAGATAAGTTATATATAAGTATTATGGACACTAATCCTGTCATAATACTTTATACAATCGTTTACTTTTTTAAGTCCACAAACAAGCTTACGAATTACCGTCGCTTATAAACATAAGCAGCACCATAGGTCTCACAAGTGATAGGATATAGGATAAATGATAAAGATAGGAGCTCTCATCCCTCATTCACTCACTGAAATATAATATGCGGCTTACACTTAATTTAGGACCTGCCCAGTTTTATGACTGTGAAATGCAGTATGCCCATCAGCCATTTCACATTTTCATTAAGTTAAATAATCCATTTAAATAAGCCTAGAAGAAGAGACACTAAATCATAATTTTCTTTTATACGGTAGATACTCTGTGATGGCTACAAAAGAAATTGATTTCAAGTAACAGTCAAAAGAGAAATTGGATGCATTTTAAACCACACTTGACATGCTAAATAATTTTCTTATCAAGTGAGTGAACGTGCCACTCGAATGAAAAACCCTAATCGGCAATCCACGTCGACGTGTAATCGATTCCTATTCGAATATTATTCGATAAGAACGCCATATTTCCCGCTGTAAATTACGAAAATAATCTACTAAATTAGAATGTCACCAGCGATCTAAGCGCTTGTTATGCCAACACGTAAACAGAAATCGAACACTTCACGTCTTGCGGGAAGATGCCAAATTTAAAAAACCGCGACACCCTTATGGTGACGTCGATCGGGTCTACAATATTTTTATAAAACGACAAAGCTGAACGCGGCTGCAAAATGTTTTAACTCCCTATTTTGTTAGCGAACAAATGAGGTTCAAATTCGTTTGTGCGACCATTTTTCACCAGCAAAAGTTGCTGGGTCTCCGAAAGGGACGATCGAGAATTTTTATTATATTTATAATTAAATTCGCTGTCATCCCTTGTGGGTGTTTTCTGATGTCTATGTCTGGTATTGGCGTTAAATGATGAATTCTTCAAGTTTTCAAGGGTTTTATTAATTTAAATTATCGTGAAAATTGGTGCTTATTTTGGACTCGATCGACGTAATGATCGTTGTCGATTATAATGTGTTCGAAGGCATAAAATATCTACATGTCCAATACGAATAAGTGCCTATTGATAAAAACAAACCTATCACTGGTTTGAATTTAATCAATGCTTAGAAAAGATGTAATTGAGAAACACATCTTGGTGTACATTAGCGAATCTATAGTTGCATCAAAAGTACCCAAGGAATCTGTCATTTTAACAAAGTGCATTTCAAAAGTGACACCAGAATCCTGTCCCCAGACACCCACTTTTAAGGCATCGCCACAATAATACACGTTAGCAACAATAACAGTAATTTCATACACGATTCGCCCATAAGCCTTCACACAATGCTCCCATATTTCACCGTCCATCTATTCAGGGTTCATTCGTAATGACCGGCTTCCTTCCCTCATATAATACGTTAACATGTAAATATAGTTTTATTGTGTAAGGGATCCGAAAGGTCGGACACGGCGCGAGAATAGGATTTCAATTCGGGTTTTCCTTTCAATTCCGGTTTTGTTCGACGTCTCCAATGTGTTAAATTTAACGGAAAAATGGATTTCCGTGCCGTCAGGTGTTGTATACGATGCTGAAAGGTGAATTGTGTATCTGGCCACTACGTTTGCTGACTCCACCGATATTATTCTGAGGCTGAAATCTTTTTTAAAGTACCTCTCTACCTTTATTGTTTATTTTTTTTAATAAAGCAGAATTTATATTTTTATCTAATTGTTTTATTACACAGGTATGCTACAAGATCGTAGTGGAGCTGTCTATTAAGCAGAAATCGATAAAAAATATGTTGAAAGCAAATCTTACAAAGATTAAAAAGCAAGAAGATAAGAACATGAACTATGTAGTATAATTTCATAGCAGTTTTGTTAGTAGATTAGTTATACTGTTACTAAGAAAATTATATAATTCAGAATTAATTTAAACTCATTTTCATTTCATGGAAGAAAAAAAAAATATTCTGATTCTATAACTTAGCCATATCCACTTTAAAAATTCTCATCAAAGTAGACATTGGTTTTGAGGAGAAACTACCTGGTTCTTTACTTGAATGAAATATGAACTGGTTGAGATTTTGAGACAATCTGAAAAAGTTACGAAAGTAAAGAGGTCTTTCAAAGAAAATTTTAATATTTTAACTCTCAAGTCACCTCTTGTAAAGCTGGCTGAAAAACTCTTTGGAAACTCCAAGTTGGCAGCGTGGCCTGTTAATTAAAATTAGCCGTTTGATTTTATTGCAACATTTTTGAGGGTTCGTTAGTAAATTCAACCCTTGCTTGCTAGAATTAATTGAGTTTTTGTTGTTATTGTGATTGCTGTGATCGAGGTATACTCTGTTGCAGGCGTAGTAATGGGTTTGCAGCCTTTTGAACTACTTCTAAGGTTTCTGTATTGATGACGAAATGTTATTGTTTGCCTGATTTGTATACAAATGTAACTACATATATATAGAATCTTCAACAGGAAACAATACAGTCTTTATTGTCATTAATTTATATATTATAGGCGACGGTAGCCACCTACCATTAAGTGGTCTGATGGTAGGTACCAACGAAGATAAAGGATTTTTTATAATGCAACTGAACAACATCACAAATAGTTCTAAAATTAATTAAAAAAAAATAAGAAAAAGCAACAAACAACGCAGTATAAAGGTTTATAGTCCGTGGCGTGATTTGCACAAACTGTATCTAATTTATCAATTTTACCACGGTTTGTTAGGTACGTGGTAGCACTTCGCAACTAGGGCTGCTCTCTGCTACTATGAAGTGGCGAAAAATTCTCGCTTGTCATTTGTTACGATCGTTTTTACCCGTACATAATCGGACCTGACGATGGAGGGTCACCTAATTTATTTTCACTGCACATTTGTGTTGTGAGTTTTAATATTTAAAAACGCGGCATGGCGAAAGAACCACATGTTGATCATTGCCCTTAATTAAATTTATGGTTGATTAAGTAAGCTTGTATAATGTACCTATTATTTGTAGCGAAAGTAGAAGAGATGGCAGGAGTGAAAAGCAACTAACTAAATATAAGTTTTTGGTTTCAAAAGACTTTTAATTTTAGCCTACTTAAATTTTGGTTTGATTACATAGGTAATACTGAATTATTACATACCTACTCATACTTAATTATTACATATAGGTAACATAAATAAATGTACTTAATGTGGATCTTTTCATAAACGAGCCAGGAAACATAATAAACAAGATGACTCAATATTTTTGTGTCATTTCCTTTTTTCTATAACGCTCACCCGCGCGACCACTCTCTCTGGCGTCCCATAAGCGACTGTCATGTAAATGACGTCACGTGACCGGAAGCAGTTTGGCGGAGGGGTGGGGCTTCCGGCAGCGCACGCGATTGGACACTTCCGTTCGGTAACAAACTAACGCATATAATATGCTAATCGTGATGCAGCAATTTATCGGATTATCGTAAGAACTTGGCTGTTTTGGGTCATTAAGTACTTAATCCACTGTTTTCTGAATAATAAATGAATCCCCAAAAGGATCATATAAAAGTACATTGCACAATGTACTAAAAGTACTGTGGGGTGAGTAAAGTTACCATTAAAAAAAGAGAGTAACATTTTTCATACCTAGTTCTGACTTTACTTAATTGTAATCTTCGTTATTAAATTTACTTACAAATCTAATTAAATTCATTTAATTAAATTACCTTTTAACGAAAATAAAATAGGTATATTAAGTAATAGTGGTAAAATATATTTTCAAGTGAGATAATTTCAAGAACATTAAAGTTTCAAAAAATAATGTTTAAAATAAAAACAATTTTATTTGTTGTAAATTTTGTTACTCTATTTAAAAGCCTAAATTTTTTTTTCTATATTTCTATCTCAAATACTAATAAAATTGTATCAACTTACTTTCTACCCTTGTAAAGGGGTCGAGCTATTTCCATATTGTTTCATCAAAATTAGTTTAGACCTAAAACGTAACAAACTAACGGAATGATTTTCGCACTCGTTATGGTAATGTAACACTACTTATAGGTAATTCTTTCTTTCTTAAAAATTCTTTCTTAAATAACACTAAAGTGAAATAAGCACCATTTAAATAACAATGTAATAACGATCCATTTGTTATTATTAATAATGAATAAATAGAAGGCTATTTAATTTTATTGTATAATCAAATGAAATATTGTTTTTTAATTACCATAATTCAACGTCTGTGTAAAACTTATTATAAGTACAATTGTTTTTATTTCCAATTGGGATATTTTATTTATAAAAATAAATTATTTATAAAAATGATTCACACTTTAATTGATACTGCAAAAACTATATTTGCAATCTAACATGTATCTATTGCATCTCTCGTAACGTCATTAAAATATTTATATGAAAAAAAATTCACGAAAAGTATCTGTCCAATACCGAGCATCCCTAGTCTCTAACCCATTACATAGAGACAACACCACGTGCTGTTACTGTTCCGTTTTAAGGCGATACTAAGAGCCAAAACGGGATATTCAGAGGCTAACTCCTCTTTCATAAATCAACATAAATTTCCGAAAAAAATATATGCTTTTTATTGATATTTTATCTATATAAGGTACAAATAATACTGGTCAAACTGTTTAACTACTATGTGAAAAAAAAATCTAAATGGAAGTCGTTTTTGGCTGAAAACTTGTATCTTCTTTTAAACGACAAGGAATATTTACATGATTCTTTTTTTTTAATTTTGGTATGGATTAGACCCATATAATGTACAATTAATGACCTAATATAATAGTTTTTCAAGTCATTATCCATATTTATCTTATTTAACCTAAACAAAGATTTAGCGGGTCCGTGCGCGGGCAACGGGCGGCAGTGTAGCGCTGAACGTCGTACGGGGAGGTTGTGCGTCTCGTCGCAGCGCCGGCTTCGAATAGTTTTTATCATTGAGCAGGTGATAAACAGATACGACACTGTTTTGAAGTGAAGTTAATAGTTCGTTGTGCAGACATTTTTAATAATTTGGACAGCTATATTATAATATTGTACATGTTTTTATATTGTAAATCAATATTTACATATATACAATATAAACAAATTTACGTTTTAAAAAAAATCTTTATAAAATTATTTGTAAATGGATTTCCTCACCATAAAAACTATATTTTTACAAAACTTACACATTCCTAACGAATTTAGTCTTCAAATACCCTAAAAGCTTTCCAAATGATTCTAAAGATTTCCCCACAACACACATAGTTTTTCAGGTCTAAGTCACAATAGATCGTGGAATAGGCCTACCGGGGAAACCACGTAAAAAAAACGCGCTAAATACACACTACCTCACTGGTGGCGTGGAAACATGTGCATATTATGAATATGGATGAACAAAAACTTTGTAAGCAAAGATCACAATAAATGAATTTCAATTTCTAATTTGTGTTTTCATATTTAGTATTAAAATAAGCTTTTTTGATAAATTTATTACATACCTATATATTTTTTATATTTTACGCTATATCCCCGCTGATTAAGAACCGATTTTAATCATTTATTTTGTTAAAATGTTAATCTCGACAACTCCCTTAAAAAGAACTCCCTGAGAATTATTCAATTTTACTTCTAATTTTTAATATCCAATATAAAATTAACATGGAATCCATAATTATGTTTTTTGATAAAACCGGTCATTACTATCTGCTAAATATGTCATAGTTGGTTTCAGTAAATATTAGCTGTCTATTTACACGCCATATGATATAAAACTAGAATTGTAAATAAAATATACTATTAAAATATATAAATAAATAAAAGTTAACCATTTGTTTGCTGACGCACCTCAAAAATGCTTTGTGAAGTTAGGCATAATATGTTCAATATCAAATGTTACCACTCTACTTTATTTAGTCTTTGACTCGTTTCACGCGATCTCTAAGTACGGGTGGTGCGGGGGCTACATCTTAGCTCCGCCTATTCGCGCAAAATCCATCGGCTCTTAGAATCACCTTAATTATTAAAAAAAAACTATTATATACATATGTGTAGAGGTATTACTACTACTAATTACTAACAGCACAAAATCTAAGTACCTATATTAAAACCACAATTAAACACGAAAATTTATATCTTCTTTCTTATAAAAGGCGATGTGTGTGTATGTTCCCTATGGACTCCAAAACCGTTGAACCGATTTTGGGGGGTAATCCTGTGTTTGGTAGCGACCGGGCGCGGGCGAAGCCGGGAGCGGGTCGCTAGTATAATATACAATAGCCAAAAACACATTAAAAATATTAAAAAGATTTTACCATTTTATTTCTATTCCAGGAAAAAATCAATCATCCAATCGTGTATTCGGAGAATTTTCTTTATAAATTTTTTTACTGTCCTAAAAAAGAAATAAAAGGCCCTGTGAAACTGAATAAAATTAAATTCATAAATTAAAGAAACCCAATGGAGAACTGTCTCTTAACTCGTTAGTAAAGGAATAACAAACAATACGCTCGTACAACAATGACACCAATTTGAACACACCTTTGTCTATTTGTTTAACTTAGTTACAGTCGCATACAAAACTCATCTTGCCCACTTATGAATGAACTAGCTTTAGCCCGCGACTTCGTCCGAGTCCTTTCTTCTAAGTCGTTGAAATATTTATTGCTATGTTTATTGCTCATTTGTTTTTGATAGGCTTATTTTTTATGATACCTCGGGACTATTTTTTTAAACGAAAGGTATATATATGATGCCATAAAAAATACAATGTTTCTATGGTGAAGTTTCCTCTATCCCTAAATTCCCTATTAGGTAAAAGGCTACCGTTAAGTAACAGCATGTACTATGCTGTTGTATTTCGGTGTGTGTGCAAGGTATGTCAGAAAAAAACCTCTACATACATCGCTGCTTAAAAACTAAAGGGCCACAAATCAAAATTACACTTTTTACAGGAGAGCCAATCGAAAAAAATTAAATTATTTTTTGTCTATTTTTTACTTTTAAATATATAAAAAATGATCAAAATATACTAAATATGGAATAAAACAACCGTAAGTCTTTTTGCAACATACTATATGAAGGATTGTTATTGTATTTTTGCAATAAAAACATTTTTGGATTTTTTGTTTTATGGCCCTTTAGTTTTTAAGCAGCGACATGTTGTCCATTACCCATTATCCCATTTCAACACTGCAACACGTTGTACAAGGCTACAAGCAATGTCCCATGTATAGGATTGTATTAATGTAAATCATGTAAGTCACATGACATAAAAAAATCACAGAGAAAGAAACTATCGCATTAAAAGTTGTTATGAAACGGTCGATCAAACAAACTTTTGTTGTTACAGTAAACTTTGTCGACTTATGAATTTTGTCAGAAGATTAAAAACATAGCAATAGTGAAAATTTTAATTAATGATAAAATAGCAAAGGAAAGTGTTGATATTTTTATTATGTCAATTATATAACTTGATGGCGAAGGTGTATAACCAAACTAACAATTTATCTACTGACATACACCTAAAGGTCTTTTCATTCTTTTCACCCTTGGACGGTTGATTTTTAAAATAACTAAGCTTGCATCCAAATTAAACCCCCAAGTAAGTGACTGAAACTTGAAAATTAATTATAACAAAATAATTTTTGGGATCAGTCAGAAACAGATATTGAAAATATCACATACCTATATATTTTGTAATCAAGTGTACGTCGGGTTCAATTAAAATCAAACATTTCACAATACGCATTGTACCGCGCAACAATAGTGTAAAATAATGGGCGCACTGTACAATATTTGAATTAATTCAGATACAAAGAATTTGGAATTTTATGATTAAATACATTCTTTTGTGTCGCGTCTCAAAAAACACTTGACTCTACGAACTAATTCTTTTTTTTTTGGTCCCGATCAGTGATTAGATACATTCATTGTATATTGTTGTAATCAAAAACTTAAAAATTAATTACTTATTGATAATTTTAAAGAAGAAAATTAATGACTTATTTATTCGTTTTGTGGATTATTTTAAAATATTTTCCATCCCTTTGGATACGTTCAGATAGGTTTAAAAATAATTTTTCAAAATTCATAGATTCAAAAGTCTCGATCAAATTACAGCTTCGATTATAATGTTTCAAATAGGTAATCGGTATGGGCATGTAATTTTCCAATATTTGATATCGATTATTTTTAACTTCTTTTTCTTCGTGAAAACTACGAATTAACTCCCATAATATTACAGCCATAAAAGCGTCTCTAAATACTTGCCCATTATATAAATTTTATGTAACTAAAATCAATGGCACATTATAGGCGGTCAGAATTTGTGTACAAATAATAATTATTATCTATTCGCGAAGTGACATATAATCATTAACAAAAATGGCTGCCGAAGACCTATCAATTTTGGTCAAATTGCCCTCCACAAATTGGTGTTGGCCGTTGTCGGTGACGTGGTTTCACCCCAAAAAGTAAGGGGGCTTACACACATGATCATTAATGCCTTCAAAATCTTTTGTAAAAATAATTATTTGGTGATAATGAAAGTTTTCTTGCATATTAGAATGAATAATAAGTTAGTAAGTTTCTTAACAGATTAATTCTTAATGAGAAAAAAATATAAAGTCACAAAACCTATCTACTTAATATTTGTTACTCTTTCACAAAAAAAAATTTGAACGGATTTTGATGAAACTTAACAGTATTAGATATAGTTTATGTATTAGAATAACACAAGAGCTGTATCTTTTGAAAAAGCACGCGGAACCAGTCGGAGGTAAAGGCCAGTTATTATTATAAAATGAGAGTTTGTGAAAATATTTGGATGTTTTTCACTAAACTTCTGTTACAGTGATGAGCTGATTTGAATGTCATTTGGTACACAAACGAAATAGATTATGTCCTGCTATAAAATGTAAGTAAATATACTCGTAGGACTGATTTGGATCCCGGTTATGCGTTTTCGTAGAATAACATTTTTTAACAACACTTTAATGTAGAGCGCACTATTAGTCTTTAAATGTATGTATTTAGAAAAAAAACAGTAGCCACATACCATCAAGTAGAAGTGAATTAGATATAATTATATCCAATCTATACGAAAGTCACTCAAGGTGCTCTAGACTAGCAGACGAAAAAGAATATCCGAGTGTTAAATTAACTGAGATATTATTGTTTAACTATAAATATCAATTGCTACAGCGTAACAGCACCTTTACAATTGTATGCCAACCCGGTTTGTGGCTCCGACACAAAGACACGTGTGCGTCGCGTGTGCATTAGCCCTTTATAGGGCTTTTAGTTTACATTTACATACCTATGAGTTCTTACATCATTAATATCCGTGAAAAATTATATAGGTAATTCTTAGTTATTATATATGGATAAAAAGAATTATTACGCGAATTGAACATTGAAACCGCATTCAACTTTGATCAATAGTTTTTTGTCTGTTAATTTTATTAGTTTTAGAATCTCATACTAATACTATAGACAGTAGGTACTATGAACATCAATAAACATTAATGAAATTAATTGTCTGTTATTTTAAAACTATTAAGTGATTTTTAAAATATATCTAAATGTCTAATTATAACGACTTATATCACTGCTTTATACGGTATGTTTATATAACAACACTAGTTGTTAAATATGGTATCGCTCGCTCGCATTAATTTCAATAAGAAATTCAAAGAAAATTTGTTTATTGAGAAAATATAATTTTTGGAAGAGTAAAATATGTTAGTCTCACATACAAAATCGTACTTAGTTGCAACTTCTACAGTAGGTATACCTACTGTGAGTAAGAAATAAATATTGTATTCCCAAAAGAAATAGTAATTATTCACCCCACTTTTATATCCAACATAAATTCACTACAGCAATTAACTTAAAAGCTGTATTGGAGAGTGTGTCGCGACTCTTAAATATAAGGGTCGTGACACACGTGTCGACTCCGCCTACGTTTGGTATGGTGACCGCAATGTGAATAACTGTGATGTGAGAAACTAATTACGAAATTTTAACTTTTCCGGTTACTTTATTTGGAACCTTATTAAATAGATACAATACATACATATTGAGTATAGTTACCTGCCAACTGCAAGAATGGCATTTTAGATGATAGTGGCTCGCTTTTTAAGATTTTTAGATGACAGTATAGTATATAGATTCTCGCATACTCCTTTTCTTCCAAAAAGGAAATCGATGCGAAAGAACCAATTCTCAAGATGCGATATATATTTTTTTGAAATTAATTTCTATTTTACTTACACTTTTATCTATAATTCATTTTAAACTGAAGAACTTTGAAAACCTATTGAGATAATAGGTTGGTTTGACGACACGTTTGGTCTAGTGGCTAGTAACCCTAGCTGTTAACCAAACGGTCGCGGGTTCGAATCCCGCTAGGGGCAAATGTTTTATGTGTTAACATTTTACCTTTGTACCTGAGTCATGGATGTTTTTTATGTATAATATGTATGTATTTACAAAAAAAAAAGTAATCTATGTATTATATCAACTGTCTGGTATCCATAACACAAGCATTACTTGCTTACTTTGGAACTAGATGGTGCTGTGTGCAATGTGTGAAGATATTTATTTATTTATTTATTTATTTTATAATTGGAGCAATAAATCCTTTACATCGTGAATTAGAGAGGCCCTCATGGAGAAATTAGCAATTGTAAACCTACCAATATACTTATATAATATGTTATAATATAAAGATAATATATAATAATATATAATATAATAATATAAATATATAATAATATGTTTTGTCTTTTTTATACTATATATATATAAGGATAGCAATCAGACTGACGGTCTATCTACTTAGTAGGTAGTAGCCGTTTTTAAAGGCACGAGCAACACAGGTGTGCAGGTGAGCTGTCGTACCTGTAGGAAATTGTTAACAAATTCGTCTAAATTATTGTTGTGTAGATTTTTTTTATTATATAACAAGAACTCTTGATATTAAAATGAGTATGTAGAAATATTTAAACGCAATATTAAAGAGATCTGACACGGTCTTAGAATGTTAAGTGTTAAATTGGATTAAGGGATGACGTCAACACGCATCGAGCTTAAGGCCACAAAACAACCCTTCTAGAAATTCAATAACATCCGACTGCCCCTTAAAAACGGAATCTTTCAATAATTTTAATCGCATGTCAATGCCCCCTACACAACGCGCTATATTTTGACGCACCCCCGACGCAACTATTGTCGTGTACGTTTTGAGAGTGAAAACTGTCAACTGTCAAAAGCAGTCAAGACGGTTTAAACTATGCGTCCTCGGACGCTTTTCATATTTGGAATCTTTTGTTGAGACGCGGCGGGCGTTCAATTTACTCAATATCGATCATCCGATGTTGTACACTCAGCCTTATTTGAGGACAACTCATCTTTAATCTCAACAAGACATTTTTAAAGTAGAAATCTAGTAGTACCCTGTGTAGGTACTTCATAAAGGTATATACTCGTAATGGGTATAACCTGCCAATAATTTAATCCCAAAATTTAGATTTTAATAAGATATTTATTTATTAAGATTACATACAGCCATTATGTACCTATTATATATATATAAATTAAATACAAATATATATTTACATTTATTTATCTATTAATTTAAAAAAACAAATTAACATGAAACCAAAACAGAAGAGAATATTCTACGTGAAAAAAAAAAATAAAAGTACTTAATTCGCCAATTTTCTTTTTGCGAATTCAAATTGTTTGAAAATATTTCAATATCATTCAGAACTTTTTTGTAGTGATACTACGATGAAGGAAGGAAATTTTTAGAATGATTTGTTCTAGGTACAGTAGGGAATGTGAAATGTATCTTTTGATTTTGTCCTGAGTTTTGGTACGTTAAAGAGAATACATTGTAAAAGTGAAGAAGAATCGATGTGATTATTATATAAGTGATGAAGCACTTGTTTTACAGTCAGTGAATATAAGTCAGTGAATATGTTTTATAATTTAATGATTTTAAGAATTTGTTATGTATTTTTTCATTTATTCAGAAGCATATAGCTAGCTATATGCTTCTCGTATAGTGGGTTCCATATTATACTTCCAAATTCCAAAATACTGCTTACAAATGTGAAGTATAATACTTTTAAAGTAAATGTGTGTTTAAAGGGTTTTCCTAGACGTAGAATTAATCCAAGTTTCTTAAATGCTTTTGCTATAATAGTGTCTATATGGAGATTCAATTGTAATTTAGAGTGTAAAATGATACCTAAATCCCGAATTTCATTAACAACTTTAATTTTGTTACCAGAGAACCTACTCGTAGTTATAAAAATAGGATCACATATATTTTTGTATTATCATCATAGTTTTTTGTAAACCATGCCAGAGTCCATTACCCTCTTTGATAAATAATTAATACATCAATCCTTTATCATTAATTCTACTGTGGTAGGCAGCGCACTTGCAGCACATGTTGCGTTGGTAGTGTTATAGTTAGAGTTTTCTTAGAATCAAACTAAATACAAAACACTTGTTTCAAAACTTTTATTTCTAACACAATCTATTACAATCGTATTTCCAATTCCTGTGATCCTAATAGTCGAACAAAACACTATTTAACTACACAAAATAACAATAAAGCGGCCGTTATCAGAATAATAAGTTTGATTGTCGAAAGACACTTTTTAATTTTGTAAAAAGCTATGTCTATTCTTAGTTTTGGAGTCACGATGAAGAGTCGTGACTGGAGGCAAAGTTTTTGTCGCGAGGCGAGTGACCCACGCCGTGCTCTGTTCTATGTTGCAAGTGAATTAGCACAAGAACTAACCACTTAACTCGTAACTCGACTTTGTTTTTAATTTGAGGAAAAATTTATGGCAATAATAACCACTAATCATGTTTGATCAAAAAGGCAACCATAAAAATATTATACCTGAATCAAATTTTTTATCGATTGACGCCTTTTTAATATCTTTATTTGTTTAGTAGGTAACTATACATTTGCACAATAACTTTAGAGCTGAATGCGCTGCGAGGGTCTAAGCATTGGGCACACAATATTAACACTTAACTTAGTATTAACCAAAACACTTGATTGATAGAAATATATTTATTTATAGGCGACTTTGTACTCTACACAAATTCTATATGTGCTACAAATGTTCTTCATGTTCATGAAAACACAAAAGCACACATGCTAATATTTCGCAGTGGTTTGCCAATTTAATGAGTGTAAAACACAACATAAAAATGCGTTTTACTACTACTAAAAGTTAGTAACAGTAGGTTGGTACTACCTACTAAAAATTTAAACTAAAGTGAAATTGTTTTTCTATAAACGGTGTCATCGACCTCACCAAAATTCACGGTCGGCAAGTGGAGCGTTTTAGTTGCCACTAATGCATAATGAGATTCAAACGCAGCATGGCTATTGTGTAATCGAACATGGTTTAGAGTGGATTCGACGACATTTTATTAATAGGTTATTTGTTGATAGTAAAAGACGCAATAAGACCTTTTTTCTTTATAGTACAACTTTTGATAAGTAAGAAAGTTGTATTAACTATTATAATAAGTCTATCGCTGCTGAAGATAGGTTTTAACTCTCGCTACCAACCTGAGTCCATCAATATTACATACGAGGTAGATAGGTATCTATGTTATTTACAATCTTGAATAGTAGCATACGAAGAGTAATAAAAACAATAAAACAATGCTATGACATCGGACAATGTTTACTGTCATATCACATTTTATGCTGACAATGAACTGTTCATATAATTATCGCACTATTGCTGTTTTTAAATTGTAACAAGCGCTGTAAAGCCTGGGAGGGTTTACGACGCATAATGACGGCTTTTAGGGATGTATCGCCTGTGCATCAATGACTCTTAATGTCCTCATTTGAGTTATGTAAGAATTTAAAATGTTTTTAACTTATTATCGGATTATAATTAGGGCTTTTTGCTTGATATACCTCCAGTCCAACACTTGGGAACCATATACTAATTATTGTTCCCTAATAAGAACAACTTAGGAATAATTTAGGAAAAGGAACATGGGAATAACTTTCTAGTCTAAAAAAAATTCTAGTCATAAACTGGTCAGCCCTTGCCGACAGAACTCAATCATTGGAGAGGACCACCGCGAAATAACAGCACGAGTGCTAATTAAAATGACATTTTTTATTGTGAAGTTAAGATCAGATTAATATTTGAATTCGATCGGTTTCTATTTATAGGTAACCACAGTAGCCACCTACCGTCAAGTAGGTCGTGAATATGTCGATCTACCGGTTTTTTTTTATCCTTAAAAAAAAACTCATAATAAGTCAGTTAAACGACCAAGTAACCATTGTGGAAACAAAGATGGCTGAAGATTTTTTGTTAGTAAATCGCCATTAGAGAATCAAAATTGGCTACGCGTCAATTAACTTGAATAAAAAGTGAAACGAATTAGTGAGGCTTAAACACTGTTTCAACTAAAAATAGTGAATACATTTAAAGCCTTTGAGAACGAAAATATTTTGCGGATATTTTAACAAATAAAAAACTAAATAATCTACGCATTATTTATCTATTTATACTCGTAATAAAAAGATAAAGAAAAACAATTTAGTACCTATTATTTCATTTTTTGTGAACTTTTGGCGTGAACTATATCAATAAACATTGATGGTTAGCACTTCTTCAGGAGGTGCTATTTCTCTAAGAATTCAGAGGACGAATAATAATAGTACCTATTTATAAATTTCAGAACGAAGCTTAATATGGTATTGCGTTTAGTGGTGGTCGCAGTATACCTACTATAAATAAAGTTTCACAGAAGAACCTGCTGTCTATTTCCAGCTAACCAAAGTTAGTCACCTCTTACGATACTCTACGATCCTATGGCGGTGGGGGATTGTATCTTAATCCGTTCCAACACGAATATATAGGAACTATATACCTACCTACAGTGATATGTTAAACAAGACAGGATGCGCCCTCCCCCCAAAAAAATGGTCCTCCAATTTGCACATCTAGTTACTAAAAATTTCTTATTGGCGTATTCTGTTATTGTAGTGTTCTCATTGGTTGGTTGGACATATCACTGTAAGTAGGCATTTTCGTATCTTTTGACGCACAGAATGAACACCGGCGCGTCGGTGCCACGTACTAAGAGCGTTAGCCTTATCCTTACGAAGTAATATAGAAGTCATTGCCTACCTACTATTTTTCAGTTTCAATAGACGTGACGACATAATTATCCAAAACGTCAAGACCCACGTACTTATATAAAAAGATAGTATGTAAGTAATTAATAAGAATGGACTGTTTCATTGCGGCGGGTAAAACCGTGGCAATCGATAAATGTATTAAAAACCTTGACTAACCTGCTCTCAAAGCATCCATTGGCACACTTGGATAAGGAATGGAGTATGGATACCCCTCTTTCCTAAGGGTTTTTGGTTTTCTTCTGGGCCTGTATTTGTAGTCAGGGTGCTCTTTCATATGCATCGCTCGTAATCTCTTCGCTTCGTCGATAAAAGGTCGCTTCTCGTCTTCGGAAAGAAGTTTCCATTCAGCACCTGTAATAAATTTCATATGTATTTGTATATACATAAGGTTCATAATATATAGACTCAAGGCGATTTCTGTGCTTGTATCTCAGTACATATAAATACTTCAACAAAAGCACTCTACTTCAACAAAAGATATATCTCAGATCAAATAAGAGTTGCTATATATGCTTAAAAAGTTCAGAAAGCCAGCTTCACCTATGAGGGTTCAAATAAAAATAAATCATGTTTCATTAAATGTACACGAAAGCCAAAATATTAATAAAATCATATACCAAAACCTTCGGAAATTACGTAAACATAGAAGTTTTAGAGACTCGTACGAATTTTCATAGACTAACAAAATAAGCTAACTAACAAAATTTGATAGGTAAGAAATTTTTTTTTCGAGGGTAGCGTGGACAATGAAATTATATTGTAGTAATCATGAACAAGCGACCAGCCCGCGGCTACGTACTGATACATTTTTTTTGCAAATTAAATACACATACTAGATAAATGGTTTAGAAGTTAGCAGGGAAATAGAAACGGACAAAGATTTTATTTTATAATATGTATAGATGATAACAATTATTTGTGATTGTGAGTTTATGACCTATTTTCTCTAGATTTCTATAGTTTCATTTAAAGTCTACGCTGTTACGGTTTGGAGAGCATTTTGTATTATAAAAAGCATGCCGTCATAAAGTTGATGCAACTTTGTTGCCACTGCAATTTAATAGAAAAGTTTTTTTTTGTAATTCATAAAGTTAACTAGTTCTTGTCTGCGGTTACGTTCGCGTGGATTTGTCAATTCTTAATTATAATTACGTTACAGAAAAACCAGTAGCGTTTTTTGTGCTCTCTTTTTAAATAATAAAAGAAGGCGATAGTTATACCGTAGACAGTTAAGTAGATATCGTCGCTAAAGACAAACAATATAGGCATTTATTGGAAAATATTATATAGGTTTTATAAGTCATTTCCAATAAATGCCCCTTAATAAGAAGCACTCAAAGATAGTGATTTCTTTTTCACTCATACCTTAATTAAAACTGTTTAGAAAATAATTTTTGTGCCAAATATATTTTGCCTAAATAACTTGTTCTTATACTGAGGATTGTAAGAGTTCTCATACTCAATATTTTTCATTAATAATCAATACTCATAATTTTCATTAGTAATTGAAAATGAAAAAAAAAATGTGAATTGGTTAATTTAAAGAATGAACTTAGGAACACTCCATCAGTCGACAATTCTTATGATCCTCATTTGTTTATATTGTATGAAGCCAGCGACTGTCGTGACTGAAACAAAAACTGAAAAGTAATTTGCTCTAACCATCCCTCATTTCATACACAATACCATTGAATACAATATAATCGAAGGCAAGAACGACCTGTCTCCCAGCCCGATTGAAGAGACCAACCCTTTGTTTCCCCCCATTTATAGAATGCTGTATTCATCGCATCGATACCGTGGAGGGGCGCCGGCCATTCAAAGAGACAAGACAATCCCGATTCAGGCGCGCACAAAGCGAAAACAATGTCGCCAACATAGAAAGGAACAATCCAGCTCGAAGGACCGCTCGTTGTCCTGCTCCCGCGCGCGGAGCGCCTCTATCGTGCGACAGAAAAGGCAACAACAATGGCGGAAAGCGCCGCCTAATGACGAATTTGCGCTTTTCATTCCGCTACAGAAGTTTTTCCTCATTATTCTGTCGATACTTTGGGGAGGATTCCCGCCTTTTGTCGTCTCAGATGATAAGGATCGTGTACTTAGCAACAATGCAAACAACAGATGAATGTACTGTTGCGGCCTGATGTATTTACTGAGATTTTCCAAAATGAGTTTTCACTCTAATTTCCTTGAAATGTTAGAGTCCCATCGTCTCGAAAACTTTTATTGTATTTTTATATTACAGTATCTTTCACAGCTATATAATATTTAGGTAGTAACACACTCAACAGATTGGTGACTGAACGGTGGGGGGTGGAGAACAACAACCTATTAAACAATGCTGTAGTGTTTTATGTCATGTTATTTAACAGCAAGATCCATTTAAGATTGTTAAATGACATTTCTGATATTGAGACGAATATTTAAAATAATATTCGTCTTTTTATATTTTTAAAACAGTCTACAAATAATAATTAATGAAATAAATAAATTCCAACTTATGGATCGATTGGTAATTTAATAATTTGTAATTTTATATTTATGTTTATTAGGTAGGTATATGTACTAAAAACGTTTTTTGATATGTTGTATGAACAAATTTAACATATGGGAAAAATGACTATTACTTAATAGTTTTAAATAGGTATATATTTTAGAAATAAAAATTTGACCCCATCTATTATAATATAAAAGGTCTAAAAAGGCAAAAGAATTAACCCATTTCTAATGGAACCCCTTTTGTTTTAATTACTAAGTGAACTCAGGCGACACGTGTCATTTCGAAGTGTTGCCACTCTACAGTAATTATTTCCTACAGCGCCTCTTCATTAAGAGAACAATGACGCGATCTGGCAATACAGGACAACGATTGTTCATGCAACAAGTACGTAGTTAATAAATATACCAATTATTGAACTGAAGAAAATTAACTAACGATGTTTTTTAATTGTTTACTAAATAAAGGTAATATTAATTTTAGTACTTACACCTAAAATTATTTGGTTCAGTTGACAACTTCCTTTAACTTTTTACGAACTAGCGCCCCACCCTCGGCTTCACACGGAAGCTTTTTTTTACTACAAATTATAATAAACAAGCCTTGCTCGTTTATCACAGTTCAAATTAGCGAAAACCGTTGGGGTAGTTTAGACATTTTATTATTATTATTATTTCATTAATTGTAGCTAAAGTAGTGACAAACACTAGCTGCCACTTGCAGTAGTAATTGCCCATTTACCTTGATCATATATTAAGGTACCTATTATTTTTAATCATATATCCTATAAATACCACTATTTTTACCAAAAATCAATACTGACGCTGATCTTCTGCCGATTTTAGATAGAATAAAAAAGATAAGGTATAGGACAATAGACCCTGGCTCCTTTACTCAATAACCGAAACAGAACAGTTAAGTATAACGGTGGTCTTCTCTGAGACGGGCGCCCAGTTTATGGCCATAGAACACAGTATGTTTTTCTGCAACTATGTTTTTCTGTTACACTTCTAGTGTTACACAACTCTTTATATAGGCAATGTCTATCTGTATGTACTGTCTGTCTGTATAATGTGTTTGCATATCCATTAAATTTTCATATAAAAACATTTTGACTGCATGAAAAACCACATTACCTATACCCACGTATTCAGCGTTTTGTGGCTTTACACCGATGAGCGTAATTTTCATTGAAATTAAACTTGATGCCAGCAAAGCCTTTTTGTTCGAGAATCGTTCAACTAAATAACAATACAAGCAGCACGTTCATTACACATTGTCTTAAAAGAATACCTTTACGTATAGCTACGTACAATTGTCAACTACAATCGCGAAAACAACGTGGAAAACAAAAAAAAAATAACAGAGAACATGTAACACACACATGTTAGGCACAATACGCGAGCCAACAAAGACATACCTCTCTGTGTTGTATTAAAGCAACTATTGTGTTCAGAATCGGACGAAAATGCTCTTCATTACTCTGAAAGCTTGTGTGCCATGCGACAATGGTGAAAGGGGGGGAGTGGGGATGGGGGGGACGGTGGGATTCAAACGGGAGCCTCGGTGGGGATGGAGCAACAAAGACGCATGGCGAAGGAGCGCCCACCCTTTAGTCCGGAAAATTGAAATTGTAAGAAACGTTATTTAGGTCATGATTTTATTAAATGTTAATAGATTTTTTTTAATGTCGTTCGACGGTTTTTTTTGTGTCGATTGTGTGCTATGTAAGTTTGTCAATTGTAGCTAATGGATTTGTGTTTGTCGTACGACTTTTGTTCAATAATGCCTACTTTGTTAGTGAAGACAATGATACAAGGTTATTACCAATATTACGTATTCATTCAATAATGGTATTGGTGTGAATACATAACTTCAAATTATAATATATATTTTTTACTTTTTTATTATCCAATAAAATGTATGGGTATCTATAACATGTAATATATTACGTATACTTTATATACTGAATTGTGTAAGTGAAACCACAGAGCAAGGAGGCTTATCACTCTTGCTGGCAATAAAGGCCCCGATCGCTGTAAGTTTTTTGTTCTGTGGTTTCTGAGGAAAACTTTGTCACCCCAGACCAAATAATAACTATAAACATAATTTCGCGGACAAATAGTGAAGCCGGTTTTATTAAAAATGTTCCAAGGTATAACCTCAATTTTTTATTTTATTTATAAAATTTTCAACTTTACTTGCCTGTGAAATGTGATTCCATCCTGCTTTTTATTTTTTGAAGGCTGGTTTTTACACCCTTTCACTACACAATTTGCCACTTTCATTCACTACTAAATATTTTAATAAGCTGAGGCGTAGTTTGATTGTATTTGTGTGCGTGTAACCGTGTATATATCAATGTACACGGCGATTTTTGATGTCTTTAGTTCAATGGGCATCGATAATATTTATTTTTTAAAAAATCATAAATGTTACATAACTATTTTTAATTAAAAAAAGAATTTATCTTCCTGAATGATTGTGGTTGTCCTGCTAAAAGAACCACTTTTAGTGTAAGTGCTCATTACTATTCAATTTTGTTGTTATAAAAATAAATGACTATATTGAATATCTATGAAATTTATTAACAAATTACTTATAATATGACTGCTATAATAATCTCTTAGTTAAGGTGATAGTGTGAAAGCTTTTTATTTAGGCATCACCTTGAAACCTGTTCGAGCCTTCACCGTTTAAAAATGATTGAGCTAAAACCCTTTTAGCTATTCAAAGAAGGTAACTTCAAACGAAATTCGAGTTACAAAGGCTCATTCTGACGTCAGTCGAGATATGGGACACTCCCCCGCCTCTTGTCGCCTCCCCTGGCTCACTCCCCGCGTTTTTCTCCTTTATCT
Organism: Synanthedon formicaeformis; assembly: GCA_945859745.1. NCBI lineage: Eukaryota > Metazoa > Arthropoda > Insecta > Lepidoptera > Sesiidae > Synanthedon > Synanthedon formicaeformis. The sequence continues at coordinate 1,246,443 of OX243955.1, read as the reverse complement.
GTACTTGTGTTCGTCACAATGTATGCAGTATGTAATTAAAACTGACGTTTTAGGTGTTAGGTTTGCCTTTGACGTTATCTGTAATTAAATGGCTAGGTACCTGGTACTGGATACGAACTGTGCTTTAGTACAAGTCATAACATTACTAGCTTTGGCCAGCGATTTCGTCCGCGTTGATAAATTAAAAATATAACACAAGAAAATATCTGACATTATTAATCGCTGTGACGACGGTGATCCGCACCCGAGTTATTAAATAATTCAACCCCACGGAGTTGAAATTTTCAAAAACTTATTCTCTTACGTTATAAAATAAACCTGTGTTTCAGATTTCAGTTTTCTAGTTTTAGTAGTTTAGGCTGTGTATTGATAGGCAGTTAGGACAATTTTAAAGTAGGTATAATAAGTAATCTATTTTTATAACATCGGTTTGATTGTATAGAATTATACAGGTTCAAAAAATCGCTACAATATACACCAAACATGTCAGCTTCTATTAAAGTATTCATATAATAGGCATTATGTACCTAAACAAGCGTCATAGTGGAGGAGCTACGTACAAAATACTTAAGAAAACAAAACAAAAAAGGTGGCACTAATTAAACAACGCTGTACAAGCGCCCCCTTAACAATAACACAGGGACAACAACAACAGTCCACAACAGGGTAACAACGGGTATTTTTGTTACGTGCACCCGACAGGGCGCGAAGCCTGCGACGGGGTGATAAGCCACCCCGCTCAACTTGATACATAACCTTTATATAAAGCCAACGTTAAACGTAACCGTGAAAGGGTAGTGTAGTAATCGTATAAAGAAAAAACTCATTTTCATTTTATTGACTAACTAACTGGTGCCCGCGACCTTGTCCGCGTTGACTATGAAAAAAAAAACATAAGCAATATAATGCATCACATCTTATTGCTTAGCCAGGCATTAGTATTTTTTTTCTGATGAACAGTAGGTACTTTTTTCTAGGTGAAAGGCACCCTATGTTCTTTATTGTATTATTGACAGTTTGATACTGTCTGCAAAGAAGTTAGTGGAAAAAGAGAAGAAGAAACAGAGAGTTTATTTTATAATATGTAGGTATAGGCATAGATTTATTACAAAAATAAAATCTCAATAACATCTCAATCTTAATAATTATATATACCTACCTACCTACATTGACTTTAAATGTTTTATTTTACAGTTATGTTAGTACACAAGTTCAATGTGCTGTAAATTTCCATGCACCAAAACCTCGGGTCCTATTCGCTGCGGCGATCAATAAAAAAATTTAAAAAAATCCACATGTAATTGATACGATATACGGCGCGTTGCGATCGACATAAAAGATCATTTAGCTCCCGGTCTATAGAGACGAAGCACCGTCATTCTCCCAAAATTACTAACCGATAGTCTCTTTTAATAGTTTCCTTATACACAATGCCTAGTTATTTCAGCTCGTACATATTTTCTTTTAACAAAAAACTCAACTTTTATGAAACGACAACGGTGTTCTTTATGCGATTTGATACGCTGTTACTATTGGGCATGCTTCCACGCCACGCCGGATTGTGGCCAATGGGAGCGACTCTAACACGGTGCCTTAATTACTGCATCTGTTACAAAAAAAAATCCAAAATTGAACCCAAGTTGAAACAAAAAATTAACGCATTTTGAGAGCGTAAAAAAAGTAGTATACAACGCTTGTTTCGTGACATTGACCGAGGAAAATCGTGGTGTATTAGCATCATTGTAGGCACAACACATGTTGTGTACGCCATTGTGATGATGGGAAGTTTCATTATTTATAACCGTCACTAAATCGTTAATTTTATCAAGTTCGTCGATAGGATAGAACCTTTCATATATTAGATACACCCTTCATACATATTATATTAGATAGGTACAAGCACATTGAGATATATATCACATGTGATCTATTTACACAACAGTGAATGAACTACAAGATATTAAAATATTTTGTGCAAAAACATTGAAATAAAATAATACTCAACTTATGTAATGGTTTCAAATTTTTTAAATGATTACTACTATAGTAGCACTTGCTTGTGCTATAGGCGACGGTAGCCATTTACCATCAAGTCTGACGACCTTAATATTTATAAAGACTGTCAAAATATGATCAAGATTTACAACTACAACAAAGGTAACAAAGGTAATAATAGAAATGGTACATACGAGTTGAATGTACGCGAATAGATATCAATTTACGTTACCAACATAAACCCTAAAACACAACACCTTGACTCGATTGTTAGAAACCTATTACACGTTGTACAATGAACCGCCCCTACATTAATTAATATTAACTGCTTTATGTACGTACGCCCCTAACAGTTGGCTGATAGAAATTAATAAGGGAAGGTAGATGCACCAGACATCGAGGAGAGTGAACTGACACACAACCTACAAGGATGTCGAACAAAGAAAAAATAATTGACGCCTATGGCGCAAGCATCTAATATAGGTATAACTACAAAATAAGAATCGCAAATATAACGCTTTTTTTTTATTAAAAATTGTATTCCTAAAATAAGTAATTTTCCTTTATATTTTTATCCTCTACTAGTTGGAAGCCGAAATATAAATACAAATTCAAAATTTTGGAAAATACTGTAACAAACAATTTTATGAAATTAATGAAAACACTGAAGAAGGCTCTTTCTTTTATTTTTAAAATATTCGTGTTTTTAATGTTCCATCGAAAATGCCTCGAAAAAATAACTAATCTCCGATGATAAATACACGTTTATGTGCAGGATAAAAAAAAATCTAGTTATATATTCTCGAAATTTCAGCTATCATATACTTTTATATACTTAATATAATTTTATAGACACTTTAAATTTCATCTTTTGTAGATATTTTTTGCACGCGAAACTTGAGAGGTGCGTGTGTATCGCACAAACAACAAACCCAGTGGTAAAAATTGCTATGCGTTATAGCACCTTTGTTATTCCCATCGACATTTGGCGACATATTGATGGATAACATAAACAGGACCGTTTTGTTTGTTGTTTAGCCTAATGAATTGAGAGCGAAAACAAAACATGTAATAAATCCCTATTGGCATTTTGTATACGGCGGGAACGAAGCAAACAGAAGCAACCATACTTTTGTAAATACGTACAATATAATCGAAGTTTTTATAAAAAGAATTTTAATTACATGTAATGAAATATTACATTCCATTATTATTGCATCCTAGCTTTTCTCGGCGAACGAGCCAAGAACAATAACTTTTTTCTGGTTTTGGTGAAGACCCACGTCTTCAAATTTGCTGCCATAGTGGGAGGTAAAATATGTTTTTGAGAAATTAAATGTGAATGTCATCCTAATGGAATGTTTATTGAGATAAAAAGTATTCTTTGCTTTAAGTCAGGTCATGGGCTAATCGCGAGCAAAGTTTCACCTAAGTAAGTCGATTCAACGGACTTATCAGTTATGAACTTAAAAAATCATGTTCAGTGCTAAAATAATACTGTTCACGATTAAACTACTGAACGAAATATGCTTTATCTAAATATTTTTATAGTTTGCTTATAATCCAACAAAAAACGTACGTATTTCATATATTCCTATCCAGAAAAAAAAAGGTACAGAACTTCGCTAAATAAATGAATCCGTGCAAGAGTAAACAAATATCTGCTACCAACAAAAGCTTCCATTCAGCATTTGCAAGACACAGTATGAATAATACATGCGCTGTGTTCCCTCTACTGTTTGAACGGGACGACTGGTCCACTTTTCTGAATCTTCTGCCACTTTGAAAAGAAAAGGCACTAACTGAGATTTCCTACATTAGTATTGGCAACATTTTAAACTGGATGCATTGTATAATTACAATTGATTATGAACTCATTACTTAGGCTGCCTTTCTTACATACCTACATAATACATTTATCTATTTCAACGTTATTGAATTAGATACTAACACTATGCCTATACACATTATCTAGCTTTTGAACGCGACTTCGTCGCCTTATCTTTGTAGATTTAAGGTCTATGGGTAACTCTAATGTATGAACTTGCATGTAATTAACTTTATAGTCCGAGAGGTGAGGGACCAAAACTGCAACAGTTTTATAAAGACTGATATTTTAATATCAGGTCATAAATAGGTTGAATATCAATAGCCTGCCATCAGTCAGCCAGTTTTTGGGACAACTGGCAGGTGGTTCCGAACTTGTTAAAAAAACACCTACGTTGCAACTGTTTTATAAAATCTGAAAATTAGTCTGTGGATAGGTAGTAAGACAACTAACAAACTATGCGGACATAGTCAGCCTGCAGAATATTGGAACAGGACGCGTCAGCAGCCCGACAAACCCGTCAAAAAAATTTAGTTGGTGAAAGTGTTTTATGAAAATCTGAAAAAAAAAATTGTGCAAGTAGTTCATATAGTATCTAAAACAAGACTAACATAGTCAGCCCAAAGTTTTATGGAACATACGCCGTCAGCAGTCAAAAGAACGGCGCGCCGCGCACTTAATTTATATAGCGCGCTCAACCGCAAAATGGTTTTATATTCAGAAATATTTGTAAATCAATACTTTATTTAAGAAACTAGCTGGCGCCCGCGACTTCATCCGCGTTGAAAAAAGAAAAAAGTAGCCTATCCTGTGTCCTCTACGTCTAAATGTTTATCTACCAAGTTTCATGAAAATCAGTTAATTTGTTTAAGTTATGGAGGAAAATACATACATACATTGATATTCAACCTATTTATGACCTAATATTAAAATATCAGCTTTTATAAAACTGTTGCAGTTTTGGTCCCTCACCTCTCCGACTATTACATTATCCACCTAACTGTAAAATAAAACTATATCAAAATCCGTTCAGTATTTTTTGCCTTAAGAGTTAAAAGATATCGTCAAGTTATAGGATTGTTTTTTAAATAATTAATTTAATACTAACGAATTCTTTGTGAAGTATACCTAACCTGTTAGTGTGAACTGAGGTGTGTGTATTGAAGTCTGAATACACCACATTCACTCCACCCAAAGGCTCACAAACACGGTGTCTGGGGAAACAGATCGAAATAAAAAACAGGACAAAATAGAAAATGGCGTTTCCTCTCGCCGTCACCGACAGAATGGCGGCCATGGAAGGTTTTATTTTTCCATACTCTTCCGTTCCTGTCTCTCCCCATTTTTGGGAGACGGTCACAGTATAAGCGGGACAATATTAGGAGGTTGTATGCCACGTGAGACTAAGTTATAGGAGTTAGAAGACAGATGGCGTCTAAGAGCTTCATAAAAGTTTAAAAAACTTTAAATAAGCCAATCATTTGCGAGGTTAACCATTTTGACATGGTTGAATATTAATAGTATATACAAAATCTCTTAAAAACCTTTGAATTAGGTATATTTAGACTAAATGATATAATTTATTATAGGCATTGGCTTCTTATTAGTATTATGATCGTTTTGAGAATTCATTACAAATCTTCTTCAGTTTTTACATGCCACTTTTAAATTAGGATTAGACCCACTTATTTATTTTACAATTACCCATTTAAACTTGAAATAAAAATATTCATCTAATTCAGTAATAAGTAATATTTAATAAAGTAATAAGTGGTTCATCGGTCAAATTATGTAACCTAGAATCTATTTATAAACTATATAAACCACTGCATGACCTAGAATCTATTTATAGGCACATCTAAATAGGCATTATAAACATATATTATTATGCAGTTAAAAAAAATTAGTGTCTGCAAATATATGCATATTTCGCATATTATGCTGAATATTTTTTTATTTATAAGAATGTGTTTATTTTTTTTATTTTCTATACCTATCTGATTCCATATTATTAGTCTGTCAGTAACAAAATCATGCGTGATTTAATTCGATATTTAAACACACAATTTATAAACGGCTTGCTATCGCATTTTTTTCTCGCTTTCACTGCGACCATACACAGAACATTTTAAAAATTTTCCGTTAGGGTTTTGCTTACTTTAGTCCGTTGATTAATTCGGTGGCCAGAAACCCGCTGTGACTCTCTTCTGACGGTTGATTGCGCACTCATTTTTTTCTTTTGGGACTCTGTAAACTGACTTTTTTAACAACGTAACATTTAAAACTCTTCACAATTCTTCAGAGTTATATAGCGGTAAATATTACGAAGAATTCATGTTACATCTATTGTCAGATCGAGATGTGTAATCGTTTGTTGATTGAAAATTGTAGTTTTGTAAACTGTCAGCGATTGGAGTGGACATTTTTTGTTATTTCAAGGAAATGAGAGACTATGAAGAAGTCGACACGGTTATGACAAACACGCTATGATTACTGGAATACTCGTACGAGTTGTACCACCTGCACCTCTAAAATTGCTTGCCCTAACAATGAATGGAAACTTCGTAAATAAACTTGCGTTTTCTTGAAGATTATAGGAATCTTCTAAGGCACATTAATACTGTACCTAATAATTGATCAATATTCGTAGTAAGAGGCTAAGCGAAAGGAGAATTCGAAGTAGATTTTGAACCACACGTCAATAATTCGACTCATTCACGTAGATACATATTAATTGATTAATTTACAATGAAAATGAGGCTCCCACTCAATAATAGGCCAGGAGTCAATCAACGACACTTTACATCATAATACCAACTCCATAACTCAATAGTTGACGTAGAACAATACAAACAGGCAGGTGTCGATAACAATTGGCACAGAATAGAATACGTACTGAATATGAATTGGTTTAGGTATTGGAGGTGAATGGCACCAAAGTTCGTACAAATATTTGATCCAACATTTAGAACAACGAATACGATATGAAAACTTATGAAAACTACAAGTAATTTGACTGTATAACGAAAATAGACTTAAGTGATTTCACATTAGTGACAAATTGCAATAACAAAGATTGTTGTAGTTAGCCTCATAACTATATTAAGTATATATAAAATGTTATGGTAATAAACATGAGTGAGTAATCCATTTATAATAAATTAATTGCTTCTTAGCTATCGAAGTGAATCTAGCAACTTAATTTGTAAGTCCAAAAGCGACTTTCAGAGCCATAAATATTCCGCGAAAAGGCTGAACGATGCTGAACAAAACACAATACACCTACTATTATAGATTACATATAAAAGTTTATACAAATAATTAGTTCTTTTGAATTCTTATATGAAATTTAGTACAATTGGCTATAAGTAAAATATGTTTTTAATATATGAATACAATAAATAAGTAACAAAAGCCCATAGGTAGGTACATAATTTATGAGACTATGTCAAGTCAATGTAATTTTGAAAGCAAAACCCAATAAGTGATATAATAAAGAGTATTTTACTTACCTAATCGCTTGGAAATTTCTGAATTGTGCATCTTTGGGTTATCTTGCGCAATTTTCCTCCTCTGCAACCTGGACCACACCATGAACGCGTTCATTGGTCTCTTTATGTGTTCTTCTGGTGATTTCTTTTGCTGGTTTTGCCCGTTCATCGCGGAGAGTGAGCCCATTGTTCCGATGGCGCTCATAGCTCCCATCGGACCCATGGAGAAGTGACCCATGGACCCACCGAAGCCGGTGCGGTCGCACATAGCGCCGGCGGCACTAAAACAAAAAATAATTTGTAATTCTAAACTTATTTCATACTAGATGAATCCGGCTACGCTTCGCTGTGACGTGCATATTATTGCGCAGTACTGGATACTGGCATTGATTTTTTCTAAAATAAGAGTAGTCTAAGGTACTCCTTACAACATCAGCTACCCTAAATTACACTTAACATTATAAGAAATTGTCATCTATTCGCTAACTAGTAAGTACTTATATTCCTAATTAGGATCTAATCCAATCCCTCCCCCTCGTACTACGATTGCCTGGCTGCTACTTAAGGAAGTCCTACCTCAATAAGTCATTTCAATTCACATGGAATGTAGAATTAGGCATAGCACCTTCCTCAAAAAATCAATTTGAATTTATTTTTTAAATCAGAAACTATTGCAACAAAAAATCTCCTCAGCTTTATTATATTCATTATAGTATAAAAAAGTTATGCAAAATATTTTAAACACCCCAATATTAATCTCCCCATAGTGGGTAGGTGTCTCTGAAGGTGAAATACGAAATATCCTGGCACCACGTGCGTGAACAATTGTATCTTTTTAATATTTTGAGCAACAATTACTGTGCTCATAAAAGTGGAAAATATTAATATCATGTGAGTGGGGGCCCGGTAATAAATTGGCTACTCGTGACATAGGGGGGCGAATTTAAATCCTGTTTTTTGATTGGTGGCCCCTATTTTGAGTCGAGTAGTCTTAAACTTGAGTTAGTTACAAGTGGGTTGACGTTTGCGAACGTCTTTTGCCAATTCTCCTTTGCAACGAGCTAATGCTCGATTCGATCTCAAAAGAATATAATAAAACATTTAAATTACATGGTTTTACTGTAATATGGAACCGACTTGGCTTTTATTATATTCACTCAGTTTTGCATTCATACGAGTATGGAAATGTTTCTTCGTTAATTGCACTGTAGACAAATTTAATTTTTTTAATGGTAGCTACAAGTCACTTACAAGAGTACAATAATGAATGATTTTTTTATAACCTTCAACATAAATAGACAGTATTATTATTCAGTATCAATCAATAGTAATAATAAATCTGTAAGGGTTGGTCACGGAGTAAATTACTTTGTTTTCAGAGATATCGTGTTTATAGGCTCTATACATGATACTGAAACTAAATTGACGATTTTTTAAAAAAAATTTCAAGATAAACATTTAGACGAACAGGACACAGGATAGGCTATTTTTTTCTTTTTCAACGCGGACGAAGTCGCGGGCACCAGCTAGTAATATAATAAGTGTTAAAATTAGTCTAATACTTTAAACTGAAACTAAAGATTCTACTTTCGTTATTATTTGAATGAATTTAATATCTGATATTAGTTAATGATATATCAGAGCTAGTTAAACATGGGATTAAAAAATCTAAATTACAGACATGTTGCAACGGTTTGATAAAACACATCCTTAAAAGCGTTCAGTACAGTAGCTAGCATGACAAATATATTGACATTTGACATATTCCAACACGACCCCAACATAAACACTAACCTTCTAGGAAGACAACCTTGTTACCAAAAAAAATTGAAAGATATTTCAATAGGTAACTTATTTATTTATCGTTTATTCTCAGATTTTTGTACGAGACAAATGAGAAGTCGCCTAATGTGGTGCGAACAGACAGGCAGGGATAAATCTGACGTTATTTGTGTTTTATTGTGTGACGTTACACAGAATAAGTAGGTAAACTGACTCTCAACCAAGAGTTCTACCTACTATTATTACTAACAGTAGCTACAGTGGCGCCCATTTTTTTATACTTTCAAACGATCCCTAGTGAACCTAATATATTTCTAGGATAAAAAAGTATCCTATATGTTAATCCAGGTATTAAACTATCAGTGTGCCAAATTTCATCCAAATCCGATTATCCATCCATCCTCACAAACTTACGCATATAAAATATTAGTAGATTGGACTAGAATACGGCAGCCCAAGCTAATTTCAACCTAAACGTCACTGCAAACATCTTATAACACAATGGCATATTATTCGTATATATATTTCGAGTAAGCACACAATAACCGTTGTTTGATCGTAATATTGTTGACCCACAGCTCGTAAGTTTGTCTATTACACAAGATATTAAAGATAGCATAAATGTTACCTTCCTAAGAAAAGGTATAGATGAAAGGTTTGAATATATTTGCTTAATTTGTAGTGGTCCGTTTCGCAATCGCAGTTCGCAGTCTTATGTACACTTATGTACGTCTTATCTTATGTCTTATGGCTAGTCTGGTGCCCGTTTGGTGTACAGAAGAGTACGAGTAACTACCGTGAAATATGACCTATATAATTGGAAATATTAGGTCGCATTTTAAAACTATATTAAGTCAAACGCACAATGACAAAAACTGTTAAAATCTGGACCAATAATAGTAATGGTCAAGCAAATAGTCCAAAGAGCAACAAGGCGCTAATGCTTCAAAGAACTGGTAACACCTTTTTAATCCAGTCTTGTGTTCTTGCCGACTGCAAACAATCGATCAGGCTGCGTATGCGCAATTTATTAGCACCTCCGATGGCGCAGTACAGTTTCTCCTCACTTTAGGGCTGTTCACACGCATTTCTGGGGAGCGTTTGGCATTTTGGTTTAATTTTAATTTTTAAATGCCTGCGAATAAATGCCACGATTTCAAATTCTGGAGGGCAATGCGTCTGGTGGATTTATATAGGGGATTAAATTGCACAGCAAAAACACAGGGCGCATTTATTGCCTTCATCAAAAGTAGGTATACCAATACATATATTAATTTTTTTAACTGGTTCGTGCTAAAGCTAAGTGCTGTGTATTGTCATTCTCTTTCGTCTGTAGGTGCTTTATATTTTTCTCTTCCTGATTGCATAGTATTAGGATATTTTAAATAAATAAAATAATGTTTATATAAATAACGGAGCCAGTAATTCTATTACCTACTGGAGTATTTTTATCTTGAAATTGCTCGTTGAAAAAATTCAATGCGGAAGTAGGTAGGACTTTCCGTTTACATAAAAAAACTGAAAAGCAAAAAATAATTTTATTTAACCTTAATAACTAAAGTTCTTAAACTAATTACCTAAGTAATTTTGAGTCGCCGCCACGCTCCTACGTAATTTTTGCTTGTTTGGCGCCAACTCAAGATTACTTAGATAATTACTTAGTTTAAGAACTTTAGTTTTAAGGTTAAATAAAATATTTTTTTACTTTTCAATTTTTTTGGCTGTTTAATTTTTTGTTATTGTTAAAAAGTTTTATTTTATAATTTTTTGTGGCTATTTTTACTTTTTTACTTATTTTAATTGTAATACTCAACTCAGCATTAAAATCTGTGACTAAACAATAAATCACTCCCATTTTCCCACCCTTCGGGTAAGATGTTTTTTTCCAAATTTATACGAGACCAACTTCGAGGTATACCCTATCCATTAAAAAAAGAATTATCAAAATCGGACTACTCTATAAAAAGTGATGCATGGTCATACGCTACAATCAGTGAGTGAACAATCAATCATCCCCTGTTTTCCTACCCTTAGGGTTAGAATTTTTTTTTAATTTTGAACCCTTGGGGGTTCACCCTTTCAAATAATAAAAGAATTATCAAAATCGAACTACTCTGTAATATTTAAAGGCTATTTAAAGCAATATTTAAAGGCTGCGTGTCTATGTAATCCTTACATATTATAAAACAAAACAAAGTCCTCCACCGCGTCTGTCTGTCTGTTCGCGATAAACTCAAAAACTACTGCACCTATTTTCACGTTGTTTTCACCAATGGATAGCGTGGTTCTCGAGGAAGGTTTTGGTATACAATTTGCATCCGTGCGAAGGGAACAGGCCGCTAGTAATATTATAAAGCTAAAGAGTTTGTTTGTTTGGTTGAACGCATTAGAAACTACTGGTTCGTATTGAAAAATTCTTTTTTTCCTGTTATAGTCCATTTATCGAGAAAGGCTAAAGGCTATACTAGCTGGTGATTGCGATTTCGTTCGCGTTGAAAAAGAAAAAAGTAGCCTATCCTGTGTCCCTTACGTCTAAATCTTTATCTACCAAGTTTCATGAAAATCGGTTAATTCGTTTAAGAGTTATGGAGGAACATACATACAAAAAAAAATCTAAAAATCGTCAATTTAGTTTCAGTATCATATATAGAGCCTATAAACGCGATATCTCTGAAAACAAAGTAACTTACTCCATGACCAACCCTTACAGATTTGTTATTAGTATTGATTAATTGATAACATTTTGAACGCGGACGAAGTCGCGGACAACAGGTTACTACCATATATGTATGAAGATGTCATATTTCGTTTCATCTTTATCGTGCAAGTACATCTGACTTTCCATCACGCGAATGTTAATCGCGTGAACAAATGAGGCTTGTTTGTCTCGGCAACAATGTCTTAACTGCTTGCTTACGTAGCAGAGTAAGCGTGTTGTCTTAAAGTCAAAACCATTGCAAACGTACTAAAATGTGGACAAATATTGAACGTAATTTTTAAGTAGACGTTATAATTGGTAAGAAATACCAGTGAATCTTACAACAGTCATAATTAAAGTAACGATGTTTTGCTGTGTTAAAATTGTCAGAGTAAATCAAGGGTTATTTTTTAAGCTCTTTATGAAATAGGTCATCAGACAGGCTGACGGTCTATTTGATGGTAGGTGGCCACCGTCGCCTATAGTAGCAAAAGCTTACAGTTAAGAGTGCTTAACTGACGATTGTAGTATTAAAGAAAGAGATAGAAAAAATGATGACTTGAAACATAACAGCTGTTGTTATAGGTCTTATAAGTTGTGCAAAATCCAGACTAGAGAGTAAATTATGAAAAGTTCATTTCCGAAGTTGACCCAGTCGGGAGTCGAACCCGGGGCCGCTGAGACAAAGTGTCAAAGCAAACATATTAACCACTCGACCAAGGGTCTCGTCAATTCGACCAAAGTGAAGATTTTATATTTTGTTTGGAGAACTTTGATCACTTTGTGCATAAGTTATTTAATCCCGTCGGCATCACAACAAAGCATTGTAAAAGTGTAAGGATTGTAAAGGTCCCTTTACAACGACCGCAATAAAGATGCCCTGATTGTGCGTTCATTAGACGATCTGTAAAATACCTAATTGGTATCATTCAGCCACTGGCCAATTTGCTTTTTGTCGGGGTTTTTTTATAGCCACAGAACTATTTCGCACCTTTTAAAAAAAGTTCTGTGAAATCAATATTTTATTTATTTATTTATTCAAAATCCACAGCTCTCAAAGATTACTAACAAAAACAAAAACACACCCTACAGCCAATTATGGATTTTACATTTATAAAAAAAAAAAAAATAACTAAAATACAAAATTCCCTACAATCTAAACAAACTATAAAAATCACATATTAAATATAATACATATATATTACATAGAACAGCCACTGCCTTAAAAATTATAACATAAGTAAACATAAACATAATTAATGTAGACGCTAGCCTGTAAGAATGTTGCCAATGCTATTCCTGAATGTCAGCAACGACTATATCCGTTATCCGTAATAATATTATAATGCGAAAGTTTGTATGGATGTATGGATATTTATTACTCTTTCACGCAAATTTTGCATATACACGTTGTCTTGGACACCAGAAAGAACATAGGGTATATTTTGCAGCAGCTAGTAAATTTATATCACATTTCAGTATTGATTTTCTAACTATGTATGTACCTACTTACAAAATATATACCTATCACATCTAACCAAAGAATCCAATCCTTTTGGCGGGTTTTGTTACACTTTTTTATGATAATTAGTAACAGACATACCTACAGAGGGCCCATGAAATGAGACCATCAAAATCTATGAGCATCATAGGCGATTAGAGAAAATTGTGTATGGATACCATACTAAATGAAGATAAAGGAATAAATTCAAATCATTACGTAACAAACCTAACAGCATATGTGCTGTTATTTCATGGTGGTCTGTAAAAGGGTGGTAAGAGGCCGAGAAGCATAGGTAGGTAGTGTGTCTTGATATATTTAGGTACCTACTATAAAGGTTTTGATTATAAAGATATATTGTAAGCCCCTTAATATTACCTATACGAATATGATATCTATAAAATATACCTATTATATATCTACTCTTAGTCTAATAAGATTCGTGTAAGATTTATTTTCTATTCGTGTAGAATTAAAAATACCTAAATATAAATATTCAGTACCATAATAAGTAGGTACCTAAGTAGGTAGGTAATATACCTATAGGTATCGATCCCAAATAAGTATAAGAATGTGATAAAACGGGGTGTTACTTTTCAATGGTTGGTACTTAATGAGTAAGTACACACTTATTTATATTATACCTGTTACTAACATAAATAGGTGCCTACTCATATTCCACTTGACTTTGGCTTATTGTACCTACAGTGGCGAAGCTTATTATCAGGAAAAACAGTAATACCTAAATATTTCACTAAACTACTTATATAATAATATAAGTATAATAATAATAATATACCTTTAATAATAATAATAGTAATAAATAATAATATACCTTTTTGTATTAACCAATAAAAAATCTAAATATCTAACTTAAATAATATTCTGAAAGTAAGTTCTCTAGTAGGTACCTATTTAAACATAGTGTCCAACCTATTTTTAAATAGATAGAAGGGAGGGGCTCTGAAGTCTCATTTTTTATTACAATATTAAACCTACCTTAATCAATAAACAATTGATAACAACTTGATAAAAAACTTGATACTTACTTAGCGATCTAAATCTAGAATATTTTACATTTTCTATTGTAATAAATAAAGCCAAGTTCTTCATAGATGAGCATTTTCATAGAATTGGATAAGCTGGAGTTAGGTAAGTACCTAACTCTATGCCTAATTCTATTTCCTCAAATATTTTTTAAGCAACTGTTACGTATATATTTAATTACCTGGAGATTATTGTATTACAATGATGCGTAAGTATACATTATGGGTCAAGTTACCTCATAAAGTGACCGCCGGCACGTTGATGCAAATCCAGCTCCACGATGATGCCTTCCGCAGCTTCAAATAAAACCTGAGCCGGCACAACACTAGGTAGGTACTTAACAGAAAACACTGGTCCGCATACAACTGTTTCGTAAGAACCTACAACTGTATCATTATGTATGCTAATTGTTATTGTAACTCGATCGATTGAACACAATTAGTGTTATCGATAAAATCGCGATTCCGTGCGGCCGCCACGCGCTCTCCGCTCACTCGGCACAATGGCGACAATCGACAATCGTGCGGCGCGACTGCGGTGACTGAGTTACTAACAAATCGAGTGATAAACCCGAAAGGCTCGACCAATGGGAAAGCTCCGATACGCCCACGAGAGCGCACCGCGCGCTCCCATTGGCCAAGCAACTGCCATTACCTTACGGATGTTATTATGCAGAACGGGACCAACTATTCGAACGAAGTCTTAAAACGTTTACCAGCCCGCGCACAATGTAAATTGGTAGCTGGTGTTGTGCGCCATGGTCTCTTTCAGCTGTTCTGTTGCCGTTTATCATTCTTTTTGTTTTGTTTAAGACGATTCCTTGCTGTACAAACTAAAAAGGATGAATTCTAACGTAGCTTAGATCAAATATATTATAGGCAATGTTATGTTTAGACTATTTGACTGAAATACTTGGATGAAAGTTTGATGGTCAAAATTTCTACACACACACACACACAAAAGTACAAGCTAACAATTTCTGTTTATGACTTTATTACTTTTCATATCAACTACCTACTTATTTATTTTAGATAGGTACCTACTCACTTAGGTAGGTATATTATTGCAAGTCTACTTTACCCACTTAAAATCTTAAGATAAGTAAAAAGCTTACCTACCTTAAACAAAAAATAATAATAATTAAATATTGATTAATTCTTTTGGATTAATGACACATGCAAATGTCAAGTTTGCATATAAAGATACAATATATTGTATGTAATGCATGTCACATTTGTCATATCATTTTAGTCTGAGATTAAAAAACAAACTAGTTGTTTTTAATAATAGTTGATAGGTACTTTAAGCACCTACCACTTACTTAAATATTTGTTTCCTTACCTACATAGGTACCTACTTTTTTATTATAGTAATTATATTTTAAACAAACGTTGAGTTTCTATACCTAACATACCTCACTAGATGAGGACGTTTTTTGATTATTTTTGAAACACTGAACTAATTTACAAGCATTTTCTTTTTTTATATAAAAAAGAGTAGCAGACAAGCCGACGATGCACTTATTTTGGTAGGCGGCCACCGACGCTTAAGAACGCATAATTTACCTCTTATGTGCCGGAATTTATCGGAATTTTTGTATGTTGTCTTTGAAGAAGGTCATATTATATACCTAGTTAGGTACTTATGCGAAAACACCTCTGAAGGGAGTTCGTTCTAAAGTTCAATCCATGGCATAAAATTTCTACTCATCTCACCATTGTACAACCGTTATAAAACACGAAGAGAAGCTATATATCTTCTTACCCTAAGAGGTTCTAACCGCTGTTGCGTCTGCAATGGATCGTCGACAAATTCGACGCTGCTTGCAGGATGTCAAAGAGGCTCTAGCTAGTTTTAGCCCTGAGGTGAAAGCTGTTCCCACCTATCTACTCACATTAGGGCGTAATCTAGTTTAAATGTGAACTATTAAAATTTGCTTTAGGTAGTACTCGCCTATCATAATTCCGCTCTAGTTC
This sequence comes from Synanthedon formicaeformis, assembly GCA_945859745.1. NCBI lineage: Eukaryota > Metazoa > Arthropoda > Insecta > Lepidoptera > Sesiidae > Synanthedon > Synanthedon formicaeformis. Next base: position 1,230,125 of record OX243955.1, on the reverse strand, counting down.
TAGTAACAATAAAAGCCATTTATTTCCAAAAAGTTACATCTTTTTCTTACAAATGCTTTACAATTTTGGCATAGGCCTCCTCCAACTGCCTCCATTGATCTCTTTCTCTCTCAGCCAATATGGCCCCAAGGTTCTAGTAACTTAATTAAGGGTTATTGTAATTGATAGTGAGTTTATATATTTCTTTGTTTACTATGTTTCAACGCCTTAACGAATTTTACGAACACATGTCATAGTAGGTATACTTAATAGGAGGTAGCACCTATTGATGTTTGCTACTCTTTCACACAAAAACTATTGAACAAGAATTCCTAAAATGATATGAAGTATGTAAAAAAGAAATAAAGTGAACCCGCTAGTAGTATTATAAATACTAAATTTTGTATGTTTGGATGTTTTTTACTCAATTACTCAAAAACTTCTTGGATGAGGATGGAAATATGAATATAATTATTAAAAAAACTACGGATGAAGAGCGGCTAATGGCCAACTCTAACTTCTCATTATTACTTTATTTCACATATGCACAATTCTTGCACTGACTTTAATGTTTAATATGTAACATATGATCAATAACTAAATTCGTAACGGTCTGTTGAGTTCCGTTGTAACTTAACAATTCAATTTGAATTAAGTACACTATCGAAGCAATAAAATTTACAAAACTACCTGCATTGTACACATGTAGGTACATTACAATGTCTATTCAATCTGTGTCATATGCAAAACTCATTTTTCGATATTTAAATATTAAAGGCACATGTCGTAAGCGGCGCGAATTTATGAATAGTTTTTTTTCGCCAATAAAACCATGTTAATTTGCCTACGGTGTATTGTAGACCGCACATTGTGATGTGCTGTAATCGCCGCGGTGTGTGCCGCCCTTTAAGGACTTGGCACATATCCGACGGGTTTTGCAACAACATTTATCTTAGAACAACTTATTGCAACAAATAATTTTTGGATCTTTCTCGGACTCGATAAACTGTGGAATACTAAGTTAGATAATAGACGAGAAAACGAAATATTTATACCTAATATTGTGTAGTTTCTTATTGGCGTGGTAATTTTTGTGAAAATAGAATGAATCCCAAAACTTAACACACATACACAGTAATTTTTCTTACCTATTAATTTAATTTCTTTGCAAACTTTGAGAAAAATAAATGAAATATGTGAACGAAATGATGTGAAGCTACTTTGCTTAGATCACGCATAGATATTGAAAGATATCATAATGTTTGACATTTCGTGATTACTTTGGACCGTTTTGAACCATGGAAAAGAAAACGAGAAAATCGGAACCAATGAAAATATTACTTATAGTTTTAAGTTACATTAGATTTAATCTAATTATCATAACGATACCTTTAATTCGCAAAACGAATAACTCCACTTTTGGTTGCAAATGACTTTTTGGTACGGGAGAAACTTAATGATAATTAGAATTAAATTTTTAAAAGATCTATCGGTTAATACGAGCCATAATTATTTCCAATGTAAAATTGTCTTTTTTCTTTTCTCGTATCATCCAAAAAAAAATTATAAAGTTTTTAGTCTCCCCTGTAAAGTTTGGCTCAGAGGAGTTATTTGGTTTGCGAATTAAGGTATCGATAAGAGAATAGTTTTGATCTAGAACCAACATGCTTTGGAATTCGAAATTATAACCTGTATAAACCCATAAATATAAATATAATCATGGTTTTTAAATTCCATGTCCTGCATTGAATTTCTCGATGTAATATTTAAGTCATCCCTATCGTCAGATATGTGCCAAAGCTTCTGTAGCAAAGTTTAGGGCGCGAGTCGCGACCCACTGCCCCCGTGTCGTCACATTTTAACATAAAGTTACAATTCAATTATCGAACGCCCGCCATTGTAAAAATTCATAAACATATTTTTTTAAACGGTTCGCATTTATCGGTGGCCATGTCGATTTGCAATTTGAATTTGAAATGAATAGAATGACATTTTTCATTCGAATTTTTTTATTGATACCAAATTTGCATTTTAACTTGATATTGTTGCGTTATTGGATCATATCTAGTATCATGTCTTGATAGACGTATGTTAATTTTTCTTTAAATTTTGATAAAGGCTATTGAAGTGAGAGAATTTACTTACTCCTTGAATTCGATTGTTGAATGTTATTCTTCAATCCAGTTTCCGTTACGATATCCATTCATGTGAAAATATTTCAGTCAAGAGTTTTTTTACAACCGACTTTTGACCTATTGAGTATTTTAACGGTCTGTAATAAGAAATCAATATTTCTTTTATGATTATAAATACATTTCCTCCCTTCTCACCATCAGCGAAGCATTTCGAAATAGTTTCTTTTAGCAATTTTTGTTGAACCCCTAATTTAAAAGAATCGCATTTACCTACCTACTTACGTAAGTAGGTACAGTATATTAAAATAAAAAAGGTAGAAACGAGGTCACTTTTGATCGCTAGTCATAATACCTCTACTACTTAGTTAGCGAATCACTTCTTCTTCTTTCAGTGCTTCTCCATTATTGAACCATTATAGAACTCCTTTATTGAAGTTTTGCAGTCAAACTATTACCTACACATTTCCTCTTCGATTGCCGGTGAGAAGAGTTACCTAAGTATATAAAGGTTTTGATAACGGTCCATTCTCTAAAGTTTGTGAGCTATGACATTTTACATCTATTCGTATCTGACTTCCCTGTACTTTTCCAATGATATTGTAGCAATCATCATCATTATCATCATCATCAACAGCCCGTGTTTCTCCACTTCTGGATGTAGGCCTCTTCCAAGGCTCGCACCCTACTCAAGTTCAAGTTGCCTGTCCACCTGGCTGCAGGGTGTCACTACTTAATACCTAATAAAAAAATGTAAGGTCATCTGAATTAAATAATTCGACGAGATTATTCAATTCAAAAGTAAATCGATCAATGCGTGTGATTGTCGGACAGGAGCGTCTCAATGTATCTACGCCGTCAAATAGGTATGATAATTCGATTGACGTATGAAATCGATCCTATTTGCCGATTTGTTCCGCTTTACAAACAGTTTTGTATTGCGTGCAAATCCGTTGGTATCTACATAAATTCGAATGCAAATTCGATTTGTGAATGAAAAAATTAAATCTATGAATGGACACAATGGTTCGATTCATGTTCTTTTTTACGAATTCGCTACTGAAATTTTAAATTAGCTTACATTTTAACTGATCGATACGAGATTTATTGATATTTAAATAAGCGTTACAGATAGTTTATTCATTTAAATGGGGTTAGATGTTGAATTTTTATATGTGGGTGCATTAATACTCCTGACAGAATAGAATTGAAATTTTTGTAGGTAAGTAACTATTTCTGTTCTGAAGAAATAAATTCCCTTGTATTTCTTTGTACCTACTTATTATAAAATTTGGGTGTCATCTTGAAGGCTTAATAATTTAGCTAAAAACATAATATGCTGAATAGAGTCTAAGGTCAGCGCCGACCGACGGAGTGGCGGCGAAGAGACTAATGAGATATCATTTGAAAATCGACTTTAGTTACTTCAGTATGTGATTGAAAGTGGTATAACAAAAAAAAAATACTCTCACGTCGGCAAGCGCGGGCGAGCGGCGCGCGGTAAACCTTCAGCTAAAGAAACTAAAGTCGATTTTCAATTGATAGCGCTTTAGTCTCTTCGCCGCTACTCCGTCGGTCTGCGCTGACCCTAATTCTCTGTAAGCTCTAAATCCGTAGCTGCATATTATAAATGCGAAAGTTTGTATGGATGGATGTTTGTTACTCTTTCACGCAAAAACTACTGAATTGATCACCATGGAATTTTGCATACACGTTTTCTGGGACACCAAAAATGACATAGAATTATATATAATCGTTGTAGCTTTTACGGGAGGAATTATTATTAGCTGGTGCCCGCGACTACGTCCGCGTTGAAAAAGTAAAAAGTAGCCTCCTATCCTGTGTCCTGTACGTCTAAATGTTAATCTACCAAGTTTCATGAAAATCAGTTAATTCGTTTAAGTTATGAAGGAACATACATACATACATATATACATACACAACGATTTATTATTAGTACCTATTGATAAGTATATAATAATACCAATTATATATGTACTAACAAACACTAAGTGAAGCACAACACCCAATGATCCTAGTGACGCAAATGTCTGTCACAATCAACACAATGATTATTTGCTTTTCTCACAAATACTGGCCGGTAGTGATGCGACCACTCGATCGCCGATATCGATTGTCGGGGATGCTTCTGTCGTTGAGTGGACGTGTCCGTGATCGGTGTTTTGTTGGTTCATTATTGAATTGTGATGTACATTTGCTGTTGGGGGTTCAACTCAAGTGTCACTCTTTGCATAGTGACGTCATAAAAATTATTATGTCAATTGTGAAAAAAAGTTTCAGAAATCCGAAATTTTACCTTAATTTCCTCTGCCAGGATTGGTACTGTTGGTTTTTTTGATTAGGTTTGAACTGAAACTATATATGTAGGAATAAATTATCAAGTGTGCGAAAATAGGATTTTGCTTGCTAGGCAATGCTTATTTAGCACCAAAACAAACAACAAAAAATATAGTAGTAGATAACTCCCAAATAGTTCATTTTAATAAAACCTTGCATGTTTATCAGACGATAAATATAAGTAATATAGGTACATCCCTATAAAATAAGTAGACAACAATTGTGGCCTCGCTAATTCAATTATTACACAAGACTGTAAACAGACAAAACCGAAAACCCTGCATTACACTGTAACACCAACTTTTTACATCACTTTTAAATTCATTGTGACGGCTCCCCCTTCAAATTAAATACCTTTTGATTTCAATCGAGCGAAAGACCTGAGCCTTAATCTCGCTTGATCATTTGCTGCTTTCAATTGTAGGGCTATATGCGAAAAATTGTCGCACGTTTGGTACAAACTCAAATTAATATTAATTACAATAAGTAAATAAATAAACGAAAAAAAAATTACAAAAAATATGAAAAGATACTGAACTCGTCTGTTTTAATAATTTATATTTATTGGTTTATTTAACATTGTAACTTTAAATTACATATTAAATATTCTGCTCTTCCTTTAGTTGAACGGATTAGAAGAAGTTAGTAGAGAAATG
>OX243955.1:0-20000 GCA_945859745.1 Synanthedon formicaeformis | reverse complement strand
TTAGGTTAGGTTAGGTTAGGTTAGGTTAGGTTAGGTTAGGTTAGGTTAGGTTAGGTTAGGTTAGGTTAGGTTAGGTTAGGTTAGGTTAGGTTAGGTTAGGTTAGGTTAGGTTAGGTTAGGTTAGGTTAGGTTAGGTTAGGTTAGGTTAGGTTAGGTTAGGTTAGGTTAGGTTAGGTTAGGTTAGGTTAGGTTAGGTTAGGTTAGGTTAGGTTAGGTTAGGTTAGGTTAGGTTAGGTTAGGTTAGGTTAGGTTAGGTTAGGTTAGGTTAGGTTAGGTTAGGTTAGGTTAGGTTAGGTTAGGTTAGGTTAGGTTAGGTTAGGTTAGGTTAGGTTAGGTTAGGTTAGGTTAGGTTAGGTTAGGTTAGGTTAGGTTAGGTTAGGTTAGGTTAGGTTAGGTTAGGTTAGGTTAGGTTAGGTTAGGTTAGGTTAGGTTAGGTTAGGTTAGGTTAGGTTAGGTTAGGTTAGGTTAGGTTAGGTTAGGTTAGGTTAGGTTAGGTTAGGTTAGGTTAGGTTAGGTTAGGTTAGGTTAGGTTAGGTTAGGTTAGGTTAGGTTAGGTTAGGTTAGGTTAGGTTAGGTTAGGTTAGGTTAGGTTAGGTTAGGTTAGGTTAGGTTAGGTTAGGTTAGGTTAGGTTAGGTTAGGTTAGGTTAGGTTAGGTTAGGTTAGGTTAGGTTAGGTTAGGTTAGGTTAGGTTAGGTTAGGTTAGGTTAGGTTAGGTTAGGTTAGGTTAGGTTAGGTTAGGTTAGGTTAGGTTAGGTTAGGTTAGGTTAGGTTAGGTTAGGTTAGGTTAGGTTAGGTTAGGTTAGGTTAGGTTAGGTTAGGTTAGGTTAGGTTAGGTTAGGTTAGGTTAGGTTAGGTTAGGTTAGGTTAGGTTAGGTTAGGTTAGGTTAGGTTAGGTTAGGTTAGGTTAGGTTAGGTTAGGTTAGGTTAGGTTAGGTTAGGTTAGGTTAGGTTAGGTTAGGTTAGGTTAGGTTAGGTTAGGTTAGGTTAGGTTAGGTTAGGTTAGGTTAGGTTAGGTTAGGTTAGGTTAGGTTAGGTTAGGTTAGGTTAGGTTAGGTTAGGTTAGGTTAGGTTAGGTTAGGTTAGGTTAGGTTAGGTTAGGTTAGGTTAGGTTAGGTTAGGTTAGGTTAGGTTAGGTTAGGTTAGGTTAGGTTAGGTTAGGTTAGGTTAGGTTAGGTTAGGTTAGGTTAGGTTAGGTTAGGTTAGGTTAGGTTAGGTTAGGTTAGGTTAGGTTAGGTTAGGTTAGGTTAGGTTAGGTTAGGTTAGGTTAGGTTAGGTTAGGTTAGGTTAGGTTAGGTTAGGTTAGGTTAGGTTAGGTTAGGTTAGGTTAGGTTAGGTTAGGTTAGGTTAGGTTAGGTTAGGTTAGGTTAGGTTAGGTTAGGTTAGGTTAGGTTAGGTTAGGTTAGGTTAGGTTAGGTTAGGTTAGGTTAGGTTAGGTTAGGTTAGGTTAGGTTAGGTTAGGTTAGGTTAGGTTAGGTTAGGTTAGGTTAGGTTAGGTTAGGTTAGGTTAGGTTAGGTTAGGTTAGGTTAGGTTAGGTTAGGTTAGGTTAGGTTAGGTTAGGTTAGGTTAGGTTAGGTTAGGTTAGGTTAGGTTAGGTTAGGTTAGGTTAGGTTAGGTTAGGTTAGGTTAGGTTAGGTTAGGTTAGGTTAGGTTAGGTTAGGTTAGGTTAGGTTAGGTTAGGTTAGGTTAGGTTAGGTTAGGTTAGGTTAGGTTAGGTTAGGTTAGGTTAGGTTAGGTTAGGTTAGGTTAGGTTAGGTTAGGTTAGGTTAGGTTAGGTTAGGTTAGGTTAGGTTAGGTTAGGTTAGGTTAGGTTAGGTTAGGTTAGGTTAGGTTAGGTTAGGTTAGGTTAGGTTAGGTTAGGTTAGGTTAGGTTAGGTTAGGTTAGGTTAGGTTAGGTTAGGTTAGGTTAGGTTAGGTTAGGTTAGGTTAGGTTAGGTTAGGTTAGGTTAGGTTAGGTTAGGTTAGGTTAGGTTAGGTTAGGTTAGGTTAGGTTAGGTTAGGTTAGGTTAGGTTAGGTTAGGTTAGGTTAGGTTAGGTTAGGTTAGGTTAGGTTAGGTTAGGTTAGGTTAGGTTAGGTTAGGTTAGGTTAGGTTAGGTTAGGTTAGGTTAGGTTAGGTTAGGTTAGGTTAGGTTAGGTTAGGTTAGGTTAGGTTAGGTTAGGTTAGGTTAGGTTAGGTTAGGTTAGGTTAGGTTAGGTTAGGTTAGGTTAGGTTAGGTTAGGTTAGGTTAGGTTAGGTTAGGTTAGGTTAGGTTAGGTTAGGTTAGGTTAGGTTAGGTTAGGTTAGGTTAGGTTAGGTTAGGTTAGGTTAGGTTAGGTTAGGTTAGGTTAGGTTAGGTTAGGTTAGGTTAGGTTAGGTTAGGTTAGGTTAGGTTAGGTTAGGTTAGGTTAGGTTAGGTTAGGTTAGGTTAGGTTAGGTTAGGTTAGGTTAGGTTAGGTTAGGTTAGGTTAGGTTAGGTTAGGTTAGGTTAGGTTAGGTTAGGTTAGGTTAGGTTAGGTTAGGTTAGGTTAGGTTAGGTTAGGTTAGGTTAGGTTAGGTTAGGTTAGGTTAGGTTAGGTTAGGTTAGGTTAGGTTAGGTTAGGTTAGGTTAGGTTAGGTTAGGTTAGGTTAGGTTAGGTTAGGTTAGGTTAGGTTAGGTTAGGTTAGGTTAGGTTAGGTTAGGTTAGGTTAGGTTAGGTTAGGTTAGGTTAGGTTAGGTTAGGTTAGGTTAGGTTAGGTTAGGTTAGGTTAGGTTAGGTTAGGTTAGGTTAGGTTAGGTTAGGTTAGGTTAGGTTAGGTTAGGTTAGGTTAGGTTAGGTTAGGTTAGGTTAGGTTAGGTTAGGTTAGGTTAGGTTAGGTTAGGTTAGGTTAGGTTAGGTTAGGTTAGGTTAGGTTAGGTTAGGTTAGGTTAGGTTAGGTTAGGTTAGGTTAGGTTAGGTTAGGTTAGGTTAGGTTAGGTTAGGTTAGGTTAGGTTAGGTTAGGTTAGGTTAGGTTAGGTTAGGTTAGGTTCCGCCTCTTAGTGCGGATCGCAGAGCGCCGGAGAGCGTAGCGTCCACGGACGCGGTGACCACGCTCACTCCCCCGGCTAATTTGCCGAAAAAAGCTAGGGCTGTCAAGGCAGCCAAGTCTGCCGCTGTTCGTACGGCTGAACCCTTGTCCGGGTCATCTACCCAACCGGGTGGTGCCGCTACTACCTGGACAGAGGTTGTTAGGCGTAAGAAACGCGCTCCTGTCGTCCCGGCCCCGACCGCGGCCAAACCGGTTGTGGCGAAACTCCCTCGGGAGATGAAGAAGTTGGCCGTAGTAGTGGCCCTGAAGCCTGAGGCGGTGGCGAAGGGCGCCACTTACAAAATGGCCATTGAGAAGACCAAGGCCACGGTGTCGCTTGAGGCCCTCGGAATCGGTCCTGTCCGATTCCGAGAGAGCTTCACGGGTGCTCGCATCCTAGAGTTGCCAAAGGAGACCACTGTTGATCAGGCGGATACCCTTGCCGCCCAAATTAGCGTAGCGCTTGGCGAAGAAGCGAAGGTGACGCGCCCCGTTAAGTCTGCTGACATTCGTGTCAACGGGCTTGACGACTCGGTAACGGCAGAGGAGCTGAGGACAGCTCTGGCGACGAGCACTGCTTGCCCCCCTGAACACTTCAGGGTGGGCAAGGTGCACCCCGGCGCCGGAGGCTTAGGTTCGGCCTATGTTTCGTGTCCAGTTGCAGCAGCCAGAAAATTGGTAACCGATGGTGGCGTTAGGGTCGGTTGGTGTTCAGCGGCCATCCAGATCGTCGAGCAGAAGCCCATGCGCTGCTATCGCTGCATGGGGCTTGGCCATCCAATGGTCAGGTGCCCATCAAGGAAGGACCGCAGCGGGCAGTGTTTCCGCTGTGGCCTGGAGGGTCACTCCGCCTTCGAGTGCGAGGCGGAGTACAGATGTGGTGTCTGTGCCGATGCTGGGCTTCCGGCCAGTCACCGTATGGGGGGCAGCAACTGCTCCCCCCCAGTAGTAAGGGGCCGCCTCAGTGAGGCGCGACCGGCAGTCGCCAGAGCTGCCAGCGATGCAAGGGAGGAGCCAATGGACACTCATGGTGTCCATTGAGTCCTCCCTCTCGACAGAGCAGATGGCGGGGCAGGAGAAGGCGGGCTCAGCTCGTCTTCAAATGTCCCTGAGGACCTGCGCACACAGCTGGCCAGCTGTGTGTGCCTGCACGGGTCCTCACCGTCTGGGGATTGCTCGGGTGCCTCCGAGCAATCCTCCGTTGGCGACAGCTTAGCCAGAAATGGCTAAGCCGCCCGAGGGGGGTGGGTCGGAGCAAGTGCCTCGGCAGAACCCGTCCACCCCTCACATTATGGGCAAGGAGGCACCGGGGAGTTTTAGTGGGTAGGGGCCAGTTCCGCCTGCAACCTGCATGCGGCGGAGTATGCTGGTCGAGTCCCACATACCCCTACCGCCTAGCCAGCGGTAGGGGATCAATAAAACGATTTCTCCTCGTCAAAAAAAAAAAAAAAAAAAAAAAAAAAAAAAAAAAAAAAAAAAAAAAAAAAAAAAAAAAGGTTAGGTTAGGTTAGGTTAGGTTAGGTTAGGTTAGGTTAGGTTAGGTTAGGTTAGGTTAGGTTAGGTTAGGTTAGGTTAGGTTAGGTTAGGTTAGGTTAGGTTAGGTTAGGTTAGGTTAGGTTAGGTTAGGTTAGGTTAGGTTAGGTTAGGTTAGGTTAGGTTAGGTTAGGTTAGGTTAGGTTAGGTTAGGTTAGGTTAGGTTAGGTTAGGTTAGGTTAGGTTAGGTTAGGTTAGGTTAGGTTAGGTTAGGTTAGGTTAGGTTAGGTTAGGTTAGGTTAGGTTAGGTTAGGTTAGGTTAGGTTAGGTTAGGTTAGGTTAGGTTAGGTTAGGTTAGGTTAGGTTAGGTTAGGTTAGGTTAGGTTAGGTTAGGTTAGGTTAGGTTAGGTTAGGTTAGGTTAGGTTAGGTTAGGTTAGGTTAGGTTAGGTTAGGTTAGGTTAGGTTAGGTTAGGTTAGGTTAGGTTAGGTTAGGTTAGGTTAGGTTAGGTTAGGTTAGGTTAGGTTAGGTTAGGTTAGGTTAGGTTAGGTTAGGTTAGGTTAGGTTAGGTTAGGTTAGGTTAGGTTAGGTTAGGTTAGGTTAGGTTAGGTTAGGTTAGGTTAGGTTAGGTTAGGTTAGGTTAGGTTAGGTTAGGTTAGGTTAGGTTAGGTTAGGTTAGGTTAGGTTAGGTTAGGTTAGGTTAGGTTAGGTTAGGTTAGGTTAGGTTAGGTTAGGTTAGGTTAGGTTAGGTTAGGTTAGGTTAGGTTAGGTTAGGTTAGGTTAGGTTAGGTTAGGTTAGGTTAGGTTAGGTTAGGTTAGGTTAGGTTAGGTTAGGTTAGGTTAGGTTAGGTTAGGTTAGGTTAGGTTAGGTTAGGTTAGGTTAGGTTAGGTTAGGTTAGGTTAGGTTAGGTTAGGTTAGGTTAGGTTAGGTTAGGTTAGGTTAGGTTAGGTTAGGTTAGGTTAGGTTAGGTTAGGTTAGGTTAGGTTAGGTTAGGTTAGGTTAGGTTAGGTTAGGTTAGGTTAGGTTAGGTTAGGTTAGGTTAGGTTAGGTTAGGTTAGGTTAGGTTAGGTTAGGTTAGGTTAGGTTAGGTTAGGTTAGGTTAGGTTAGGTTAGGTTAGGTTAGGTTAGGTTAGGTTAGGTTAGGTTAGGTTAGGTTAGGTTAGGTTAGGTTAGGTTAGGTTAGGTTAGGTTAGGTTAGGTTAGGTTAGGTTAGGTTAGGTTAGGTTAGGTTAGGTTAGGTTAGGTTAGGTTAGGTTAGGTTAGGTTAGGTTAGGTTAGGTTAGGTTAGGTTAGGTTAGGTTAGGTTAGGTTAGGTTAGGTTAGGTTAGGTTAGGTTAGGTTAGGTTAGGTTAGGTTAGGTTAGGTTAGGTTAGGTTAGGTTAGGTTAGGTTAGGTTAGGTTAGGTTAGGTTAGGTTAGGTTAGGTTAGGTTAGGTTAGGTTAGGTTAGGTTAGGTTAGGTTAGGTTAGGTTAGGTTAGGTTAGGTTAGGTTAGGTTAGGTTAGGTTAGGTTAGGTTAGGTTAGGTTAGGTTAGGTTAGGTTAGGTTAGGTTAGGTTAGGTTAGGTTAGGTTAGGTTAGGTTAGGTTAGGTTAGGTTAGGTTAGGTTAGGTTAGGTTAGGTTAGGTTAGGTTAGGTTAGGTTAGGTTAGGTTAGGTTAGGTTAGGTTAGGTTAGGTTAGGTTAGGTTAGGTTAGGTTAGGTTAGGTTAGGTTAGGTTAGGTTAGGTTAGGTTAGGTTAGGTTAGGTTAGGTTAGGTTAGGTTAGGTTAGGTTAGGTTAGGTTAGGTTAGGTTAGGTTAGGTTAGGTTAGGTTAGGTTAGGTTAGGTTAGGTTAGGTTAGGTTAGGTTAGGTTAGGTTAGGTTAGGTTAGGTTAGGTTAGGTTAGGTTAGGTTAGGTTAGGTTAGGTTAGGTTAGGTTAGGTTAGGTTAGGTTAGGTTAGGTTAGGTTAGGTTAGGTTAGGTTAGGTTAGGTTAGGTTAGGTTAGGTTAGGTTAGGTTAGGTTAGGTTAGGTTAGGTTAGGTTAGGTTAGGTTAGGTTAGGTTAGGTTAGGTTAGGTTAGGTTAGGTTAGGTTAGGTTAGGTTAGGTTAGGTTAGGTTAGGTTAGGTTAGGTTAGGTTAGGTTAGGTTAGGTTAGGTTAGGTTAGGTTAGGTTAGGTTAGGTTAGGTTAGGTTTTTTTTTTTTTTTTTTTTTTTTTTTTTTTTTTATTTATATCTAACCCCTCCGACGCTAGGTCGTAGCCTATATTAACTTTACTCTTTCATACTAGTTCTCGCTTATATTCTTCTCGCACTTTCATTCCTCATACTTGTTCTTTCTAGCATACATCTCTTTCACACTGTAGCGGGTGGGATTCCCGCCTAATTGCTATTCTGATAATCTTATTTCTATTTCTCTTTATTAGCATTTAGGGTATGTAGTTCAATGATTGTACACAAAATTCTATTATACACATAAAAGACATAATTAACATTAACAATAATAAATAATTTAAAACATTAGGAATAAAAAGATAAAACGGTTAAAAACATTGAAATACAGATAAATAATTAAATAACAATAATTAGAATAATTTAAAACATTGCGGGTATTAAAATATCATTATACAATTTAAAGATTTACATAAAATAAATTAAATTCAGATAATATAAATTCGTGTATAATATATTACATTTATGGAACCACATTCTATGTTTTATTTCTTTCTATGACCCTACTTGCTAATTTCTTACAATATTCCATGAATTTCTCTCGCTGGCTACTGCTGATCATCGCGTTTAGGTTGGCTGGGCACACTTCCATATCCATCTCGTACTCCAGCTCCATCCTTTCCTTGGCGAAGACCGGGCACTCCAGTAGAACATGCGGGACATCCTCATCATTGCTGGAACAAATGCACGATGGGCTCTCCTTGCGCTTGAAACGATGCAAGTACTCGGAGAACCCACCGTGCCCCGTTAAGACCTGGGTCATAACACCTTCAAGTCTCACCTTCCTCAGGGTCTTATAGGCGTCTATGGCTCGAGGGAAGAACAGCTTTGTAATGCTGGCCGTAGCGCCGTCCCTGTATCTTTGGTCCCATTCGTCAAGCGAGCGCATTCGGATGCACCGCTTGACAAATGAGACCGGACACAGGTCGTACGCCGGCCTACGCTTACATTTCAGTGCGGCCTCCCTCGCGAGGCAGTCCGCCCTTTCATTCCCCTCTAGACCAGCGTGCGCTTTGATCCAGAATAGTTTTATGATTCTGTCTTTCTTGTAGATCTTTGCCAAGTTTGCTCTAGTCTCAGCTGCTAGAGGGTGCAGACATTTACTCGCCGCGACGGACTGCAATGCGGACCTTGAATCGCTGTAAATTGCTACGGAGGTTTCGCTGCGACCCAGAGCTACCCTCGACGCCTCACATAGCGCCAAGAGCTCTGCCTGGTAGACGGTGCAGTACGGCGGCAGACCAAGCTTGACGGCCCTGGTTTCGGCGTCGCCCTTCCATAAGGATAGAGCGGCGCCAACCCGACCCTCAATCTTGCTGCCGTCCGTAAAGATGCGAAGATGGTAGTCGCTATTTGCATTTAGCTCGTCCTCGTCCACCAGGCTTCCGAACTCAAGGTTAGCCAGTTCGGCGGGGTGGGGAGCCTCGATCGCAAGAACCCCCCGCTCGATGACCCTGTCCCCGAGCCCAGGCTGCGGTACTCCCCTCTTGGCCTCGTACAGTGAGGCAGCCTCGCGAACTCGCAAGTCAAGGGGGAGTATCCCAGCCAGTAGTAAAGCTGAGTTCAGGGACACCGTTCGGTAGGCTCTGCAGATTTTCTGCGCAAAACCCCGTTGCACAGCGTTCAAGATCCGCATAATCCCCACTCTGCGAGTGGCGGGTGCCCACGCACTCGCAGAGTAGGTGATTATTGGCTCCACCGCGGCGATGTAAATGGAGCGAACAACCTCGGGATGGAGACCCCAGCTGACTTTAGCTGCCCTCCCGAGCTGCTTATAGACCCCGAGGGCCTTCTTGGTCACATTTTTCACGTGGTCCTTGAAGGTGAGACCCCTGTCTATGGTAAGTCCCAGCAATTTGATTCTGTCCGTCATGGCAATGTCAATCCCGCCCATGGTAAGTCGTGGCGTGTCAAACTTAAGCTTTCTGGTCAGCACCATGGCATTAGTCTTGCCTGGTGCGAACCTCAGCTTATTTTTGACACCCCACTCCAGAACATGCGCGAGAGTGGCATTGGCATTTTGCTCTATCTGGAGTGCTCTGTCTCCATCAAAGACGAGGACCACGTCGTCCGCGAAAGCCTGGCAGTAGACGCCTCTACCGTCCAGGCTCCGCAGCAACGGGTCGAGCGTCAGGTTCCAGAGCAAGGGTCCGGCTATTGACCCTTGGATGCAGCCCCTGCTTGGCTCAGCACTATGAACCTCGCCGCAGTATCTGACGCTGACCGTCCTGTCGGCGAGGTAGCTGTCAAAGACTCGCCTCAGATTCACCGGGCATCCAGCCTCCGCCAGTCTGACTCTGACCATAGGCCACCAGACGCTGTCGAAGGCCCCCTCTATGTCCAATGACACCAATGCTACAATTTTCTTGTTATCAAGTTTACTATAGATTCGCGACATTAGGTCATAGAGGGCGCCTTCGGTGCTCTTCTGGGGCACAAAGCCATACTGGCGGTCACTGATCCCCGGCAAAAGATGGTATTTGAGGCGAGCCACCAGCATTTTCTCATATACTTTTCCAAGCACGGGCAGCAGTCCAATTGGTCGGAACGACTTGGGGACGGTGTAGCTATCCCTCCCCGGTTTCCGAAGAACAATCACTGCCGCTTCCTTCCATATCTTTGGAAAGATATGGTGGGCCATACAGCTGTTCAGTAACCCCAAAAAAGCTTTGGGGTTACAGCCGATGGCCCTGGCGCAGATGTCGGCAGTGAGCCCATCGGAACCGGGGGCCTTCTTCGGATTGAAGGACTTCACCGCCATCTCCAGCTCGGTCAGCGTGAACGGGGGGTCGCAGGGCGAGTCTTGCTCCCCCACGTTCACCCCGTCCGCCTCCGCTCTGATCTGGCGGTGAATTCCTTCATCCGAAGTCGCGTGGTCTTTCGGGTAGAACACCTCCGCAAGCCACTCCGCCGATTCCCTCGCGTCGAGAACCCTTCCGTCTCGAACCAGCGGCGGGTCCTCCTCTCTGACTGCCGTTCTACCGATCACTCTGTAGATACCATCCCACACGCTCTCGCCACTCTGTCGCTCGCAGAAGGACTTCCAGGAGTCTGTTTGAGCTTGCCTCACGGCCTGCTCGTACTCCGCCTTCTTCTGAACGTATTGCTCAACGACAAACGACCGTCGGACGGGTGCGGCGTTCCTGATTCTATTTTTCCTGGTGGCGACCTCCTTCTTCAAGACTTCCAGGTCCTGCGACCACCACGGCAACGCCAGCTTTTCCCTCGTCCCCTTCCTCGGAATGGCATGGTCAGACGCCTCAATTACTAATTTTGTATAATTTTGTACGGCCGAAATTGTCTGTTCCCTATCCGGTACAACACCCTCTTTAATTTCATATTTTTCAATGAGTTCTAAAATTTTGGACCTAAATTTTTCCCAATCTGCTTTACGAGTGTTGTACTTTCTGGTCGTTCTGACCACTTCCATTCCTCGGGAGGGCCCGAGGTTCAGCTTGAGTGCGATACCGTTGTGATCGGAACCCGTCAAGTCATTGAGGACTTTCCAGTCTTCCACCAGGTCCAATAGGTCATGTGAGCATGCAGTGATGTCCACATGACTACAGAAACGCCGCCCCCCTCGGACTGTGTCGAATGTCGGAGCATCTCCGACGTTCAGAATTTCGAGGCCAAGCTCCTCCAGACTACCTGAAAGCTCTTCCCCCCTCGAATCGATCCTATCGCTGCCCCACCACGGACTCTTTGCATTTGCGTCTCCACCGACCAACCATCTCCCAGCCCCCAGCACAGCCTCCACCCTCTTCAGGCACCCAATGTAGGGTTCAATTGGCTGGTCCGGCTCAAAGTAGAAGGAGGTAAGCGTGATCGTCCAGCGCCCCATCCTTATCCCCACCACCACGATGTTATTGGTGGTGAGTTCTGGGTACTGTATGATTTTAAGACTGCTATCGAAGACTACGATAGCAGCCTTAACAGTACCCTCTTCAGGCATGGAGTTCTGGAAGACCCGCATCCCCCTCCGACCCCGAACCGTGCCAGCCGCCCCCACATAGGGTTCCTGAAGGAGCGCTACGGCTGTTCCCCTCTTCTCTGCCTCCACTAGGAGCTCGGAGGTGGCTAGTCGGCTTCGTTGCAAATTGACTTGCAAGAGCCCGTAGGTGCGGCCTTCGCCAGGGGCGCCCTTAGCAGTACTGAGTGGCAGAGCGCGCGATGGCATCCCATTTCAATCTCACTGGGCACGCCGAGCTGAACGCGTTGTGCCCGCGATTCCCGAGCTTGGCCACAGCACAGTTGTGGCACGCTGGGGGAGTACCCGCTCTCCACTCGGGGCACTCCGGTTAGTTAGGTTAGGTTAGGTTAGGTTAGGTTAGGTTAGGTTAGGTTAGGTTAGGTTAGGTTAGGTTAGGTTAGGTTAGGTTAGGTTAGGTTAGGTTAGGTTAGGTTAGGTTAGGTTAGGTTAGGTTAGGTTAGGTTAGGTTAGGTTAGGTTAGGTTAGGTTAGGTTAGGTTAGGTTAGGTTAGGTTAGGTTAGGTTAGGTTAGGTTAGGTTAGGTTAGGTTAGGTTAGGTTAGGTTAGGTTAGGTTAGGTTAGGTTAGGTTAGGTTAGGTTAGGTTAGGTTAGGTTAGGTTAGGTTAGGTTAGGTTAGGTTAGGTTAGGTTAGGTTAGGTTAGGTTAGGTTAGGTTAGGTTAGGTTAGGTTAGGTTAGGTTAGGTTAGGTTAGGTTAGGTTAGGTTAGGTTAGGTTAGGTTAGGTTAGGTTAGGTTAGGTTAGGTTAGGTTAGGTTAGGTTAGGTTAGGTTAGGTTAGGTTAGGTTAGGTTAGGTTAGGTTAGGTTAGGTTAGGTTAGGTTAGGTTAGGTTAGGTTAGGTTAGGTTAGGTTAGGTTAGGTTAGGTTAGGTTAGGTTAGGTTAGGTTAGGTTAGGTTAGGTTAGGTTAGGTTAGGTTAGGTTAGGTTAGGTTAGGTTAGGTTAGGTTAGGTTAGGTTAGGTTAGGTTAGGTTAGGTTAGGTTAGGTTAGGTTAGGTTAGGTTAGGTTAGGTTAGGTTAGGTTAGGTTAGGTTAGGTTAGGTTAGGTTAGGTTAGGTTAGGTTAGGTTAGGTTAGGTTAGGTTAGGTTAGGTTAGGTTAGGTTAGGTTAGGTTAGGTTAGGTTAGGTTAGGTTAGGTTAGGTTAGGTTAGGTTAGGTTAGGTTAGGTTAGGTTAGGTTAGGTTAGGTTAGGTTAGGTTAGGTTAGGTTAGGTTAGGTTAGGTTAGGTTAGGTTAGGTTAGGTTAGGTTAGGTTAGGTTAGGTTAGGTTAGGTTAGGTTAGGTTAGGTTAGGTTAGGTTAGGTTAGGTTAGGTTAGGTTAGGTTAGGTTAGGTTAGGTTAGGTTAGGTTAGGTTAGGTTAGGTTAGGTTAGGTTAGGTTAGGTTAGGTTAGGTTAGGTTAGGTTAGGTTAGGTTAGGTTAGGTTAGGTTAGGTTAGGTTAGGTTAGGTTAGGTTAGGTTAGGTTAGGTTAGGTTAGGTTAGGTTAGGTTAGGTTAGGTTAGGTTAGGTTAGGTTAGGTTAGGTTAGGTTAGGTTAGGTTAGGTTAGGTTAGGTTAGGTTAGGTTAGGTTAGGTTAGGTTAGGTTAGGTTAGGTTAGGTTAGGTTAGGTTAGGTTAGGTTAGGTTAGGTTAGGTTAGGTTAGGTTAGGTTAGGTTAGGTTAGGTTAGGTTAGGTTAGGTTAGGTTAGGTTAGGTTAGGTTAGGTTAGGTTAGGTTAGGTTAGGTTAGGTTAGGTTAGGTTAGGTTAGGTTAGGTTAGGTTAGGTTAGGTTAGGTTAGGTTAGGTTAGGTTAGGTTAGGTTAGGTTAGGTTAGGTTAGGTTAGGTTAGGTTAGGTTAGGTTAGGTTAGGTTAGGTTAGGTTAGGTTAGGTTAGGTTAGGTTAGGTTAGGTTAGGTTAGGTTAGGTTAGGTTAGGTTAGGTTAGGTTAGGTTAGGTTAGGTTAGGTTAGGTTAGGTTAGGTTAGGTTAGGTTAGGTTAGGTTAGGTTAGGTTAGGTTAGGTTAGGTTAGGTTAGGTTAGGTTAGGTTAGGTTAGGTTAGGTTAGGTTAGGTTAGGTTAGGTTAGGTTAGGTTAGGTTAGGTTAGGTTAGGTTAGGTTAGGTTAGGTTAGGTTAGGTTAGGTTAGGTTAGGTTAGGTTAGGTTAGGTTAGGTTAGGTTAGGTTAGGTTAGGTTAGGTTAGGTTAGGTTAGGTTAGGTTAGGTTAGGTTAGGTTAGGTTAGGTTAGGTTAGGTTAGGTTAGGTTAGGTTAGGTTAGGTTAGGTTAGGTTAGGTTAGGTTAGGTTAGGTTAGGTTAGGTTAGGTTAGGTTAGGTTAGGTTAGGTTAGGTTAGGTTAGGTTAGGTTAGGTTAGGTTAGGTTAGGTTAGGTTAGGTTAGGTTAGGTTAGGTTAGGTTAGGTTAGGTTAGGTTAGGTTAGGTTAGGTTAGGTTAGGTTAGGTTAGGTTAGGTTAGGTTAGGTTAGGTTAGGTTAGGTTAGGTTAGGTTAGGTTAGGTTAGGTTAGGTTAGGTTAGGTTAGGTTAGGTTAGGTTAGGTTAGGTTAGGTTAGGTTAGGTTAGGTTAGGTTAGGTTAGGTTAGGTTAGGTTAGGTTAGGTTAGGTTAGGTTAGGTTAGGTTAGGTTAGGTTAGGTTAGGTTAGGTTAGGTTAGGTTAGGTTAGGTTAGGTTAGGTTAGGTTAGGTTAGGTTAGGTTAGGTTAGGTTAGGTTAGGTTAGGTTAGGTTAGGTTAGGTTAGGTTAGGTTAGGTTAGGTTAGGTTAGGTTAGGTTAGGTTAGGTTAGGTTAGGTTAGGTTAGGTTAGGTTAGGTTAGGTTAGGTTAGGTTAGGTTAGGTTAGGTTAGGTTAGGTTAGGTTAGGTTAGGTTAGGTTAGGTTAGGTTAGGTTAGGTTAGGTTAGGTTAGGTTAGGTTAGGTTAGGTTAGGTTAGGTTAGGTTAGGTTAGGTTAGGTTAGGTTAGGTTAGGTTAGGTTAGGTTAGGTTAGGTTAGGTTAGGTTAGGTTAGGTTAGGTTAGGTTAGGTTAGGTTAGGTTAGGTTAGGTTAGGTTAGGTTAGGTTAGGTTAGGTTAGGTTAGGTTAGGTTAGGTTAGGTTAGGTTAGGTTAGGTTAGGTTAGGTTAGGTTAGGTTAGGTTAGGTTAGGTTAGGTTAGGTTAGGTTAGGTTAGGTTAGGTTAGGTTAGGTTAGGTTAGGTTAGGTTAGGTTAGGTTAGGTTAGGTTAGGTTAGGTTAGGTTAGGTTAGGTTAGGTTAGGTTAGGTTAGGTTAGGTTAGGTTAGGTTAGGTTAGGTTAGGTTAGGTTAGGTTAGGTTAGGTTAGGTTAGGTTAGGTTAGGTTAGGTTAGGTTAGGTTAGGTTAGGTTAGGTTAGGTTAGGTTAGGTTAGGTTAGGTTAGGTTAGGTTAGGTTAGGTTAGGTTAGGTTAGGTTAGGTTAGGTTAGGTTAGGTTAGGTTAGGTTAGGTTAGGTTAGGTTAGGTTAGGTTAGGTTAGGTTAGGTTAGGTTAGGTTAGGTTAGGTTAGGTTAGGTTAGGTTAGGTTAGGTTAGGTTAGGTTAGGTTAGGTTAGGTTAGGTTAGGTTAGGTTAGGTTAGGTTAGGTTAGGTTAGGTTAGGTTAGGTTAGGTTAGGTTAGGTTAGGTTAGGTTAGGTTAGGTTAGGTTAGGTTAGGTTAGGTTAGGTTAGGTTAGGTTAGGTTAGGTTAGGTTAGGTTAGGTTAGGTTAGGTTAGGTTAGGTTAGGTTAGGTTAGGTTAGGTTAGGTTAGGTTAGGTTAGGTTAGGTTAGGTTAGGTTAGGTTAGGTTAGGTTAGGTTAGGTTAGGTTAGGTTAGGTTAGGTTAGGTTAGGTTAGGTTAGGTTAGGTTAGGTTAGGTTAGGTTAGGTTAGGTTAGGTTAGGTTAGGTTAGGTTAGGTTAGGTTAGGTTAGGTTAGGTTAGGTTAGGTTAGGTTAGGTTAGGTTAGGTTAGGTTAGGTTAGGTTAGGTTAGGTTAGGTTAGGTTAGGTTAGGTTAGGTTAGGTTAGGTTAGGTTAGGTTAGGTTAGGTTAGGTTAGGTTAGGTTAGGTTAGGTTAGGTTAGGTTAGGTTAGGTTAGGTTAGGTTAGGTTAGGTTAGGTTAGGTTAGGTTAGGTTAGGTTAGGTTAGGTTAGGTTAGGTTAGGTTAGGTTAGGTTAGGTTAGGTTAGGTTAGGTTAGGTTAGGTTAGGTTAGGTTAGGTTAGGTTAGGTTAGGTTAGGTTAGGTTAGGTTAGGTTAGGTTAGGTTAGGTTAGGTTAGGTTAGGTTAGGTTAGGTTAGGTTAGGTTAGGTTAGGTTAGGTTAGGTTAGGTTAGGTTAGGTTAGGTTAGGTTAGGTTAGGTTAGGTTAGGTTAGGTTAGGTTAGGTTAGGTTAGGTTAGGTTAGGTTAGGTTAGGTTAGGTTAGGTTAGGTTAGGTTAGGTTAGGTTAGGTTAGGTTAGGTTAGGTTAGGTTAGGTTAGGTTAGGTTAGGTTAGGTTAGGTTAGGTTAGGTTAGGTTAGGTTAGGTTAGGTTAGGTTAGGTTAGGTTAGGTTAGGTTAGGTTAGGTTAGGTTAGGTTAGGTTAGGTTAGGTTAGGTTAGGTTAGGTTAGGTTAGGTTAGGTTAGGTTAGGTTAGGTTAGGTTAGGTTAGGTTAGGTTAGGTTAGGTTAGGTTAGGTTAGGTTAGGTTAGGTTAGGTTAGGTTAGGTTAGGTTAGGTTAGGTTAGGTTAGGTTAGGTTAGGTTAGGTTAGGTTAGGTTAGGTTAGGTTAGGTTAGGTTAGGTTAGGTTAGGTTAGGTTAGGTTAGGTTAGGTTAGGTTAGGTTAGGTTAGGTTAGGTTAGGTTAGGTTAGGTTAGGTTAGGTTAGGTTAGGTTAGGTTAGGTTAGGTTAGGTTAGGTTAGGTTAGGTTAGGTTAGGTTAGGTTAGGTTAGGTTAGGTTAGGTTAGGTTAGGTTAGGTTAGGTTAGGTTAGGTTAGGTTAGGTTAGGTTAGGTTAGGTTAGGTTAGGTTAGGTTAGGTTAGGTTAGGTTAGGTTAGGTTAGGTTAGGTTAGGTTAGGTTAGGTTAGGTTAGGTTAGGTTAGGTTAGGTTAGGTTAGGTTAGGTTAGGTTAGGTTAGGTTAGGTTAGGTTAGGTTAGGTTAGGTTAGGTTAGGTTAGGTTAGGTTAGGTTAGGTTAGGTTAGGTTAGGTTAGGTTAGGTTAGGTTAGGTTAGGTTAGGTTAGGTTAGGTTAGGTTAGGTTAGGTTAGGTTAGGTTAGGTTAGGTTAGGTTAGGTTAGGTTAGGTTAGGTTAGGTTAGGTTAGGTTAGGTTAGGTTAGGTTAGGTTAGGTTAGGTTAGGTTAGGTTAGGTTAGGTTAGGTTAGGTTAGGTTAGGTTAGGTTAGGTTAGGTTAGGTTAGGTTAGGTTAGGTTAGGTTAGGTTAGGTTAGGTTAGGTTAGGTTAGGTTAGGTTAGGTTAGGTTAGGTTAGGTTAGGTTAGGTTAGGTTAGGTTAGGTTAGGTTAGGTTAGGTTAGGTTAGGTTAGGTTAGGTTAGGTTAGGTTAGGTTAGGTTAGGTTAGGTTAGGTTAGGTTAGGTTAGGTTAGGTTAGGTTAGGTTAGGTTAGGTTAGGTTAGGTTAGGTTAGGTTAGGTTAGGTTAGGTTAGGTTAGGTTAGGTTAGGTTAGGTTAGGTTAGGTTAGGTTAGGTTAGGTTAGGTTAGGTTAGGTTAGGTTAGGTTAGGTTAGGTTAGGTTAGGTTAGGTTAGGTTAGGTTAGGTTAGGTTAGGTTAGGTTAGGTTAGGTTAGGTTAGGTTAGGTTAGGTTAGGTTAGGTTAGGTTAGGTTAGGTTAGGTTAGGTTAGGTTAGGTTAGGTTAGGTTAGGTTAGGTTAGGTTAGGTTAGGTTAGGTTAGGTTAGGTTAGGTTAGGTTAGGTTAGGTTAGGTTAGGTTAGGTTAGGTTAGGTTAGGTTAGGTTAGGTTAGGTTAGGTTAGGTTAGGTTAGGTTAGGTTAGGTTAGGTTAGGTTAGGTTAGGTTAGGTTAGGTTAGGTTAGGTTAGGTTAGGTTAGGTTAGGTTAGGTTAGGTTAGGTTAGGTTAGGTTAGGTTAGGTTAGGTTAGGTTAGGTTAGGTTAGGTTAGGTTAGGTTAGGTTAGGTTAGGTTAGGTTAGGTTAGGTTAGGTTAGGTTAGGTTAGGTTAGGTTAGGTTAGGTTAGGTTAGGTTAGGTTAGGTTAGGTTAGGTTAGGTTAGGTTGGGGAGGCTGTTGTTGCGGTGTCGCTCGACATCCGCAACGCTTTCAACAGCCTCCCTCACGAATGCATAAAGGCGGCACTGCGATTTCACCGGGTGCCGCCTTATCTCTGCGCCCTCGTCGATGACTACCTCGCTGAGCGGGTAGTGCTGTACGAGGGCGCAGACGGGAAAGTTCATCGCCGTCCAATGGCGGCAGGGGTTCCCCAGGGGGCCGTCCTCGGTCCCCTCCTCTGGAATTTGGGCTACAATTGGGTCCTGCGAGGCAATCTCCGTCCCAAAATGGAGATTGTCTGCTTCGCCGACGACACTCTAGTCGCGGCGAAAGCAAAGACGTGGGAGAAGGCAGCACGATTAGCGTCGGTCGGCACCTCGATGGTCGTCCGGCGCATCCGTCTGCTCGGGTTGGAGGTGGCCCTGGAAAAAACCAGGGCCATGGGTTTCCACCCCCCACGCCGCAGGATCCTCCCGGGGCTCCACGTCCGAGTGGAGGGGGTCCGGATTGAGGTCGAGAGACACATAAAGTACCTCGGCCTTACGTTGGACCCCCGATGGAGTTTCGAGGAGCATTTCAGGCTCCTCGCTCCACGGCTGACTGCAGCCGCGGCCGCACTCGGACGGCTCCTCCCTAACCAGGGAGGACCTAATTCAGCGTGTCGTCGGCTTTACCATGGGGTGGTAAGGTCGATGGCACTCTATGGAGCCCCGGTCTGGGCGGAGAGTCTCTCTTCGCGCACCCGGCCCCTCCTGTGGAGGCCTCAAAGGGCCATAGCGACCCGGGCCGTGCGAGCCTATCGCACGGTCAGCCACGGGGCAGCCTGCGTGCTTGCAGGCATGCTCCCGTGGGATGTCGATGCCCTGGTCTTATCCCAGGTGCATCGGCATCGGGCCGCCGCTAGGGCCCTTGGAGAGAGACCCGTTGCCGAGGACGTGCAACGGGTCCGAGCTGAAGCACAGGAGAGGGCTATGGAGGCGTGGAGCGAGGCTCTCCGCGAGCCCAGTTTCGGCCACCGGACGATCCGTGCGATCCGTCCGGTGCTAAGAGAGTGGGCGAAACGCCGAAAAGGGGAACTCACCTTCCGAATGGTACAGATAATGACCGGACACGGCTGCTTCGGCCATTATCTGTACAAGATAAAAAGAGAGGAAACGCCGCAGTGCCACCACTGCGGCGAACAGGACGACACGGCCGAGCATACGTTACAAGTGTGCTCGGCCTGGATACCCCAGCGCAGCGAGCTGAGAGCGGCGTTGGGCGGTGGTGACGTCTCGCTGTCAAGCATGGTCGTAGCCATGCTTGATAGCGAGACTGCCTGGAAAGCAGTGGCCTCCTTCTGCGAAAACGTAATTTCGCAGAAGGAGGATGCTGAGAGGGAGCGGGAGGAAGCGGCTGGTCCCGCTTCCCTCAGACGTAGACGGCTGGGCAGGAGAAGGCAGGCGTACCAAGCCCGTCTTTAAATGTCCAAGGGGGACCTGCGCACATGGCTGGCCAGCCATGTGTGCCTGCACAAGGTCTCCCCGTCTGGGGATTGCCTGGGTGTCTCTGGGCAATCCCCCCTTTGGCGTTAGCCTAGTCAGAAATGACTAGGCTGTCCTGGGGTGGATCGGAGTTGTTGCCTCGGCAGAACCCGGTCCACCCCGCTCAAAGGACAAGGAGGCACCGGGGAGTTTTAGTGGGTAGGGGCCAGTTCCGCCTGCAACCTGCATGCGGCGGAGTAGGCTGGTCGACCCCCACATACCCCTGCCGTCTAGCCAGCGGCAGGGGATCAATAAAAGGATTTCTCCTCGTCAAAAAAAAAAAAAAAAAAAAAAAAAAAAAAAAAGGTTAGGTTAGGTTAGGTTAGGTTAGGTTAGGTTAGGTTAGGTTAGGTTAGGTTAGGTTAGGTTAGGTTAGGTTAGGTTAGGTTAGGTTAGGTTAGGTTAGGTTAGGTTAGGTTAGGTTAGGTTAGGTTAGGTTAGGTTAGGTTAGGTTAGGTTAGGTTAGGTTAGGTTAGGTTAGGTTAGGTTAGGTTAGGTTAGGTTAGGTTAGGTTAGGTTAGGTTAGGTTAGGTTAGGTTAGGTTAGGTTAGGTTAGGTTAGGTTAGGTTAGGTTAGGTTAGGTTAGGTTAGGTTAGGTTAGGTTAGGTTAGGTTAGGTTAGGTTAGGTTAGGTTAGGTTAGGTTAGGTTAGGTTAGGTTAGGTTAGGTTAGGTTAGGTTAGGTTAGGTTAGGTTAGGTTAGGTTAGGTTAGGTTAGGTTAGGTTAGGTTAGGTTAGGTTAGGTTAGGTTAGGTTAGGTTAGGTTAGGTTAGGTTAGGTTAGGTTAGGTTAGGTTAGGTTAGGTTAGGTTAGGTTAGGTTAGGTTAGGTTAGGTTAGGTTAGGTTAGGTTAGGTTAGGTTAGGTTAGGTTAGGTTAGGTTAGGTTAGGTTAGGTTAGGTTAGGTTAGGTTAGGTTAGGTTAGGTTAGGTTAGGTTAGGTTAGGTTAGGTTAGGTTAGGTTAGGTTAGGTTAGGTTAGGTTAGGTTAGGTTAGGTTAGGTTAGGTTAGGTTAGGTTAGGTTAGGTTAGGTTAGGTTAGGTTAGGTTAGGTTAGGTTAGGTTAGGTTAGGTTAGGTTAGGTTAGGTTAGGTTAGGTTAGGTTAGGTTAGGTTAGGTTAGGTTAGGTTAGGTTAGGTTAGGTTAGGTTAGGTTAGGTTAGGTTAGGTTAGGTTAGGTTAGGTTAGGTTAGGTTAGGTTAGGTTAGGTTAGGTTAGGTTAGGTTAGGTTAGGTTAGGTTAGGTTAGGTTAGGTTAGGTTAGGTTAGGTTAGGTTAGGTTAGGTTAGGTTAGGTTAGGTTAGGTTAGGTTAGGTTAGGTTAGGTTAGGTTAGGTTAGGTTAGGTTAGGTTAGGTTAGGTTAGGTTAGGTTAGGTTAGGTTAGGTTAGGTTAGGTTAGGTTAGGTTAGGTTAGGTTAGGTTAGGTTAGGTTAGGTTAGGTTAGGTTAGGTTAGGTTAGGTTAGGTTAGGTTAGGTTAGGTTAGGTTAGGTTAGGTTAGGTTAGGTTAGGTTAGGTTAGGTTAGGTTAGGTTAGGTTAGGTTAGGTTAGGTTAGGTTAGGTTAGGTTAGGTTAGGTTAGGTTAGGTTAGGTTAGGTTAGGTTAGGTTAGGTTA
>OX243954.1:13875000-13880000 GCA_945859745.1 Synanthedon formicaeformis | reverse complement strand
ACCTAACCTAACCTAACCTAACCTAACCTAACCTAACCTAACCTAACCTAACCTAACCTAACCTAACCTAACCTAACCTAACCTAACCTAACCTAACCTAACCTAACCTAACCTAACCTAACCTAACCTAACCTAACCTAACCTAACCTAACCTAACCTAACCTAACCTAACCTAACCTAACCTAACCTAACCTAACCTAACCTAACCTAACCTAACCTAACCTAACCTAACCTAACCTAACCTAACCTAACCTAACCTAACCTAACCTAACCTAACCTAACCTAACCTAACCTAACCTAACCTAACCTAACCTAACCTAACCTAACCTAACCTAACCTAACCTAACCTAACCTAACCTAACCTAACCTAACCTAACCTAACCTAACCTAACCTAACCTAACCTAACCTAACCTAACCTAACCTAACCTAACCTAACCTAACCTAACCTAACCTAACCTAACCTAACCTAACCTAACCTAACCTAACCTAACCTAACCTAACCTAACCTAACCTAACCTAACCTAACCTAACCTAACCTAACCTAACCTAACCTAACCTAACCTAACCTAACCTAACCTAACCTAACCTAACCTAACCTAACCTAACCTAACCTAACCTAACCTAACCTAACCTAACCTAACCTAACCTAACCTAACCTAACCTAACCTAACCTAACCTAACCTAACCTAACCTAACCTAACCTAACCTAACCTAACCTAACCTAACCTAACCTAACCTAACCTAACCTAACCTAACCTAACCTAACCTAACCTAACCTAACCTAACCTAACCTAACCTAACCTAACCTAACCTAACCTAACCTAACCTAACCTAACCTAACCTAACCTAACCTAACCTAACCTAACCTAACCTAACCTAACCTAACCTAACCTAACCTAACCTAACCTAACCTAACCTAACCTAACCTAACCTAACCTAACCTAACCTAACCTAACCTAACCTAACCTAACCTAACCTAACCTAACCTAACCTAACCTAACCTAACCTAACCTAACCTAACCTAACCTAACCTAACCTAACCTAACCTAACCTAACCTAACCTAACCTAACCTAACCTAACCTAACCTAACCTAACCTAACCTAACCTAACCTAACCTAACCTAACCTAACCTAACCTAACCTAACCTAACCTAACCTAACCTAACCTAACCTAACCTAACCTAACCTAACCTAACCTAACCTAACCTAACCTAACCTAACCTAACCTAACCTAACCTAACCTAACCTAACCTAACCTAACCTAACCTAACCTAACCTAACCTAACCTAACCTAACCTAACCTAACCTAACCTAACCTAACCTAACCTAACCTAACCTAACCTAACCTAACCTAACCTAACCTAACCTAACCTAACCTAACCTAACCTAACCTAACCTAACCTAACCTAACCTAACCTAACCTAACCTAACCTAACCTAACCTAACCTAACCTAACCTAACCTAACCTAACCTAACCTAACCTAACCTAACCTAACCTAACCTAACCTAACCTAACCTAACCTAACCTAACCTAACCTAACCTAACCTAACCTAACCTAACCTAACCTAACCTAACCTAACCTAACCTAACCTAACCTAACCTAACCTAACCTAACCTAACCTAACCTAACCTAACCTAACCTAACCTAACCTAACCTAACCTAACCTAACCTAACCTAACCTAACCTAACCTAACCTAACCTAACCTAACCTAACCTAACCTAACCTAACCTAACCTAACCTAACCTAACCTAACCTAACCTAACCTAACCTAACCTAACCTAACCTAACCTAACCTAACCTAACCTAACCTAACCTAACCTAACCTAACCTAACCTAACCTAACCTAACCTAACCTAACCTAACCTAACCTAACCTAACCTAACCTAACCTAACCTAACCTAACCTAACCTAACCTAACCTAACCTAACCTAACCTAACCTAACCTAACCTAACCTAACCTAACCTAACCTAACCTAACCTAACCTAACCTAACCTAACCTAACCTAACCTAACCTAACCTAACCTAACCTAACCTAACCTAACCTAACCTAACCTAACCTAACCTAACCTAACCTAACCTAACCTAACCTAACCTAACCTAACCTAACCTAACCTAACCTAACCTAACCTAACCTAACCTAACCTAACCTAACCTAACCTAACCTAACCTAACCTAACCTAACCTAACCTAACCTAACCTAACCTAACCTAACCTAACCTAACCTAACCTAACCTAACCTAACCTAACCTAACCTAACCTAACCTAACCTAACCTAACCTAACCTAACCTAACCTAACCTAACCTAACCTAACCTAACCTAACCTAACCTAACCTAACCTAACCTAACCTAACCTAACCTAACCTAACCTAACCTAACCTAACCTAACCTAACCTAACCTAACCTAACCTAACCTAACCTAACCTAACCTAACCTAACCTAACCTAACCTAACCTAACCTAACCTAACCTAACCTAACCTAACCTAACCTAACCTAACCTAACCTAACCTAACCTAACCTAACCTAACCTAACCTAACCTAACCTAACCTAACCTAACCTAACCTAACCTAACCTAACCTAACCTAACCTAACCTAACCTAACCTAACCTAACCTAACCTAACCTAACCTAACCTAACCTAACCTAACCTAACCTAACCTAACCTAACCTAACCTAACCTAACCTAACCTAACCTAACCTAACCTAACCTAACCTAACCTAACCTAACCTAACCTAACCTAACCTAACCTAACCTAACCTAACCTAACCTAACCTAACCTAACCTAACCTAACCTAACCTAACCTAACCTAACCTAACCTAACCTAACCTAACCTAACCTAACCTAACCTAACCTAACCTAACCTAACCTAACCTAACCTAACCTAACCTAACCTAACCTAACCTAACCTAACCTAACCTAACCTAACCTAACCTAACCTAACCTAACCTAACCTAACCTAACCTAACCTAACCTAACCTAACCTAACCTAACCTAACCTAACCTAACCTAACCTAACCTAACCTAACCTAACCTAACCTAACCTAACCTAACCTAACCTAACCTAACCTAACCTAACCTAACCTAACCTAACCTAACCTAACCTAACCTAACCTAACCTAACCTAACCTAACCTAACCTAACCTAACCTAACCTAACCTAACCTAACCTAACCTAACCTAACCTAACCTAACCTAACCTAACCTAACCTAACCTAACCTAACCTAACCTAACCTAACCTAACCTAACCTAACCTAACCTAACCTAACCTAACCTAACCTAACCTAACCTAACCTAACCTAACCTAACCTAACCTAACCTAACCTAACCTAACCTAACCTAACCTAACCTAACCTAACCTAACCTAACCTAACCTAACCTAACCTAACCTAACCTAACCTAACCTAACCTAACCTAACCTAACCTAACCTAACCTAACCTAACCTAACCTAACCTAACCTAACCTAACCTAACCTAACCTAACCTAACCTAACCTAACCTAACCTAACCTAACCTAACCTAACCTAACCTAACCTAACCTAACCTAACCTAACCTAACCTAACCTAACCTAACCTAACCTAACCTAACCTAACCTAACCTAACCTAACCTAACCTAACCTAACCTAACCTAACCTAACCTAACCTAACCTAACCTAACCTAACCTAACCTAACCTAACCTAACCTAACCTAACCTAACCTAACCTAACCTAACCTAACCTAACCTAACCTAACCTAACCTAACCTAACCTAACCTAACCTAACCTAACCTAACCTAACCTAACCTAACCTAACCTAACCTAACCTAACCTAACCTAACCTAACCTAACCTAACCTAACCTAACCTAACCTAACCTAACCTAACCTAACCTAACCTAACCTAACCTAACCTAACCTAACCTAACCTAACCTAACCTAACCTAACCTAACCTAACCTAACCTAACCTAACCTAACCTAACCTAACCTAACCTAACCTAACCTAACCTAACCTAACCTAACCTAACCTAACCTAACCTAACCTAACCTAACCTAACCTAACCTAACCTAACCTAACCTAACCTAACCTAACCTAACCTAACCTAACCTAACCTAACCTAACCTAACCTAACCTAACCTAACCTAACCTAACCTAACCTAACCTAACCTAACCTAACCTAACCTAACCTAACCTAACCTAACCTAACCTAACCTAACCTAACCTAACCTAACCTAACCTAACCTAACCTAACCTAACCTAACCTAACCTAACCTAACCTAACCTAACCTAACCTAACCTAACCTAACCTAACCTAACCTAACCTAACCTAACCTAACCTAACCTAACCTAACCTAACCTAACCTAACCTAACCTAACCTAACCTAACCTAACCTAACCTAACCTAACCTAACCTAACCTAACCTAACCTAACCTAACCTAACCTAACCTAACCTAACCTAACCTAACCTAACCTAACCTAACCTAACCTAACCTAACCTAACCTAACCTAACCTAACCTAACCTAACCTAACCTAACCTAACCTAACCTAACCTAACCTAACCTAACCTAACCTAACCTAACCTAACCTAACCTAACCTAACCTAACCTAACCTAACCTAACCTAACCTAACCTAACCTAACCTAACCTAACCTAACCTAACCTAACCTAACCTAACCTAACCTAACCTAACCTAACCTAACCTAACCTAACCTAACCTAACCTAACCTAACCTAACCTAACCTAACCTAACCTAACCTAACCTAACCTAACCTAACCTAACCTAACCTAACCTAACCTAACCTAACCTAACCTAACCTAACCTAACCTAACCTAACCTAACCTAACCTAACCTAACCTAACCTAACCTAACCTAACCTAACCTAACCTAACCTAACCTAACCTAACCTAACCTAACCTAACCTAACCTAACCTAACCTAACCTAACCTAACCTAACCTAACCTAACCTAACCTAACCTAACCTAACCTAACCTAACCTAACCTAACCTAACCTAACCTA